>VZZY01009566.1:0-158363 GCA_013400335.1 Eurystomus gularis | reverse complement strand
CGAAGCAAAGATTATTTCTACCAACCTCTACTGGTTGTTTGGCTATTTGGATTTAATAGTGGTTTTTGTTTTCCATACTTTGTATTTCCTAACGCTTTTCCTGTTTTAATTCTTCAGTGGCAGACTTGCCTTTATATAAAACTTGTATGGTGTGCTTTGGGTAAAGACTGAACGCAGTGTTTTCCCGTGTATTCCATATTGTATTGCGAAACGTGGACCCACCATTTTGACAGAAAGGAGCTCTCCTAATTTGAATTTTTTCTTCCTCTTCCTCAAAGCGCTGCTTAGCCTCCCTTGCAGCCCTCCTGTAAAGTCTTTGCAGCACAGAGCTGTGTTGTTCTTACCAATATGAGCTTTTAAAACAGTGATTATATATCCACCTTTTCTTTGATCTACTCCCTGTCCTACTTGCTGCCCAGCTAGGCTTGGCAGAGGCACTGGCACAGGCAGCAGTACAGCAGGTTGGTGGCATCGCTCTTGCAGTAACCTCCACGTTGCCTTTCCTCCCTGAGAGGACCTTTCTATACCAGAGTTAAAATGCTGGTGACAGGAACCACCTAACCCTCATCAGCACTGCTGCTCTGCCTCATACCCTAATGACTGGCAGTTCCAGAGGGTTTTATTATGTATCCTGCCAAGAATAGAATACTGCTAATAGAGGTATGTATGCTAATACTGATTATTTAGCATACTCGGTGCCTTTGTATCAACATTACTGGAATCCCTTGCTGCTGGAGGTTGCCACAATCACCAGTTAGTTGCGCAGAAGGTTGCTCCTCTTCTCCTTTGTGGGAACATACAGATACCTGTATGTTCTTACTAAAGAACTTACTGAACTGACTCACTACGGTTAGCAATGCCTTAGTACAGCTGCCATACTCAAACTGTTTTGCTGGAGGAAGTTCAGTAGTAGGGAGTTGAGTTCTGTAGCACATAAGGGGCTCAGGATGTGCTGAGAGACAGTTGTACAGATAAGAGCTTGGCATAAAGGGTTTTTTCAGATAGCACGTATAGAATCCCTGCAGTTTGTTGCAAAAACTGTTTGTTGGTGGGGAAAAAAATGTACTGTGGCTTTAAGGTTAAACTGATTCACATTTGTTAGTTCACATTCATTATTTCATCTAGCAAACTGATGAGGAAAATTACAATCCCCATTACAGCACTATTTGGTATTTTCTAAGGCAGCTAGGAATTCTGCTGTTTGGCGTCTCTTAAGTAAGCAGTTAGCATGTGTGCACGGGGTGTTTCATTCTGCGCAGTCAACTTTCTCGTCCTTGAAACTGGATATTCTTTGGAGTTGTTTTGTTTAAAATAGTCTCCCGTGAAACCACCTGCTGTTCTTAGTCTAGCTGGCATCACGAGTTACCAGTGTTCCATAATTTGGCACTGGTGTCCTTGTTTGGGGAATGGGAATTCTTTTTTTTCTAAAGGGAGGTAGGGTTCAAGTTGTCAAATTATATTTGTGCAGATAGAGTGTTCATAGACTAGGAGATATCTGTGAATACAACAGAATCCCTCCCACCGCCTGCTAGTAACGTATCAGTGTATTGGGGATTGTCAATACGCAAGTTAGGAAGTCTGATTTTGAGGGAGAGAGCAAAGGCTAACTATTTTTCAGGGTTTTGATTCCTTAAAAAATAAAACAAATTTAAGTTCTATATTTTTTTTTTTCTAGCTACCTATTCTGCTGCAGAAATCCAAGTGAATCCTAGGTGGGCATCCATACTTTATTCCTTGGGCTGCAGAGCACAGAGAAGTGGCTTCTCTGAACCGGTGCTCAGCTTTTGGAGTCAGCTTGCAGAGATGATACTTGGATTTGTGCAAAACGTCATGGGGAGTTTGGAGAAGAAATGCATTGCCTATTGCTCTGGCTAAGAACCCGTAATGAGGAAAACAACAGAAGACAGATTTCTGAGTGCTCAGAAACCAGTTCTCCTCCTCCAAACAGTTCTAGCAACTAGGTGAACTTGCAGAACAAAGGAAGTTTTATCTGGCTTCTTCCTGACAACTTTTTGTAAAAACAAGGGTGGCATAGGGCAGGGTTCAGCGTGGTCATCATTCTCCAGCAAAGGGGTTTTGTTTAGCATGGTGGTTATTCTAAGCCTTAGTAGTTGAAGTGAATCCCATCTGGAATGTCATTTTACGGATGTCTGACAGAAATTCAGGCTGTGTTCTTGGCTATCATGTTAAGGATACATTCTTTAATTTAAATTATCAGCAATACTTCAGTGCGTAAAAAGTCAAGTGTTCCCCAAGTGACTAAAAGGCAGATCTTCTGAGAAAATTGATAAATAGTTTTGAAGGAAACTACTGTAGCATTTCTTTGAGTTTCTTAAAAGCTAGTTTTCATGGTGTTTTAAATCTGGTTTAACACCTCTCTATTTTTAATATCCCCTCCAGAAGATCTATTTTTTTACTTATATTGAGTTAGATGATAATTTTCTCTGTGCTAACTGTAATCTTAAAGGATGTGTATGCTAACAGGAATTGACCGTTTTACTGCATACAAAAGATAGACTAATTTCTTCATGGTTCCCACTTCTATTTATGAAAAGCTATAACCAAATGACTCTATTTGCAGGTAAATAATCTGGGCTGCAGATGCCAAACAAGCACTGACATGTGACAGCACAACAATAATATTTCCTGGAGTTCATGCTAACATAGCTGGTGCCACCTAAGAATTATTTGTGGAAAATATGGATACCAACAAATACTACCACCATTATTGGTTGTTTAATCTACATTCATTTTCCCTGCTTAGCAATATATAAATATTCATCAGTTACGTTATCAGTTCAGTTTACATTTTGAGACGTTATCAGAGATGAGAAAGAAACGTGGCATAAATATTTTAACTTTTCTAAACATGTTCTTCCTTGGAATCCCCGATGATAGTCGCAGTGACATTAGCAGAAGAGAAACTGCTATAAAAGTTTTATTTGCAGGCATAATCACTTGTGAAGTTGAAATGTATTTATTAGGTAACTCTTTGTGATCTTGTAGGTCTTTCTTTTAACTGTGGCTAAACTTTGAAGAAAGCGACTGAGTTCAGCTGTAGCAGGGGAAAGTTATGGAAGCAAAACATATGATTAACCTCCAGTGAAGGGGGAAGTGGTATTAATTCTAGTCTCGTAGGTACCAGCCATTGAAGTTGGAGTGAAACTTTAAGGGCTTATCTGTATTGTGGGATGAGAGTGACCCCTGTTTCTGCTGTGTTAACCTTGAACTTGAAAGTGTGGGAGATTTTGGTAAAAAGCTTTCTAAACTGTGCATTTGTTTTTATAACTGGAACTCCTTTGCTTATCTTGGCACTCTAAAGAATATTAATTTGAATGGGTAGACATGTTTCTCTGAGAATATTTTACGTATTTAAATAATTTAAAAATACAAATGTTTGAAGTGTTTTCCAAAAATATTTGGGGAATTCAGTGTAATTATTCAGTTTCCCAAACAATTTTGAGTATTTTTTTTTCCACAAAGTTGCCAGTTTGTGCAAAAATCACTTTATCAGAAAGTGTCCTATTAGTCTTAGTTAAAAGAGTTGGCACGTTGCTCTACCTGTTCAGTAATGCATAGCTTTGATCGTCGTCTCTCCTAATGTGACAAGTTGTCACTTAGCTCTTAATCTTTGATATTTTGCGGTGGAATTCTGCTATGGCACTGGATAATTACTATAAAATGGAAGTATAGTGCCCTGAATAGTTATTGCTTCAAATGCGTTTACAAAACTTTAAATTCTTTTCCTAAGGAAAGATTTTTTAGATTCAGCCGTTTAATTAGTTTGTGTCTGTGTTTGTATGTAAGCGTGTTTAATAGCTGCCAGTATAACAATATTGGCCCTAGAATTTGTAAGTGTAATCTTGTGCTGTTTATACTCTCCCATTTACAAGATTTGATATTTTAGTGTTTAATCCAGAGATTTCCAGAATCTTGACCAGTTTTATTATGGGTTTGGTGTGTAAGCTGATGCTTTGATTCCTTGCGTGCCTCACCAGCCACAGGGAGATGATGTTTGTGTTTGTAATGCTAGTGAACAGTTTAATTAAGCATTGTGGAGGCTTTGCTTTTTTGTTTTGCCTTTTTTAAAGAAAAAAAAGATTGCTGAAATAGCTACATCTGGTGGAGTATCTAAAAGGACTGGTGTCATGGTCTCAGGTGGAAGGTTTAATAAACTGGAGACCAGGCAGCACTTCATAAATGCTGTATCTCTGCTGGATTGGAGAGTTTCAGCCATTTCTGAGTGGAAAACAGAAACATCAGAAAAAAACGTTATCAACTTGAAAAACAATTGGCAGTTTAAGACCAATCACAATGGGCATTAATTCTGATGCCTTAAAATTCCAGCTCCAGGGGAGCTGGTGAGTTTTTCTGACTGCACAGATGGGAAATAGACGTGCAGCATCTTAAGCAGCATGCTAAAATATTAAGCCTTTGGCCAGGCTGGTTTTGAAGACCTTTGTTCCTCACTCACTCTCATTTGATTCAGTTGTGACCTGTTGTCCTGAAACTTGTGCGAGTAAAAAATAAACCACTCTCCTGTCAGAAGCTCTCTAGCCTTGAAAATAACAAGAAGCCCAGTTGCATTTATTTCTGTGTAATGTGAAAAGGAAGTAATTTCTATATCATCAAGTAAAACAATTTTGTGGAGTTCTTGATATCAAGAAACTATATTAAAAAAAATTTTGAACTCTACTATGCAGTGATGCAGTGATTAACTGGGTAAGTCTTTTGAAGATTGCTTCCATTGTTTTAAGTTTTAATTGGTAAGAAATTTCTTAAGTTGTTATTCTACTGGAGTTTTTAATAGCTTTTGTTATTGAGATTTTCATAAGGGCTTGGCAGCAGTATCAGAGACAATTAGTATTAGACAGATGGGTGTCACAGTAATCAGTATGCAAGAAATACCTGGGAAGATAAAAATAATCTTGTCACAGAAGCTTCTGCAAAGTGTCACTTTGCATAAACAGACAGCAAACGTAATAGAAATCTTACAGGAAGTTTGCTGAGGTAAGACATTATTCCTTGCCAAGAAACACCGCTGGTATTTTATAATTACAATAGAAAGCTTGATTAGTGGCAGACATTTTGTCATCATCCTGGTCTTTACTATTAATGTCTCTTTGATTGTGCAATAAAATATAAAGCTTTAGCCCTAAGTGATTTTGATCTGACACCAGTTCTTGCACAGTATAAATAAATTTTGTATTCCTGTTGTGTCTGTGCTCAGGCAGTCAGTAACAGCAATGCCATTTGGCTTCCTTTTTTACTTTAAGGAACGGTACGGTGTTTTCTGCTGCCACCTTAATGTTGTGAAGACCTTCCCCTGAGCTTTGGGAGAAATAGATTGTTATTACAGTAATTGCATAGTCTATGACAACTTGCTCTAATTTCTTTATTAATAATGTTTCTTAATGTGGAAAAACGACATCTTTGTGTGTTTGAGTTCAACTGCCCTGACAAAGCTAATTGCTCCTCAAGAGATGCCATCCTGGGATGTGCTGGGAGTGTGAAAAAGAACAACTGCTGACTTTGGTAACTTTTTTTCCCAGCAATTTAACATTTTTCATATAATTAGCCCCGGTGTTCTTCTTAGATTAACAGAGCTACTAATAATATTGTGCTTTAAAAGCTGCAAACCAAAGAGAACATAATGTAAAGCATATTCAAAGGGTGCCAGCTCATTACACTGACAGGTTTAGTAAGTACAACATAGTTAACCTTTAACCTTCCCAAATGCTTAAATACATCTCAAATACGGTCTTGATCATACATGATAAGTTTATAGATTTGTGTTTTACTTGAATAATAGGGTAATCTACTCAAGTGAGCTTTATGATCATTTTGATTGCAATCAGATTCTTTCTAAAGAGAAATTATCATTTGCCTGTACCATCCACTTCATTAACTGCTTCAGAACTTCACTAACACTTCACTAACATCCACTACAAAATCCAACTAGAAGAAGGAGGGAACACCCTATAAATACACCCGTCTTGAGAGAGAGAGAGATGTACGCACACTCATATATGGAACAGGTTTTTTCTCATTAGTCCAAATAATACATTAAAAGTCTAATGAGCCAAGTGATCTAACTAACAGAGAAAGGTCTGTAACGGTGTGGGTGAAGATATACAACATATTCTTTGTGTCTCTCTCTTTTTGTGTGGTGTTGGTTCACCCTACTGGCAAGCTGTGGGTTGACAGTTTAGCTCTGCCTTGTGAAGTCCCAAGGGGCTGGTGGGGGCTGACATTTGGCAAGGGCTTTGCTGAGAGGTCTTCAAGGTGGGGTCTCCTTGCCTTGGGATCTCCTTGGGGCTCTGTGTGTGTTTCCTTATCAGTTTTGTTCTCCTTTATTCCCAGGTGCACAGTGGCCTGTGCCCAGCCTTGACTGTTGTTAAGGGCTGTTGGCTGTTAGATGGCAAGCGCCCAGGTTTGTCAGGGCCTTGCCATCACCAGTGCCCACAGGAGACTCCTGCTACGCCAGGAGTTGTGTTCTGCCAGACAAAGGTGACAGCCAAAACAAAAACCAAAGCCAAGACCTGATAGCTGCCCTGGCTGTCAGGTCAACAGAGAGCCCGTGGTGTTCTGCATGTAATGGCAGAAATGGTAAAGACAGGGCTTATAGCTCTCTTGAGTTTTTCTTGTGTAGCTTTCAAAATCCTTAAGAATTGCCGTCTGTTATGCAGGGAAATGTGGAAATCAATGCTCTCTTCCAAAGCCCTTGCAGCCCTTGCAAAGCATGCTGGAGCTCTGAGGGGAGATTCTTAGGAAAACCTGATGTAAAAGCAAGTGAATGAAACTACTCTGCACTGTCAGTAAACAGATTTTGGAAATAACAGGCGTCACATGATCAGTTAGAAGTTGCAACAATCAGAAAAGTAGGAGGGTTAATAGCAAAACTGAACTAGACTGTGCACTAGGAAATGCTAGAGAAGGGATCTGTGTTCACAAGTACGGGGCAAAAGCCTGCTTGTAAAAGAGTCCCATGGCAGAAACCAGTTCACGTGGTGATTATGAATAATAAACGAGCTTCCAGACACTGAAATAAGTTTGCTTGCCTTTAGGGGGCCTTAGTAATAAGGAGCAAAAGGAACAATGTTTGAATTTAATGGAATCTTTAATTTGCAGTGGCATGTCTGCTCAAATACCTGCTTCCACCTTAATACAGACTTCCTTCAGCTCAAAGCAAATACGTGTTGTACACAGATGTATTAAAATTTGTGTCTCAACATCTTAACCAGTTCTCATTGGTGGAAATCCAGATTTTTGAAGTAATACAAGCATGGCTAGCAAACCCCACAGGTTTGAAGGGATGTTTACATAGATTATAAGATGCTAATTTTGTCAATGAAATGGAAAATGTAATATAAAACAGTATGAACACGGTTATTTACCTCGAAGGAGATGGGCTGGAGCAGACCATAGACCTTATTAACCTTAATTATAAGCCCGTGGGGTGCCCTAAATTCTTGGTCCATTAAATATAACATGCTAATCTGCAGGGGCTGTAGACTCATCATGTGCAAAATTACTTGGAAATGCAAATGGGCGTTCTAAGAGAAACATTCATCCATGTCGGATTAATTCCTCACTGCGTCTGTCTCTGTGGATATATACTCCCTGGCGTGTAACCGCTAGCAGCTTGCTCCCTTAAAGTCTGTGAACCTGTTGTTGAAGTGCTCTGGGTGGTCAGACGGAGGCTAACCTTCAGACCATTCATTATGAAGAAATACATATGGCAGCGTCTTGGTGAAATTTTACCCCGCTTAGACTAGCAGAGGACTTGCATGTCAATTATAGCACGTGGGTTGTTCTCCGTGTATCCTGCAGACCTGCGGTGTGTATTCCTGTTTAATATGACTCAGTACTACCTGGCTGGATTTTACAGCTTTTTTGCAAGAAGTGACTTG
This sequence comes from Eurystomus gularis, assembly GCA_013400335.1. Taxonomy (NCBI): domain Eukaryota; kingdom Metazoa; phylum Chordata; class Aves; order Coraciiformes; family Coraciidae; genus Eurystomus; species Eurystomus gularis. The sequence goes on along the minus strand of VZZY01009566.1, from coordinate 150,450 downwards.
TTTGTGATGTTCATTTTCCAGTTATATGTCTTGTGTTGTAAAGTTTGCTTGTTTTAGTAACATGAGCTCAAAATACCACGTGGAAATGAATGAAAAAAAAACCCTCGAACTAGAGAACATTCTCAAGCAAAGAAATCTTGAAAAATATTTAGTCTCTGTTAATCAGTGTGAATCCTATTGACTTGTGAACGCTTCCCATATGAGAAATACTGAGATTAAGACTACTGTCATGGGCTGTTAGTTCTTACTTTATAGAAACTGGCTCTGTGTATTGGTATAAATGAATTTCAAGCTTTCTAAATATGAAACCATACAAATGGGGTATGTATATCTTCACTGGTGCTGACCTTACTATGATAAAGGGTTTGGAAACCTGTGACAAATGCTGGTTGTTTCATTTCTGTTGGCTTTTTTTCCTAAAGTGTCTTCAATAAGCAAGGATGTCTGGATAATAAATTTCAGAGTTGATGTTTCTCTGTTAATGTGAGAAAGGAAAAAAAAAAACAAAACCCAACCCTACGGTGCAATTAAGATTTGTTGCTCATGGGCCTGACAAGCTATGATTTCCTTGGCAATCACTTACTCCAGTATGCCTAATAGCAAAACTAAACCAGGAGTTGTGAAAAAGTGGAACCAACCACGAATACATTTTATGTGAAAATAGGTTATGTTGTTACTGTTTTAAAAATGGAGTATGTGTGTAATTATTCAGTGGATACTCCTTTGGTTGGGACTGTAAGATAGAAAACTAGGATCAGTAACTTTACAGAAAATCTTTCCTGGTAACTTCGCAGAAAATCTTTCCCAGCTGAAGGGAGTACAGTTCATACTAAATTACAAAGGATAGGAAAAGGAAATTGTATCGAATAATAGAACACTTTAATGACGCTGTAATAATGATTTTTTTTTTCTGCAAACATTTACACATCTTAATAACTTTGTTTTAGATTTCTCAGTGCTCTCAAACACATCCATCTAAAACTCACAAACTCATAATGAGATCTGCAAGTCAGGAAGACTGACATTGACCTGTTCTTTCTTTTTCTTTTGTTTTGTTTTGTTTTTTTTTTATCTCAGAAAAGCATACAAAGACGATTATTTAGGTCTGTGCTACAAGAAATCAGTCTACCTGTGCTGCAGATCTCATTTATGAGTTTCCCGAGTCTGAGAACTTGGGTTTGCTTCTCAACCATTGGATTTATTTCTGGCTATTTGGAAATACATCTGCTAATCATTTGGTCCATATGATCAGAGTATTTCCCATCCTGTGAATCAGACCTTTGTGTACCAGTGTTTTCAGAGGGTGTCTAAGATTCCCGTTACACCTGAATTTTGAAAGACAGAAGTTTTACAAGAGAAATTATGCTTTGTATTTCTTACCTTCACCAGCAGTCCACTGCGAGGACCGTTTCATTCTTTTCCCTCAGCAGCACAGTCATCACATTGAAACAGTTTTCCTAAGATTTGCCTCTAATACAACCATTTCTTTTGCTAGGAAAATTACTGCTGAAAAAATGAGTCATTTAATGCTTAAGTTGCATTGATTCTCCTGTAATAAAAATGTTTAGTTTTTACCCATTTCAAATTTTCATAGGATATTTCTCACATGATACAATAGCCATTTCCTACACAAGGCCCATTGTATCTGTGGATTCCTGCTCATTTTCAAAGACGACCTCGTGTAATTTCATATCTATGAAATAGTTGATTGCATCTGATACTATGACTCTGCAGAAATAAGTTGCAGGACGTTTTACTTGGGCTAGATTGTGACTTCAGCCCATTTATGAGCAGTAGGTTGGACTAGATTTTCAGGGTCTCTCCCAACCACTGATCCTGTGATATGTGATGCCCTTGGGAGTTTTCTGGCAGGAAATTACTGCTCCAGATTCATGTAGCTGACTTGGTTGTGTTGGCAGCCGGAGTTCAAGGCCTGGCCATTCCTGATCTAAATCTTGTGTTTGCCTTTTAATTTGAACAAAGAAAAGTCTAGAGTATAGGAGTAGTCGTAATGGCTGAGAGCAAAGGTCTGTCTGGCTAGTGCCCTGCCTTAGGTGTGGCCCTGCACAAATGGAGCAGAGGTAAAGAGGCAAAGCGTAAGCAAATCTTCCTTCAAATATTCTTCTGGCCTGCAGTTACTTTCTATTCTAAGATCCTGAACTAGATGTTTTGCTTAGGTGAATGGATTTTTCTGCTGGGATCTTTTCCATTCCAATGCTACATTTTTTTGCTATTAGATACCTGAGAAAATACATTTATTGAGCACAAAGTAAAATAAAAGGATTTTTTTTTTTTAATCATAACAGTCTAGATGCCTGTAATGCCAGTGGAGGTCTAGCTCTCCTCACATGAGGAAAATACATAGAGGAAAGTAACTTAATGAAGTTGCTGTTTACCAGTTCCAGTGTTTGGCAATATTCTATATGTAGGTAGTGAAGTTACAGAGATGCCTTTAGCAGTCCACAGTTCAGCTGGAGCAATTGCCTCTGGTAATAAATAGAGGTAGACGCCAGATGAAGCAGTGTTTGGTGTCCTTTGGAGTGTGAGGACAGCCAAACTGGAGATGTAGTATTCATTCTCTCCTTTCTCAGACTACCTTCAGTCGAGTAAGCCCTCAATTTTTGTGTTCTCCAAATTGCAACCTGATTTGGGAAGAATGGATGCCATTATAGTATATTACCTTAAAAATAACATTCTGAAGGGTGTGAAACACTCCTTGGTAATCAGGGTTACAAATTTATATTGAAAATGCAAGGTACAGAAGGTAACCTTGGTTATGCATTGCAAATGCTTGGATAGCAAGGGTTACTATTCCCTTTAGAAAAAATTTCATTTATTACATTAAAATTTTAGAAAGCTAATTGCTCGTGCTACAATATGATGTTCTTAAAGATAACTTTTTTTTAAATGTAATTGGTCTGCATCGGTGTTACACAATCTCTTGTGAGTTCTTGAATTACAATACTTTTGTCTTTTGGGAATATTCTTTAGAGCTGTTCTTCAGGGCAACAGAAATTGTGAGGAACTAATTAAGCATGAACTATGGGCAGTATCTAACTGTTAATACTAGGTGAATTGCAATAATAATATAGTTTAGGAAAGTTAATATGACTGTAGCCCTGAAACGGCTGGTGGAATGAAACTTTATATTACTATAATTTCTGAACTGTTTTTGTAGCTTCATTGCCATCTACTTCGTTCGGCGTTGTGTTGTTTCAAAGTAGTTGGCACATGTACATTCTAGTGAAGAAATGAATAAAAATATCTTGCTTTCAAACAGAACCAAGGGTGACTAAGATTGGAACACAGCAGCACCAGGTAGTCTGAAGATACTGAAAAGATTTTCCTGGTTTTGATAATTATAGTGGTGTACGATTGGCGGCTGATGTGAGGAACAGGCTGAACATCTGCAGTCCTGGGGAATGAAGCAGACATTTTGCAGTTAGTTAAGTATAACTTCGACCTTTTAAACTTCAGAGTGATGCTTATCACAGTAGGCTTGGTGACACATGCCTCTTAGCATGAACACTGAAATTCTATATCCTTCCAGATGTACACCTCTGTATGTAAAATCCATTTGTTGTAGAAATACCCTAGAACAGGAGGTGAGACATTGAACTCTTTAAGAGGCCAGCAGTTCTTCCATCAGTTCACATCAGTTTACTGTGATGGTTGTTCCCACAAAGCCGAAGACTAAATCCTTGGTGTCACCATTTTTATCCATGCCAGAGGTGATGCTTCATTATTAAAATAATTGCTCAAATCTTGTTTCATTAAAATAGATAGTTCTTCTTATGAGGCAAGCAATCTGAAACCTTTTTTCTCTGTTTTGTTGTGCATTTGGGTTTCTTAACTTGAGCTTGTTTTTGCATTTTGTTCAACTTGGGCTACTGCAATTGTGCGTCATTGTAATTTCAGCACTGCGTTTGATACAATGTCTTCGTTGTTCCCCATGGTTTTCTCTACAAACAGTAGTAGCCAGGAATTGCAAGAATTTCTCAAGTATTTAATTTTTGTTGTACGGGGAAATCTGGTCTTAAATTCCAATAACGTTATAGGAAACTCTATTCAGGAAGTAATTGTGTTCCACGATAGGTCATACTTAGCTAAGAAGTTGCAAACAGCTGAGGAGATTGATACAGCTAGAAATTCTCATCAGTAGTATCTCACAACTTAACCTATAGTGTTTGCAGACAGATGAGAGACAATATGAGCTATTGCTGAACAGGAGCAGAGATTTGTCTACATCAGATTTTGGTATTTGTAATCTCTCCGATGGTAGGATCGAGATATTTGTTGTAGTTGTGGACTGTATTTGCAATGTAGCTCTGTTGTTGTCAGCTGCATAACTTACACTTCTTGATTCCAACTGATAGTACTGCCGTGATGTAGGTTTAAGTCCGGTGTAAGATTAGTTTCTAGGGCTGATCTCTGGAGCTCAGGGCCAAGTCTTTTTATAGACCACACTTGAATAAGTATGACTCTTCTGGGAATGATCTATTCTAGTTTCCATGGTCAGGCATTGTTTACTTCAGCATCGTTCTCTTATTTAAGCAGCAGTAAAATGCAACTTTTGTTTTGTATCATTCTTTCCATATTTGAAAAATTGCCATTTCATGTGTACAGTCTTTATGACGTTAGGGCACAAATCAGTGTCTGACCTTAGAAAGCAATTTTATGCTATACACTTTTATAGGTGTAATATAGTATCACAGACTTTGAATAATAAGAGCCTATGAAACTATGTAAAGAACATTACAACCTATCTCAGGTTGTAGATGAGAAAGATGAGTTGCATAATTACTAAGTTTTTAGTCCTGACACTTTTTGCCACAGGGTATGTTTATGTGTTTCTCTTCGGAAAGGTTTCTTTGCAAAAAAAAACAGTTCTTTAAAGCTGAGGTCCCAATTCAAAGCAATAAAAAAAAAAACCCTCAGAAATGTAGGGAAAAAAATCCATGAATATTCTATTAGAAAAACTCATTTCAAGGCAAAATTCATGGTAGACACAACACTGTTCATAAGCTGGACACGTTGAGTCATGGCTTCAAGCTGGCCCAAAACTGTTGTCAAGTGGCAGTTCCTATGATCTTCCCAATAAAATTTAATGAGGAAAATGAAGCACCCCATATATACAGAGTTGAGTTCTTGTCTTTGGTCCAAATAATGCTTTTATAGCCTAATAACCCAACTGATGTAATTAATAAAGTAAAGGTGCTTGTGCAGTTGTTACACAAAGTTTTCCTAACGTCTTCCCTTTTTCTCCTGTAACAGGACCACGGTAGGCAGTCTGGACAACCTCGTGTTGTGTAAAGAACTTAGTGATAGCAAAATAGCAAAATATTTGGTGCTTTACTATTGACTGTTGTTATATACTTTGNCAAAAAAACAGTTCTTTAAAGCTGAGGTCCCAATTCAAAGCAATAAGTAACAGGTAAAGGTAACAGGTAAAGTAAATATACCTATAAAAAGGTATATATTTAGGTAACAATTAGTTTTAACAATTAAAAATTAAATTTAAATTATAAGTAGAAGGCAAACAGATCTGCCCCAGCCACTCAAGCATTTTGAAGTAATCAGAAGTAATCCTAGCCAAGATGATTACTATTGAAACACAGCAACATGTTGTGCTGTTTTCTTAACCTGTTCAGTTTTCGTTTTCTCCTCTGGCAGAGCATGCAAGGGTAATTTTGCATGACTTTTTGTATGTGTGTGTGCAGACGGTTGTGCACAATTCATGAAGTTTGCTGGCTGTTAGTACAAATTATTTTGTTATGGAAACATTTTTAGATAAGCAGACACTGGGTCATTATGCTATCCTAAGGGCAATTACTCAAATAATTCATTAGTCAAAAGAGCCACAATATTTTTATTTCCCAATTATAATCAAAGTGAGAGTTACTCAGTAGAAATTTCAGTTTTCCTAGGAAGGGTGACTATATAGTACGGCATAGTTTGCCTGATTAAAGTTCTTGATTTTTGGCAAATATTTGGAATTAACTAATGTTTATTATTATGTTAGAACTGGGGCTTTAATTAATTATGTAAATAAAACTGACAGCAATAACAAAAGCCAGCCTGGAAGTGAGCGGAATGTGAAATCCTTATACTGATTTATCACTGCACATTTGTGGATCCCACTGCTGCTGCATATGTGGGAAGGATGAGGTAGAACCTAAGTATTGCCAGGACAAAAATTCCTGGATAAACCCCATGTGACTGCCATGCTGTCTAAAGAGAGCTTGTTCTCAGCTGAATTAAACAGCTGTGGGTGTGCCATGACGCTTGGCTTCTCCAGTCCTTCACCTACCTACCATCTTCTGGTTATGCTCTGGATTTCTAGTTCGTGTCAACATGAAATGCATTCAAGCAGGATAAATTCTAAACATGAAGAAGCGGTGAACTTACAAATTTCTTCCGTGTGCTTGTGTTTTAAATCTGGCTCTGTGTTTTATTTCTAAATATACATTTTTGTCTTTGGTTATTTTTCTGATTGTTGTTGTTCCCAGGACACGTTTTTGGGAAACTCTTGGGCTTTTTTTAATAGGAAATCCCCAAAATGTTAGTGTTTTACTCATTTCTAGTAGAGGCAACTTGGTAGATTTTTCACCAGAGAGCAGGGAATACTCATTCCATTGTAACTATCAAGATGTATTTCTCTGCCTGTTATCTCCTTAAATGCTCCTGTTTACCGATCATGAGTGAACTTCTACAAAACTCTAACATAGAATAAATGGGATTTTTATTCAAGTATGCTGGAACTCAAGATGCTAAACTTGTTTAGGTTCATTTGAAAGGGAGGATTGTGGTACTATGCTACAGCTCTTCAGTACTTTTTCCATGTAGAAATATTATTTCTCTGCACTCTTTCCTGATTTTCTTTTTCCTCCCCAAGGTTAGTTTATTAAAACTTCTTTGAGTACATAACAAGCCAATGGTGAAATCCATCAAATTTATAGCGTTAGGGCATCAGCAAGGCTTCTGTTATGTATGTTACCTCCTGGAAGTTCTTTTAGAAAGCCTCTATTTTGTAGACATGCAACAGTAAAAAATAACCTCACGAGATAACGATTTCTGTTAGAAGAAAATACTGTTATTCTTTTGGTTGCAGTTGTGTTCATGTTTATTCAACTTTTTGAGAGCACACGAAGCAAAAGCATCTGGTATGTCAGATATAGGAGGCAAGAATATAAAAATTCAGTTTCTTCCCCATTCAGACAAAGTTATTGTAGCCCTGTCTGTGGCACAGTGATGAAAAGGGGTGGGGGAAATGCCAGAGACAGTGAAGGGAGGGCAAGGAAAGGGAGAAAAGGGACTGGGGGTGCAGCACCAGGCTGGGCTGATCACGGTACTGACTTCACACATCGAGTAATACGACAGCAGCGTTGGTCAGAAATGTGAGATGAATTGATAATTGTTTCATTGTGACAGGGCAGGAACGAGTCTGTGGAAATAGCAGCAAAACCTCTCATCTGCTCAAGAAGAAAGGTTTTGTTAGTTGGATCGAATGTTTGAATATAAGCAAGGAACCACATAATCCATGTTGAAAATTAACTTTCTTAAAAGACCAAGTTAAAAATTCCATTGAAATAAGCATCAATGTAAAGAGAGAAATACTTCTGCCATGAATGTTTCTTTATGTACATTATGGAGCTGTGGTAAATGTCATGCTCCATATTCCCTGAATATGCAGAAGAGACTTTGAATCTCTGCAGTACCCAGTAACGTATCTCTGTCATCAGTCGGTCTTAATTTCATTAAGAATGAAATTTTTTCTTAATCCTTGGAGTCTGTCTTACAGAACACAAACCCCTCAAGTGCTGCATGTATTATTTCAGGACGGATACACTGCTCAGGGTCTTTATTTCTTGAAAGAATGAAGAATTTTGAGAGAAGTAGCCTGAAGAAATTTCTCCAGAGAATTTTTTGTGAGCAGTTTTGGAGAAGCAAGTATTGGGCTAGCAAGAAAAAAAGTGAATTAGGAAAATGATTGTGTGATGGGACTACATTGAAGCCTGAAGCATGTGTACCTAGTAGCAGGGTTTTCACCAGTAAATGGAGGTGTTTAAATGTGGTTCTGCCTTTAAGAAGTAAAGAATCCTTGAGATGTCTTGCTTTTTAGAAGCTATAATAACCCTCCAAATGTGATTTGTACTTTAAAAGCTTATTTACAGAAGACAGACCGATGTTAATGACATTTGCATGGAAATTTCCCCAATGAATATCTATAAATATTAAATACGAATACAGCACAGTGTAGTGTATGTATGACACGAGCACTTCGCTATACAGATGTATGATTTTTGTTGAACTCAGCATAACTGACATACCTCTCGGGGAAACACAAAACAACTTGTTCCACATAGAGATGTCCCTTTGGCATCTTATTATAAAGACTTGAAAACATACTGTTTTACTGGCAGCAAAGCAGCAATAATGTCTTAATAGAATCTGAAGGAATAACTAAGCACTTCAAATGCCTGAAATAAAGGGATAATTGAAGTTGCTTTGGGTTCAAGCCTCAGTAATTTCTTACTTGATAATAACTCAGGTGACTGTTTATATCTCATGAAAGGCGATAAAATAAGAACACATTATTGACTGAGAACTTAAACTTTGCTTGTATCTGTGGTGTCTCATTGGTACACATCATTGTAATGGAAGAAACAAATTATTGAAATTATATCTCATTATCCTTAGTACAAGCCGGTAGCTCACTTGCACAGAGAGTTTTCTTAAGCTTTGCAAATATTTTGATGAGTATGTTGCAAACTAACCTCCCCCCCCCCAAATAATTTGTACTCACGGTTTTCTTGTTAGAGTGTGATAATTGAAATTGTCAGGATTATTTGTCTCAAAATACTCTAAGCTCTGGAGTTAGATTTCTGTTATATTAAAAAAAAAAGGATTGAAAGATTGATTTTTGTTGTTCTGAGTACCACAGCCCTCGTGGTTAGGCTCTTCAGCTTTTCTCTATAGATGGAGGCCCTTCAAGTATACCAAGCAAGGCAGACAGTTCCCAAAGAGATGGCTTTTAAAGAAAAACAATTAATGTGATATGAATAAACAGCTTGATTTCCAACATTAAGAACCGATTTTATGCTTTCACGTTTTGGTAATGTAATAGGTTACAGTGGAAGCTCTAAAGGTGTCTGGTCTTGGTCTGCAGGTCATAACGTCGGTAGCCTCATCTCCATCATAACTATGGAAGTCTGCATTTATTTATTTTTTCTTGTAGGTGTTTATTCTTATATTGCTGCAGCACAGAGAAATGTGGGATATACTAATGTGGAGTTAATGACAGGAGCTCCTTTGTTAGCACTGGCCTTTGGAGGCTGTAGACAAAGCGTAGAGTTCTATGTGCCCTATCAATGGAACAGCCACATCCAACACTAGCAGAAAGTCTCTCAGTCCAACTTCTGTGAAAGATCTTGCTTTCCAGTTTAGAAAAAAGCAAAAAAAAAAAAACCCACACAGATTAATTTTCCACTTCTATGTGGACTTCTCTTCTACCGTTCCCCCAAACCTGAACAACTGGAGAGATGACACATGCACTGCTCTGCACGGGGTGTCAGCTAGGTCACGAATCGTGCTTTTTTAATGTGCCTGTTACAGTGTGAAAGATAACTGCTACCTTCTCATTCAGTTTCTGTTTCTCAGGTAGAGCACTATATGCATGGGAAACTTTGCAAAAGAGGACCCAACAACCCTAGGTCTGTGTAAAGAATGATTTCAAGCTTTTTTAAAGATTTTAGTTGTTTTTGTGAACTTCCAAAAAAAAAAAAAAGTTTTGTGAACTGGGGCACTTTCACATCTTGACCAATCACTTGGAGTTTTTCACCAAGAGAACAGTGAAATATAAGTGAAGAGTCGAGGGGGAGAGGCAAGCAGATGCTGTACTTGTTAATGAAATTGAGATTTTGAGACCAGTGTGTGAAGAAGGGTTAGTGGAAAGAAACTGTACTGAGACAGCTGGACTGTGGTCACTTCCTGGGGATCCTTTCAAGTCATTCTGTCTGACCAGGGCTCTGGCAAAATATATTGACATAATAGCCATGACAACTTTCTACAAGTAACGTAAAGTTGAATCAAGTTAGGCTGTTAGGACTGATTGAGGAAGAATTTGGGAAGCTGTAATGTGGAAACAGTAGAAACACAGTTCAGTGTTTTACTTGTGAAATTGGTCTTCACTGGGAAACTATTTTATATCATTCAGAATATTTTCTGCCATGAGGAGTGTGAAGTAATTTGTCAAATGTTTGGAAAATAGCAATATGAAGTCTTCTTTTGTAGTTAAATTGTATGAGTAAGTTAATTGTGAAACAATTCTTTTTATTTTTCTAGAAATTGTTCTTCCCTCATTAGAATGAAGAAGTATTTAGTTTTAAAATCAGCTTTTCTTGGCACACTTAACTTCCCTTCCGTTCTTTTAATCTATCCCATTCTTTTAATCTATCTTCTAAAATGTGGGTTCGCTTAAAGTTGGTCTGTTTATTACTGTATCCTTGATGAATGATACTGTGATACATCATTTTGGGTTATTTCAGTGATAAGGAATAGCCCATAAAACAACTTTTTGGCTAGTTGGTGGAAAACAGTAGAATTCTTTTAGTGAAGATGACAGCATCTGATAACACAGTTATCCTAGATGGGATATATTGAAGGAGAAACATCTTGTAAGTAAGAATCAATATTTCAAGCAATAAACTATAACATTTAATGGTATACAAATAAAAAAGTAGTTAGGTGATCTTACCAGGATATTTCTGCTATAAAATTATAATGAAGTTATATTTCAAGTTACCAACCGAGTTGGAGATGGAAGCCTTAAGTGTTCAAATTTTCTCTAGCAGGAATAATTCAATCCTGCTTTTTCTTACTTCATGAAATTTCTTTCACTCGTGGTTTTCAGGAGGAGCCAGGACATTGTGAATTAGGATCAAAAAGGCTATATCTCTGTGTTAAGCTGAAAATAACCAATACTGCATTTGTGTGTCGGAATCTACTCTGAATGGACAATTAATCTGAAGTTTAATTGTTCAGTGGATGCTGCAGACCAGTTCCTAATATGTGGATTTGATAGTGGTTTCTGAACAGAAGAAGTAGAATTGCTGTGTGAGGATTGCAGGAAAGCAGCTCTACAGCTGTAAATAAGTGTCTATATATTTACTCTCTAAAAGCTATCACTAAAATTACATAACGGTCCATGATGATATGATATTTAAAAAAAAGAAGTCGGGGAAATATACTATGTACTGCAGCTACAATAGCTGACTAGCTGCAGGTGATAGATGTTATTTTTCTGTCAGTCACCCTGCCAAGCTCTGCGGATATTTTTTACTGAATGGACAAAAACTGCTGTGGACCAGATTACAATCAACAAGTTCCATTTGGCTTGTCCCTAATACAGTGGTGATGAGAATCAGTTTCTTGTATGCTTCCTCTGATGTCTGTTAGTAAATAAGACTAAACTGCACTAGAGTCAGCTGAATTTTTGTTATTCGTCCACGGTCTTAGTTTTACTTCTCCATCTCCAGGGCTGGCACTGTGATTTAATGTAAATCATTCCTCCAGTGTATTGTTATATTATGAGGTGTTATTGTCACACCCTCTTCCTCCTTTCTTTCTCCCCCCCACTCCAAGGAAATGTTGATTTGTGATCTAAAATACCTACCAGTATTGTATGTATTGCCATTCCACAGGCAGGCGGGATGCAGTCTGAAGTGTATTTGCCAGTGATTTTATGCAACACAAGAAACATTGCAGCATTACTTGAATATTAACACAAAAGTTCTTCATTTTGAGGACTCTCTTAAGCAAGGTGATAAGCTTTCAAGATTCGCTGACACGAGCTGTATGTTACTCGCTTTTATCTGAGAATATTTTAAATACAGTATTTCCTACTTAGTAATTTTGATGCATAAGAGAATTACTGTAAAAATAACACTAAAAATTTCTCACAGTGAGCAGCAGCAGAGAGTTACTTTCTAAGCAAGATCTGAGGTCTCTTTGCAAGGAAAGATTGAAGATTTTTTTTTTTTATCAAAACTCTTCATGAAGTTGTGACATCTGTCTGTCTTCCTGAGATTGTGTGTGAGATATTCATGATAGTTTTTGGTGAAGGGGCAATCTATTGATATTTTTTTCGAATAGTGTTTATCTTCATTCTGTATCTGGGGAGAGCAGTCTCCTTCTTCCTGTCTTATTAGTGCTGGAATCTGTAGTTTTAACTTGACAGAACTGTTGATGTCATGGTGTTTACCTCAGAGTATCTCAAAAATCAGCGGTAGCTATTAGCATAGCTTTCAAATAACCCACAACATTCTATTTCTAACCTGGTATTGATCCTGATACACGGATGAAAGGATGCGCGTGAATGTAATAAAGAGGTACAGTGTCTTTTCTTGCTCATACCCATGGGCTGATCTGCCATCTTCATACCACTGAGCCCAACACATCTCTCACCTGTACAGTGTGTGTTGCCGTTGGATGGATAACCTGGCCAAAAGGTTAATGCAGAGGTCCTTGTACCACAGAGTTGGTTGCTCTTAATTTCAGCAGAACTTTCTGGTACACTTCTTGTATTGATAACATCATCTTTCAAGGAGTACTGAGCCACCCTGTGACACCCTGTTGGCTTTTTGAGTGCAGTGAATCCAAGGTTGGACAGGAGTCCATCCAAACTGCCTTGCACAGCAGGTTAAATTTAACCATTTTGTCAAAATGTAGGAAGAGAAGAGCAGTCTCAAGGGGAAGCTCTGCTTGGTATTTGGTCTTTTTATCAGCTGCTGCTGCGGAGTATTTCACAGGTTCCAGATGTAGTGCAAGTTACTTATATCCTGTGTATTAGCATAGTCTTAAAGCCGCTTCTAAACTCAGATTTTCTTCATATTTTAATTGCAGTATGAATATATAGTTTTGACGCCCTTCTTCCTGCTGCCAAGATGTCATAGTTTCATTCTGGAAAGTATGGAATGACCAGAGTAAAATTGTGCTCTCACCTCTCATAAAAAAATGTAGTCTCAAGGGAGAAAAAAGGTTTTGGTTTTGACCTCCGTGGTTTTTGTTACTGAAGTTGGTCCTGTTGGTATTTTTCAGTCCAGTTTGAGCACAAGAAAGCAGTCAATGAAAGCAAATTGAGAAAGTATAGTGAATTTTTCCTTCCATGAAGGATTTTTGAGATTGAGTTGGCAGGTGATGTTTTGTCACCACAAAACCCAGAAAAAAATGAGTTGAAAGGCTATAAAAGTAATTCCTGGCCAAAGTGTATTTTTGATGACTTAGGGTTTTTTTTCTGACATTAGTGAACAATTAAAGTTTTCAAAGCAGTAAGTACATTGTTTTCTTTATATTAAGAAAGTAGAAAGGAGATGAGCAATTTCATTAGAATTTCTAACCATTAATTCATTCGGATGAACATGGCGTGACATCATTTGACTATCTGAATGTTAATTGCATTGACATTGTTATTAAAGCAATTAACTTATCAGCTATTTTTGACTATGGCTAATCAACTACAATGAAGTAGTGTGGCATGAAACTTTATAGAGCTATTTTCACAGAATGATGGTCAGATTGCTCTGTATTGTAAAAGGCAACAGGGATTTATTTATGAATATTAATTTTAATTAGTACATATTTGTTGAGAAGTAATTCGGCAATCATCCTTAATAATATGTGATCTTGCCTATAAGCTGTTTATATACACACAACTCTATGTAGGCAGAAGGTTTTATTAGAGAAATAAATTAATGTTTTAAGTATTGGTTTTGAAGAATAATTTGCTATTTACCCATTAGGGAGAGTTGTTGGTCTATCTTAACACACAGAAAATCTAATTTTCTTTTAAAAAAATATTAATTATTCCTCCTAGCCAAAAAGGACTACATCATTAACCCCAAAGGAATTGTAATAAACAAAAATAATTTAAAAGCTTTATTAAGTTCAATTAATTGGTTGTAGCAGACTAATTTTGTCATGCTTTGCTAGACAGTGTATTGTAAGTAATTTTGATGATCTCCAATTGAGTTGGGCAAACAAGCCTGCACACTAAAGCAAAAATTGAATTGTCTTGATAATTACAAAAACCATTGGCCTGTTTGGTATTTGTGATAAATGGGTTAATTAGCTACTTTTTTATTACATCCAGACTTTCAGTGCAGTAGAACAGTGGTTATTTATTTTGCTGTTAAAAGTAGTATGGTCAAAATTCTGTTGTTCTGATTTCTTCAGGATAAAAATCTTTAGAGGCACTTGATTTAATATTAGATAAGTATGGTTGTGGATGTAGTTTTCATTATTTGCAGTTGGTTTTTGTAATTTGCGGACATATGTTTTTATGCTAGTCATTTCTCAGCCTTTTTCCTAACAGTAAAGCTGTGTCTGGTTTCAAAGGTCCGAGCAAAATCTTCCTTGCGAAGAATTAGATACTGGTTCTGTATCTTTAATAGATAAGCGTATACATCATGAGAGAGAATTTCTAGGAACCTATATATTACCCTGGTGGGTGAAAAGTTTTAGCTGAGTGCTATTTATAAGAAATTATCTCAAATGATATTCAGGTAAGTTCCTGTTTTAATTTTTGTTGCTTAGTTTGAGCTATCTTACAGAGCTTTGAAGCAGATCGTGTAATGCAAAAGTAGTCACTGGAGCTCAGAGGAAGGTACTGCGTTAATCTAAAGTTTTGGTGGTGGTTTTGTTAGTTTGGGGGGTTATTTTGTTCTTTTAGTGTCTTATTTTGACAACAGCTCATGACAATTTGGCTATCTAAAAATAATAGAAAATGGAAAGCAAAAGAAAACATCGGGGTGTTTATTTTAGAGGATATTCTAGTCGTTATTTATTCTTTTTGTCAGTATGCAACTTTGTTTCCATATATTTGCTTTGGTTCAACGCAGTTCTGCTGAAAGACGGTCAGTGTGGGAAGTACAGCTACCCAGCAGAAAGTGAACTTACCTTCCATAGCGATTTCTCATGTTACCTACAACCTGCTGGGTGGGCACTGCTGTTATTTTACTTACCTATTAGGCTGAGCAGGTACTTTTGTCATGGCAAACCTTCTCGAGCAAGTCAGAAAATCAAGAAGTCTGCCTGTTAGGTCCCCATGTCGCAGAGGCAGACAAACAGACAGCAGTTGGCTACACAAAGCACGGATCTATTGCAATCAAAAATTACTCGGCACTCCAACAGACCAAAGTTAATTTTAAGTTCCGATGTCAGGCAGGACTGCTTTGCTACACAACTAATTCCAAAGTTTTAGGACTATTCCTCTTAGAAAGATGAACCAAAGTGTGCACACGCTGACTCATAAAAGGGAAGCGCTCCTGCCGAAGGGTACCCAGAAAGGGGGTCGCTCACCCAAAAGGGGCTGAGGGCTTGAAGATAAATCCAGAAGCAGGGGGTGAGCGCTCACTCAATCCCTAGAAGTTTCCTTGGGCAGCATCCTGATCCAAAGGGAGGGTCCCCAGCTGCGAACCCCCTTTCTCTGAGGGAACCAGCTCTCCAGCAAGCTCTCCCCATTTATACCTTAGTCAAGTCTGAACTGTGGTCATTCTAATTAGGTGGGGGCAAGCCCAGATGAAGGCAGGCTAAGGGCCTGAAACAAAGTAATCAAGTTTCATGGCTGTGATGCCCCAATTTTTGTCAGGTCTCTGGTAAGCCCTGGTCTTTGTCAGGTCTTTGTCAAGGCCACTGCATCTGCAAGGCTGGGGAAGCAAGGGATGGCACAGCCTGTGTGCTTTAGAAGTAACCTGTAAGAGCCTGTGCTTCTTCCTATGCATAGTACTTTGAGGAGCAATGGATAGCCTTACTGAAGAACAAATGCCTTTCTGTAATATTTCTTGCATAGTTGATAAATAAGATGCTCAGCTGTTTCATATGACTGCTTTTTCCTTCATTGAGAAGCAGGCTTCTGAAAACAAGGAGAAATGGCACTTTAGTTGTTTTTTCTCTCTATAAACAGTCACATAGTTGGTTTTTTTAAATGATATTATTTTTAGAACATTTGTAGGCCTTAGTATAATCTTTATTATAAAACTGACAGCATTGACTTATATCAAAAGGTGAGACCTAGTTCAGTTTGATATATATATCTGATAATGTACAAGTATATTATGTCTAAATTAAGTTTGCATGTTTGTTTATATAAACAAAACAATGTGCAGGAGCAGAATAATATCTTTCTCTCTTTGAATATAAAAATTGAAATGGATTCATTGGCTGATTTGGTCTGCTATCAAGTACTGACTATTTAAAGAACCTCTGTTCGTCAGGAAGTAATTCATATTTTGAAAATATTTGATAAGGAGAAATTGTTGGAAGATGTTACCAAATGTTGAACAGAGAATAGTTATAAATGCAGCTCTAGAGAACAAAATTTATTTAATACTGTAGATAAATCTACTTCTGTATTCCAGGATTTAAGCAAGATTGGGGCATAATTTTTTTGTAGTGCTTATCACTAGGATTATTTTCCGAAAAAATAATAAAAACGTTACTGAACTGTTTAAAAAATTCCTGCTCTGCTCTTAATTAAATATAGTCTTCTGTATTTAGTCACTCTTTCAAGTGTGGACCACATGGGCATATGTTAATGAGGACTTAAATACTTTTATTTATATATACCTAAAATCTCTCTTTAGTTCACAGTAAAAGCAAAATTCTGATCTTGATCACATTTTACAGTTGTGTCTAAAAAGAGCAGTCCTGGGGTAATATTTGTTGTTCTCTGAGAAATCTTTACGTTTAGAAGGAATTTATTAGCGAAGCAACATCTAAACAACAAACTGAAAGAGCTGGATTAGTACTTGAAATTTAAGCAACAACAGAATTCCAGAACTCAAATATATAAGCACTGTTTGCATGTAAGCTAAGAACTTAGAGTATCTGTCATGGATTAGATGAAAGATCTGTGCATTTAGTATCTTTTCTACAGCAGCAGCCAACGGTAGGTGCCTGTGGAAGCATGTAAGAACAGGGTGAGCATATTTCATACTACTTCTAGGTACTCTTCCAAATGTCAGGTATTTGTGGCTTAGGAACTTCCTGAATGGGATGTGGTTTCTGTACTTAGCATCCCAGTGCTACGACTGGCAATACTAGTAACCAGTCGATAAATCAATAGATACGTCTTCTCATGTGCAGGTTGCAGAGAGATTGGTTGAATCTCTGTCTTTGGAGATACTCAGAGGTCTGAACAGACTGAACTAACTTGGGAGCATGACTGGACTTAGTTGACATTAGTTATTGTGATGTTTGCTGGTGACTCTTGCTTCCTCCACTGTGTCTTTTTTCCCCATCTTCTTTCTTGTCCATCTCAATTAGAAGTTCTATTTTGCAAATACTTCCACTGAGTGAAATTACAGTGACCGCAGCCAAACCTCTGAAGTCTCAGGGCACCGTGGAGCTCGAGCACCAATTAGAAAACTGGCAGACATGAGGCAGGCTTACTTCTACTGCAGGTAGTTTCACAATTTATTGTCAAATTACGTGTCCTGATGCAGTGAAACCATTTGAGCCTGATAGGCGTTGCCAATGTGGGGCAGTCTGTGGCTTCCTTATCTCCAAATGAGGTGAGAGGGACAGCCCACTTGCTCTTCCAGCTTTGCCCAACACGTGTGTTGGGAGGAGCTGTGTGTGGTAACAGCAGCAATAACAGGAAACTGGGCTATTACTTGTCTTTGGACTTAAAAAGAGATTTTTGGTAAGGGAAAAGAGACTGCTCAGAAATCCCTGAACAACTCTTCATTTTTGATCCTGTGTGGAGTGAAATGTGCTCTTCACTGAGGTTTAAGTTACGTAAGGTGTTTTAGTCGATCTAAGAAGGACCCTCCATGAGAAGATACAGTTATAACTGTCCCTGTCTGCCTTTCCCTCCATTACTCTTCCTTCGCGTGTGCTGCTGGCTGTGCATTTCTGTCTCTCCCTTGCACTGACTCTGGTGTTGTTCAGACCCTTCCCAAAACTGATTCAGGAGCGACATAGCCATATTTTTCCCCCATAGTAGTTTTCCTGGATAAATGATTGAATCAGCTCACAAGGGAAGAGCATTTCTCTCCTGTAAATGATGGATTTCAGCGGTGCCTTTATACTTGCGGTTGACAACAAAATAAAATCAACATTCTATGGCTCCTTTTTTTTTTTAGGAGAATTGTATTTTGAGATAATTAAAAAAACCCAAACATAACCCTCTCCCTCACCCCCCAGAAACCTGTGTGTTCATTAAGTTTAATAGCATTTTTGAAAGTGATAGTATTTCTAGACGCTCTGATTCTCTAAGGAATCTAATTACTTCTTTCTCTATTACAACTTTGGAAGGATTATTCAAATATTTTATAGTCCTAACTGCACAGAGCGCTTTAATCCTATTGTTTGTAGATTGTCATTCTCCTGCCTTCTTTCTGCTTGCAGTCCCCCATTAGACACTGCAGGCACATCCTGGTAATCTCAAAATCCAGGGAAGTGCTATCTGGTAATCAATGTCTGCCTGCCCCTTCTATTTACGTTCCCCTCCTTGCATATTTTAAAATAAAAGAACTAGACTCACAATCTTCTTTCTAGCACAGTACAGACTATGACTTAAAAAAACATACAGAATTGGTAGCTGTCTTTCTTAGTCCTGAGCTTGTCGATGCCCTCTCTTCTCTCGATCCTTTGTCTGCCTCCTGATAACTCCAAAGGATTCGCCTGTTTGCTTTCAGAGAGGCATGCTGCCCTGAAGAAAGTGTTAAATGAGGAAAATAAGATTTCAGTCTCTTAGTTAAAAGGGAGAAGGATACGAATATGTATCTCCAAGTAAAGGGGCCTAAATGACCGCTCCTAGATTTCTGTTACGTACTACAGTGGAAGTGCCGTGAATTTACGAGAGCAATAAGTCTCAATTTACTACTTGCTTTCTGACCTCCCGGAGAAAGGCAAGGTCAGATTTTGAGCGTTGGTGTTTGCAAGTCAAAACTGGTTCTTGCCATGTCTGCTGTGGGCACTCCAGCCTGTGTTTATATAATCATTTGGTTATGTGGCAATACAGGGATTTCAGGACAGTCCTTTTCTCAAACTTTCACAGGAATCTGAAGTTGTATTCTCAAAATATCCTTCACCTCTGTGCGATTGTTGTTCTTCATTTTTCCTAGAAGTCTGGAATCGTATGGCTACATGAACATCTATGCTTATGCATCATGTATGTAAACGACATGTATTTTAGTGTAAGAAAACAGCACCACTGTTCATAAGAACATAAACGAGTGAAAAGAGATTCATGAAGAGCTAGATACATCATCTTTTCTCGGAAAGATTATTTTTTTCTTTATAAAGTGCCATAGGCTGTTGAGGATGCCAGTGGATCTCAAGCCGTAAGTGCCTTTCTCTGTTTGAAAGGGGCGTTTGCTCTGTGGCACCGTGTGACATCTTCTGTTTATCCCACGACTGGGATTAACTGCAGCTTTTTTGCACCATCGTATCTTACTATATCATTATGTGTAATTGCAGCTCCTGGGGTTTTTACCTGATCTGCTAGAGCAAATTAAGCAAATCAAATTCAGGAGATCAATCCTCATTTCCTAGCAGCCTTTGAAATTTGATGGGAGTGGGCTAAATGCCACTTTAACCATTCTACTTGGCTTCTGTATTTCTTAACTCCCCTGTTCCAAAACCAGAGTGATCTGGGAGTGAACAGGACTGCACTTTTTATAGTTCCACTGTTCATCAGCTGCATTTCATAGCACGGCATGTCAAAAATAAACTCATTTCTATCTGTGCTTCTGCAAATCAGTGCTTTGAGCCCAGTGCGTGGTTCCAACTTCTTTCACTCTCTGTGAACTCTGACATCGCCCATTTCTTGACTAATAAACCAGTCTGTTTTTCCAGTTCAACAGATTTGTTTCACAAGTACATTAACGGGTGAGAAGCATTTGCAAGTAGCTTTGCTGACAGGGGAAAAGGCTGCCAGAGCAGATTTTAGAAATGGGGAGCTTTTGCCACCTGTATTGTTTGGAAATTTAAGAAGCCAACAGACTGGTTAGTTGACTTGTTACAGGGCCTTCCGATTACCATCTGCCACACACACCTTGCATGATAATTCACCAACAGGGATGAGGTCTCCAAATAGATTTACAGCTGGCATGTACTTTTTACAAGAATTGACAACAGTTGCTTTTAAGTAAGCACCAGAAATGCTTTTATATTATTTAATGTTTTCTTTTGAGGCGTGAATCACTCAAACACCCATAGTTAAATGTGTGGTAAGTGTGACTTGGCTTATGTTATATAAACACTGCAAATTCAAAGACTTTGTTCCCTGTGGAATTGATTCTTCCAAACAATGAAGCTTTTCCCGATTCAAAGCAACTGTAGTTTGTCACGGTGTGTACGTACTTCTTCTGTATTTTTTGGGAATTCAGGTTAGTTGAACTCTTCTGAACTTCTTGGGTTTTCCCTGTTGTGCTGGACCAAATTGAGTAGGTAAGTTTTGGTGTTGTTTTTTTTCTTTTTTCTTCCCTCCAAGCAGCAAAGGGGAAGGATTGTGGTTATCATCCATAATGGGAGAACCCTTGTGAAGAGGCAGAGTTGCAGTAAATGGATACATTTCTGTAAATCAGCCAGGCTGACATCCACTGTTGTAGCTCATTGGTGCTTTTAATGACTGGATGAAACATGAAAAAAATGTTTTTCTGCTGAAATACTTTACTTTCATGTAAAAATTATGCTCTAGTGATAACAGAATAATTCAATTCCCTTTGTTCATAATTTTTTTTCTTACATATTAGTAAAGTATACACATATTGTCTTGAACATGTTACAAACTTCCAACCTGCCAAGCAATGGAAATTCTGTTTAATTTATTTTTTTGTTTTAGAAACCTCCTGCTTTGGACAAGGGGTAAGAGGAAATGTTATTACTTAAAAAATGGCATTATTCTTTCATGGTTATAGTTGGACTTTAAATCCCATGAATATGTGCTGAAGAATGAATGTTGAAAGACTTACAGAAGGACAATATTTAGGATGCCTTTTGGAAGTATTACAAGACACTCCGTAAAGCAACTCTTGCCTAAGTGTTCTATGAGATTGTTGAAGTCAGTGAATTAATGGAAGCTTTTAGGTTCAGTGGAGTTGAGTTTGGTAGAAAAAAATTAGGTATTTTATTTTCCTATCAGGCTAAGGAAGTGTTACAGTTGTACCACTGAATATTCTGTCTGCAAGCAATGGTAAAAGAATGGATTAATGTTTGTCATTTTTTTCCGCTCTGCTTAGCATAATTCACTCTCCGTTAGAAATATATTATCTTTTTTATTGGATACTTTCAAAGTTGTAGATCATAAATAATGTCTGTTGGGCTACAAAAAGATGGGGAGGATTGTACGATGGACTGTGTTTAAATTAATCCGTACCATAAGGGTAAGTTTCACAGAATTTCTAATGGGAAAGTTAGGTTACCTCAATAAAACCATAATCTCAAATCATGCCATGTAAATCAAATTCTTTGGTAGTTGTGAAGATGTAAATATGAGAAGGTTCCAGGAATACCAGTGGTCTTTTATTTGAGGTACTTGGTAGTATATTGGTATCACGTAGAATAGAAAAAGTCAGGTTTTCTTTTCTGGGTTTTTTGGTTTGGTTTGGTTTGGTTTTTTCCCCATTTAAATGAGAAGTGCTGATAATGCTGCCATACATTTTTTCTGCTTCAGTTGCTTCAAGGACACGTCTGACTGTTAAAATCTGTCTTAACCTTTGATTAAAAAAATAAAAATAGGTTTATAGGAAGCAAGCATCTGGCCTAGAATTTCTTACAAAATAGTCGCTATGTAGCATTAACTTCTTTTAAAGCTAGTTAAACTTATCTATCCGTTTTCCTTTCTTCCCTGGCATTTTTGTATGATCACAGAGCTTTGAAGCTATCCCTGTGATTCTTTCATTTTTGTTTTCTGGTAGGCTGTAGGGCATAGTAGACTGGTGTGGTATTAATGGGCCTAATTGAGATAAAGTTTAATGGTTTTTCTCACACACTTCATCATCAGGCCAGTGGCACATTTTATTGTCATCTTTCCTCTATGGTCATTGTGTTAGCTGGTCCTAATTATAATTAAATGTTTCAAGGCTAGGTAGAATAATGCTTTTTTTTTTTCTCTTTTATGCTTGAGTTCTCTTTGTTTTTTTTTTTACCCTCACCATTAAGAGGGGTTTAATTCCATCCTGCTTACCACCATCTGGAACAACATATTTGTATTTACAAACTGTTTTCATTAATCCAGTTCATGGCTAAACCAAATTGCTTATACCTCATAAAATCTGTTAATCATCTTTGACTAACGTTTAAAACGTACTTTAGGCAATCACAAGAATGAGTGTCATAAATAGGTCTTTTAGACTGTTCTACCTTCTTAAACCCCCTTTTATCGAGGGAGGAAAACTGCTTTCATTCTGAACTGGTCAGTCATGTCTATAGTGATCCTTAAGACACTGAAGTGAAAGTTTCCTGATTTATGCCCATACTACTAGTGCTATTTGTGTAGCAGTATAACTCCACAAGTTTAGAGAGGATAATACCTCCTAATGGGTAAATTTACTTGTTCACCCTGCACCTTGTGCACTCAGGCCTGTTTTTCTTACAATTCTGTTGTTTTGGAGTAGAATGGTTGAATAAAAATGGAGGCATCTGTTTCACAGTAACAGAATTAGTTTTCTGGTGAATATTGTAGTATCAAAAAGGTGCCTTGAGAGAGCAGCTATTGCATTAATGAGAAGTGACGGTGTTGTTAGGATGCATACTTTAAAAGCATTACTGATGTATAGTCATTAGTAGCAGTCTTACGTGTGTTGTACACGCTGGGCCTTAATTGTGGACAGTAGTGCAATTCTGTCTTTAAAGGGGATTACTGCATTCATCAAGGATTATACTTGGGTTTGGCCCTATGCAGGAAAAGAAATATAATCCATTGACAGATTAGGTATCAATATTGAATGAAAACGTAAGTAAAGGCTTAACTGTGCCAATATAAGGCATAATGGTTACACCTTTTGAGTGGTCTTGAAGAAATAAAATTACTGTCTTAAGCAACTAACAGGAGAATCCAGTCAGGAAAATACTGCTGCATTTCAACACCACAAAGTATTTTTGTGTCCTTCCTGTAGTTTACAATTCTAAGACAGGAAATAATAACAAAAATTCTTGGTCAAATGCTTAAAGAGGTTACCTGACTGTAACCTTTTATATCCTATAAGCACATGTATTGTTGCTACCCTGTGTACAAAGGCTGCCTTTTAACACCCCTAAAGCAAAGCAGCTTTCTTCAGATTCTAGAGAACTCAAGCATTATTATGTTCTACATTTTTATTTGCTATTGCTTAGTTAAGTCCCCCGGCTATTCAGGACTTTGATAGATCCTTCCTCTCATGACAATAGTGCTGATAATGGCAATAATCATTTTAGGGGAGGGTTGATGCTCATAGTGTGTTAGTGGAGGTAAGGTTGTGTGTGAGTAGTGTACAGATATGAATAGCTTTGCTGTTCTTCAGAGTAAGTCTAAAGTAAGTTCTTTTTAAAATGTCTTTGTGATAACCATCTACCTAGACCTGGCAAATTATGGTGTGTGAGAAAATATGATATTCCCGTTTGCTTTCCTTTAGCTGTTTTCCCGGCATCCAGATGAATTATTGAAACTTTAATTTAGGTAATTAAAGGAGAACTGGAAGTGAAAGTCTTAGAGAGCAAATCTGCTAAAAGCAGGAGGTGTCACTTCTGACAGGTATTCATAGCTCAGATCTACACTGTAAGCAATGTTTGGTTTTCTTGCACTTCTTAGAGAAATCTGCAGATATTTCTGGGCAACATTGCCAGGGCATACGAGCTAATTATAATTGTATTATAATATAACTATATTATAATAATTACAATAATAATAATATTATAACTTCTATAAATAAAAGTTAATTTTCCTGTAATAAAATTTATCAGTCAGGTTAGATACAGGCATGTTCAGAGAATAAAGATGTCTTTTTTGCACTTGGGGTTTTCCACAAAAGTAACTTTGATTTTAATTCACCATCTCTCTTTGTCAAATTTTTTTTGCAGCTGTTGTGTATGTATTAAATGGGAATATGATGTGTTCCCTGCTTTCATAATGCAGTTGGATGCGTGGCTTGAAAGCTGGTTTCAAAGTGGAAGGTGTTGAGGCCGCAGTATTTGTTGTGGTTCATCTTCTGCAGTGCCACCTGGTGTCGATTAAAGGAGTAGTAAATTCCTTGTTTTCTAAGTATTCTAGCCGAAAATTAACACAAGAGAATGAAACACAACTGGAGTTCAGTATAAAACCAGCCTAAATTTCACGTTTTAGACATACGTTTCTTAGATATGTATTTTAAAAAAGGAGGACTTGGATTTTGAAATAAAATGATGGCAATTTATCATTTGTTAATCTTTTGAAGTATTTGTGGTAAGCCTTATTTTATGTTATACATTAGGAAATAATCTGGGAAACAGGTTTGTTGAAGTCAGAAGCCATTTTGGATTTCTTGGTAACTCAGCCTGCAAATAGCTTCATGGCATTATAGTAACTGACTTCAGCTTCTACCTTAAAAAAATAAAATTTTCTACCTGAAAAGCATAACATTTTATCACTTTCTATCCTTACTTTAAAGTATTTATTAAAAATTAAGGTATTATTTTGTCCATAAGGTTTGTCCATCATACGTATGATATGAATGTCTAGCTGAACTTTTGCATGTGGGAAGACACCTTGCAACCATAATGGATTATTTCGTGTGTTCCTTTGGCAGCAAATTTATCATAAATAAAAGCACACCTGTGACACAATTCTTATTATTCCAGCATCTTTTTCTTATATTTAGGTTAAATGTTAAGATACTCCTGTTGATGTGTTATTAGTCAACTTTGATATGCTATATATTTATGGACTTCAGCACTAATATCATCTAGGATTTCTACCTGGAGAATCTCATCCTGTTTTTTATTGGTCTCCGGAGAATTTCTTCTTTTGAAGTTAATAAAAACTAAACCAAAATATATAGTGTTTTGCTGATGATGGAGGTCTTGCTTTTGCTTTATTCTGAATCTAACAGATGGTATTTTAGAGGACAAAAGGACTTGCTGCCTGTGCAAAAACTTGGTCTCAATACAACTCTCACTTGAGGTTACTGGACAAACTTAGCAAGCAGATTATTCTAATTGAACTGATTGATACAGTCCTTTGTCTCTTTCAATTTATCTTTAATGTATCCATCAGACTGTGCTTTAGAAAACGTCCAATTCTCAAATGCTAACACTTGGAAGACATACACCTTGTTTCCTAATACTTTTAAAATCTGTGATTGGGGTAACTTGATTAACTTAAAGCGGTCATTCTTTATTTGTTAGAAACTTTAAAAGTAGCACCTCTGGTCTTTTCAGAGTTAACCGCCAACATCAACTGTTTCATTTTGCTCCTCTGGACTCAATCTAGAGTTTATCCCTCAGAGTCAACCACAGATGTTTATATTCTAGCCTGAAATAGGATCAGAACCTATTCCTGCTTCATTTTTCTGACTGTCTTTACATCATTAATAGTTACTGCATGAGCTTGAGGTCAGGTTGCTAATGAGAGCTGCACAGCTTACGCTGTGTCTGCTGTTAGTACAAGTCACATCTGCTGCACTGGTGTTCTTCTTTTCACCAGCACCTGAATCCTCTTTAGAGCTATCTGACAGTCTTGCTTGTAAGGATATGACTCGACTTGCTGTAAAGGTTTAGGTGCTTGTTCATTTAGATGAGAATCGGACTACATGAGAAGGAAGATGGGAAAAGCTATGTTTCTGCTCAGTGTAAGAATGATGGTGTTGATAATAATAATAAATTCACCTGCTAGGCTGCCTAGCTAGAGTTTAGCGAGGCTTTGTTCTTTAAAGTCCATTGTCTAGACTTGAAAAAAGTTGCCTTGAAAAGCAGGTAGGTACAGTGACCAGCTCCCATTGGAATAAACACAGACTCACTGTGAAGCTGTAGTAGAGAAAAGAAAAAATTGCTGTCTGTACCTTGTCTCCTTAAAGCTTGGCCCTCCCCCCCTCCCCCTTTTTTTTTCAACTTCTATATTAAGAAAACCTCTTTAAGTGTTATAAGATTTGGGAATTTGGGGAATGTTAACTTTCAGCGTGTATCTCACCCTTATTGTAATCTAAGGATGTAGCAAGAGGAAAAATACAGTAGACCCAATTATTCAATTGTAATCACATGTAATTACAGGTTTTCTGTAATAAAGCATTTCATTTCAGCTTTTATTGTTATTTTGTGTCAAGAAATTGGTTCTTGTCACTGTCTCCTGCTTGCCAAGAGATGGCAGCAAAGGACTGGAAAGTGCATTTGGTTTGTTTTGTTTGAACAAATAATTATCTACCAAGGAGCAATCAAATATCACTGAAGGCATGTTTTCTTCATCTCAGCTATATAAGATAAATTTTTAAAGATGCTTTTTAGTTATCAGACAACACAAGAAAAATGAAACTTGTGATTATTTTTCAAGGTTGTTTTTAAGCTCATCTATCTGTTAATGTGTATGCTTCAGACTGAAATTCTTTCTAATATAACACATTAAGGAACACTGACATTCTGTCATCAGCATGCACGAGGAATGAATCATACTCTTTGGGTTTTTTTCGCTAAAATCTGTATTTCAGGTAAGCTTAGGGCACATGACACGTGGAATTTCCTGGTACAAAGGCCCGGATACCCAAATGCTTCAGGAGCTCGGCTTCCAACGTGAACTTCCCAGTGGGAAGCACCAATGGGTGCTCAGGAAAGAAATCTGCAGTGTTGGAGAGGCACAGTAGTTGTGAAGAAACAAAAGATTCACATGTGAAATCTTGTTGCTCTCTAGAACTTAGGTGCCTACCATCTACTGTACAAGAATTACCTTCACCACCTGGACAACCTTTGGTGAGAGTCTTAGGGCAGCACAAGTGACCAGAGCCTGAAGCTGCAGGTGACTTCCAGTACTGAAAGCATTGTTGCAGGTCAGCTGAGCTGTGTAACTCATAGGACCTTACTAGTCTCATGGCAGTGCCACACCAGTGTTGTTGTACTCCTTCCGAACAAAAGCTAGAGTTTCTGTAAAACAATGTGTTATTCCATGTGGCTGCCTAAATTGATATTGGGATTTTTTGACAGCTGGGCATTACTGCAGGGCTGGGACATTTTCACGTTGTCCCGTAGCCCGTGGAAGACTATGCTGTGCTTTTCTTTCAGAATACAGCGGAAGGCAGTGGTGGTTCCTGCTGGGTCATACATGATTGCCAAGTTCAACAGTTGCCAATCTATTTTGGGCTGGTGGAACTACTAGTTAAAGCAGCTTTTTCTGTTTCTCTGATCACTCTGTTCCTTTTTTCTTTTTTTTTTTTCTTTTTTAATCTCCCTGTAGCAGGGCCTAACTGCCTTCTCAATCACCTGAGTCTTTTCATGCTGCCTCTGCTTTTCCTCACCACATAGGGCTGCTCTCCTGTTTCTGCTGTGTCATTGTTGCACTTCCAGTGCTGCAAGGAGGCACTAGCAATATTAGAATAATGGTGTAATTACATCTTTAGTTCCCTTCACATCCTTACAGCTGCCAGTTCCCAAGAGCAGCAGATCTTGCAAGGAACAGGTAGATCATGGTGGTGCTTACCTTGTGTGGTGTGCCAGTAAAACAGGGGTTGGATCTGCTGAGGTACCAGTTACAACAAATTTCCAGAAGTGAAAGGTTTAGGTTCAGTTTCTAAATCAGCCAGGAGCACGCACATTCACATATTTCACCTCCTTGGAGAATGCCCAAGCTACAATTTTAAAGGCTACTGTGTCACTCACTGATAGAAAAAATGTAGGGTCCTGAGGTGAAAAAAAAGGGTACAAAAGTAATGAGAATATACACTCGTGTGACAGAATTCAGTTCTGCTCTGTTCCAGGATCCACTTCTGTATTTTATTTATTTTGCTGTGATTTAAGTACCAAAGTGTAAGTGATAGTAGACTTGTCTTTGAGGAGCTGGGTGTAATATCTGTATTATAGTGTATTACACTGTGTAGCAGTGTATAGTGTATTGTAGAAGTACAACATGGTGTAACTCTGTTAAAATCTGTATTATAAGGAACCTTTTGAAGGTTTGCTTTACAAGTAAGGGAATGTTAGCTTAGATGTCTTCCGTGTGCAGATTGTTCTCTGTTCAGTTCAGTAGAGAGCTGGAAGAGTAATTTTAGTCGTTTTCTTTAGTATGTGTTTTCCCGTAGCCAGTATAGGACCAGGATAATTAGTTCTAATCTGAATGTTACCATTGACGTTATTATTGTGCTTGCCAGGAAACGAGGACTAATGACTAAAAACATTGATAAATTGAATAATGTGATATAAGTCATATTTGATTTGCTTACTTGCTATGTACTGTAGTGAAATATTCATGTCAGTCTGGATTCGTACCATTACGTTGGCAAATTGCTCCTTTTTTGGGGTGATTCAAAGTATCTTGATTTGAAAAGGTACATCATTCCACTTGGAACTTTTGTTGTCTAATTGGGTATATCTTGTGATAGTACAATTATTAAATGTGGTATTTCAATCTTATCTTCTTTTTCAGAACTACAGAAGCCATTGGTTTGCGTTCACCTTAAACAGAGCTGATCCGGTAGAAGAGGGAGAAGCAGGAAGTTTCCAGCTGAGTTCCCAGAACAGTGAGTGAGAGTTGATATAATCTCTTACAGAGGATTTGTTCATTACTGTGAATGTTCATAAGAGAGGTTGTCTTTTTTTCTGAAGTAATGCAGTTCTATCTAGAAATGTATAAACTTGTAATTTCTGAATTTGGGAGAGAAATGCCATAGATGTACTTAGGGAAAAGTTCTGATTTTACTGTGCTAATGGGTTTCCCATTACAAGAGGTCATTATCTATACAGCTGCCAATAGTGCTGTCTCAGTCTTGGAGCCCTCCATCCAAAAAATACTCCAGCCTTGATAATTTTTTGCCTGAAAATATTATGTTGAATAGTAATGTAAACTTACATCAGTTATAATGAAACACAATTTTCTTGGAGATAGGAACAATCATTTAAATAATCTCAAATGTTTTTAGCAGTTACTATTTTTAAAAGTTACAGTAGAAAGAATAAAAGTTGCACGAAACTACATGGCAGAGTAGGATGCGGGGGTAATAAAAAGAAGGGAAAATGTGGTGGCCTCTGTGTGCTGGGTGGGGTAAAAGGCATTTGAATTTCAACCATCCCCAATGGCTTTACTCAGCAGAAATGATCTGCATCTCCTTTGTGTAAGTAATATCTCAGCAAGCCTTGGAACAAATCCTCACACCCTACTGCCTTTTAATACTTAGCAGAAAATGAGTTGCTGAATAAAAGATGCGACAAGTTAAAAGGGTCTTTTCATTGGGAGTCAACATAAATGCTGCGGAGAGTCGGTGCTTTTGCTGTCAGGAGCAGGTGAATTACGTTTCCACTCTCATCCCATCTCACACGACTGCTTACAGCTTCCCTCACACATACCTGGGGATCTCTCTTCATGTGAAACTTAATCCATTTATGTGGAGGACAGTTAAGAGACTAGTCTGGTGCTCATTAAGGAATGTAAAAGGAAGCCTAGATTAAGGAACATGTTTTAAAACAGTACCCAGGAGAGGAAAGAGGTAGGCAGGGGATTGGAGTGTGAGTATTAAAACAGTTTTAACTGTCATTATTTTTTATTAAGCATTGAGAAGTCTGAGGAGATTCTCTAATAGTAAAGATTTAATTCTATATGGTTTAGGGGCCAAGAGAGAGGATTTGTTTTAAAACACTGAAGTGAATAAGAGTTGCATCATGTTTCTGAAGGGATAGAAAAGATACAAAAGGGAGGTTCTGAAAGCTGGTAGAATCATTGATTCCTGCTCTATCCCCTCCTTTAAGCAGTCATTAACTGAAAGCACCAGAAAAGCTCTAATATTTTATAAGGGTAGATTGAGATTAGAGTTCAGCTGTGCTCAACTGGCAGTGTGTGCAGAGCTCACCTCACTCATAGAAAAAAGGCCAGTGAGATCCCTAGAAAATTCCTTGGAGAAAATGAGTTTGAGAAATCAGTAGCTCACTGAAAATAGATTGTAAACATTTATGACAAGTTAAAAGAGTTTCCATGGCAGGTTGGCAGCCTTATGCCATTGAATTACTGCATGAAAATAATGCATTTTTTCATTCCTGTAGTAACCTGCAAACACTCCTTTTATATATGTTTTCTTTATTACGTCAAATTCTTACTTTCGTAATTCTAAATGCCAGTGTTGGAAATCGGTTGTGACAAGTATGAGTGAAGCATCATCTGCCAAAGAAGGAATGTTTTTAATACTTAAAATTACCTTATATCTGTTGTATGTTGCCATAATGTAACAACTCACTATATCGGTGGTAGTAAATCTGGATATTAAAGACAGCTTTTTGTCCCTGGAATCCAGAACAGATCGGTTTTATTTTAGATAGCACTAATAACACTTTTCCAGCCAACAGAGGAAAAAGAAAAAAAGAAACCAAACCAAAACCACCTTCAAAAAAAACCCACCATAATTTATTCAAAATTACATTTAGAAATTAAATTTTAATTAGTAGAAGGAAACATAGACAATGGCATTTTGTCTTCTCAAAAAATATAATTCCTAGAGAACTGTTGTTTAACTTTCCTTTAAATAAAACAACTGCCACAGAGGCTGAAATCTATATGTCTGTTATGAAATGCATTGAAATGTGTATGTTCTATCCAGTAGACATTGGAATCTGTGGCACCCACACTGCCTGGCTGATCTGCGAGCATAATGCTAGTATGTTAAAAATGCTTTGGATTTGCACGACCTCAGCCCTGTCAGCACAGATTAAGTCTGCTGTATTTCACGTGTGATTTCATGTCCTGTCTCTAGCTAACCTTGAACATGGGAGGAAGAACATGCATAGAGAACCCATAGGGTCTGATGACTATTGCTGAGGCAACTTCACATCTTAATTGCTTAGAAGGAGGACTTGGAAGACCCATTGTTGAACAGTAGAATTGGGAAGAGGCAACAGCAGAGACTTTCAGCCCACACCAAAATACTTCATTGCAGGTTTCCTAACGTTGCAGACTCATGCTCAAAGCTTTGCATTGTGACTTTTTTTTTCTGCTCGGCCTTTGAGTTGCTGCAGATTAGTTAACAACTCCTTTCTTTGTTCCTTTCTTCTTTTCTGTGGGTCATTCTCTTGCAGTAATCCTCTGTAAGTAACAGAGTTTGGTGCCAGACAGCAACAATAGCAGAAACTTTCTAGGAAGTAATTAGCTCAGTAGAGGTTTTCATTTGGTGATTTGTTTGGTTTGTTTTGTTTTTTCCTGAAAAGACTGTTTTCTTTTGGGGTAAGAATTTACTGATCCAGTTCTGTTGTGAGTACCAATTCTGAGGTAATGTCAGAGTTCAGAGATGTGTTTTAACTGACCCGTATAGAGGAAAAATTGAGTGTGAATTCTAGACTCTATCGAAAAGCCATAGACATACAAAGTAGACAGAGATAATATGGTTGCCATAGACACAATTTCATATTCTCTTCTCTGTTTACTGCACTGATAACTCCTTTACTGAACCCCCCCCAAAAAACCCCTGTGGATGTTCTGAAAAGTCTGTTGTCCTTGCTATCATAACAAGACTATTTTCAGAGCTCTTCAAACCACTAATTACCATAAAGAGATTGTTCCCCAGAGCTCCAGTTAAATATTTGCATATGCAAGAATATGTTCAAGATCAATATGTAATTATGATACATATAGAAAGATTTCATAGTCAAATTTAGTAAAAGCAGATGGACTTGCTACATATGGCTAGTAAAGATTTAAAGTTAGTCAGAAAAATATAATCTCTGTAGCTGCAGAACAAGCATGTAAGATTCCTTGTTCTTCCTTATCAGGAAGACAGTATGCTAATTGATCTGAAATCTGCTGCTTGCTTCTTTTGTACCTAATACCTAAAACATCAGTACGAGTTGATACATATGTGCATGTGGGATAGAGAAATCTAGAGAAGCTTTTCTCATCGTTTTGCATGTTATTCTACTAGTAAAATTCTCCCATCAAATCACTGAAAGATGTAATCTGTTCTCGTGCTGTTTGGATGTCATCACAATATCCACTAAGCCCTTGAAAATTCTGTTTCTTGGAAATAGATTTGAGATCGAGAGAAGGGAAGACTTTGTTTTGTCTACTATGAAGAGAAAAGAAGAGAGCATTAAACCTTTGGTAACTGGAAGCTTGCAAGCGTATTATTGCTTAAGAAAAACTTGACAACCCAACGTGTAGGGATTTAATAGGTAACTCCATTAACTCTAAGGGGAGCAGTTCAGCTCATCTCTGACATTGCAGCTACACTGCTGACAAGCTCAGCTCTTCTCTCAGCTGAGGGAATTGTGGCAACTGGAGAAGGTGATAGTCACATAGTGGAAGGTGGTGTCTGAAGAAGAGTTAGACAGGATTTTTTCATTAACATTAAAGAGCTCTTGCTGTTCATTAGGCAGCTTCCTCTCAAGACCGTGTCAGAATTGTCACTCATAGTATCTTTTAATAAGAAATGTATGTATCATATAGAATTGTGTTTTATCTGTTTCCTGATGGCGTTTCCGCACAAATACAGTCGGTTTGGATTTTTTTTCTTAAAATAATTTATTTCATCCTAAATTTTGAAGAGATTGGCTAGAATTCAAAGGCCTTTGACTGTTATACTCAAGTTAGTGTAGCACATCTTGAGACATGGTGGTGGCAACATTCCGACTTCAGAGGCTGCACCAGACCTCAACAAAAACACAGTTTCAACTTTTCAAGGCCAGGTTCCCTTCCCTGATGCACTTGCACTATGCTGTGTTTTCCTGGTGTAGTACTCGACACCAGCATCACTCGGACATGCACTGGGGTTAGTCCTTGGCTGTAAAACAGTCAGTTAAAGCAGAAGAGGTTTCTAGTTACACAAGTAATGTTCAAGAGGATGAAGGTGAGACGCTCATCTCAGCTGTGTAATTCATTATTAGATTGCTCAAGACAACAAAACAAGCTGCTGGCAAGCCAGAGTTACCTGTTACCAATGTCCAGCCTACTCAGGAGTACAGGTCTTCTGCCTCTGCTCTGACCTCTGAAAGGCTGTTGTAGTCAAAGCAGGAAACACTTAGAATACAGAAATCAAACGTGAATGGATCAAAATAAGGATATGTGACTTGATTGGCTTGCGGTCCCTCTTTAAACTGTGACTAAAATACTTGCCAAGATAAAATACGTAATAGATGTATTATAGAAGATAACAAGTAGATAAAAGGAAGATCTTAAGTGGTTATGAACTGAGGCCATCAGCCTTTGCCCTGGCTTCAGTAGCAGGACTCCAGCATGCATTGATCATCAGTCCTAGTCTTGTGCTTGCCCTTCGTGTAGCCTGAATAAAGAATCTGAATTAAGAAATGTCACTAGAAGAGTGCCTTGTGTGACCAAAGAAACAAGTGCATCTTGAAGGGAACAACCAAGAGTACCCATGTATAAAAAAGGTAAAACGAAGCTAGGTGTAGCCTTTTCTAATTCAGAACCATTTCGTTCAGGATTCCTGCACAGGATGAGTGAGGCCATGCCATGTTTGCCAAGGATTGTGTGGCGTCGCAGATTTACATGGTTGCTGTGAGAATTATGAAACATGGAAGTGTTTCTTCTGCCTCTACTCTTTGGAAGTTTATAAGTGTGCCAAGCTTTATTCTTTTCTGAAGTGTTCTCTGATAATAGCAAAACGAAAAATATTATTCCTGAACTCTCTATCTTAGGATTTTGGAGAAGTCTAGAAAGTTGTCTTGCTTACAAACTGTGACCCTTTTATTCTTGTGAAAGTGTTCCTAGCTAATGAGAGGCATTTGTTGTTAGCAGTCTCATTTCCTATGCAAACCCCAGTATTCTGATGGGATTCTGTTCAGTTCATGCTTTTAAGGAATGAGCTTGTAGGAACAGACAAGAGAAATGAAACTGAGAATTAGTTGGTTTTTAGAGATACTTTCAGGATAGTGTTTCTTCTGCAAGACCCAATTAAAGTAAGAAATGGGGGTTTTTTCCTCCTTGCTTTCTTCCTTTTGTTCCTTCATCACGTTCTTCCTTTAAAGTGGCAGCTAGAGGGGTGTAGTCCAAGTGGAAACCTTCACCAAAATGGAGTCCCAGAATCAGAGAGGATGCAGGAAATGTCACATTAAAGATTGCTTAGTGCTAATTTACTGTATTTTCATCATGTTTCAGATACTATTTTGGGTACATGGCTAGAAGGTTATAATATCATTACATCTTTAATCTAAAATTGTTGTTATCTAGGAGTAGAATAGCGGGAAATTATCTTAGTAGAATTACATGACTACATGGATTGCTATTTAATTAAAAACGTGTCAAAGATGCACAGCGATGTATAAGATTATACTTCTGGTGGTTAGGGCGAGTAAAATAGGTTCACTATGTATGTCTTTCTACATGTACTCTTTATTGGGCAATAATAAACCTTTATCTAGGTACAGATTACTGACCTCCTCAATTAGTCACATCTAAGCTTTCATTTGAATGTCGTCTTCTGTTGCCTTTACCACTGCATTTCAATGTGGAGCTGTACTGTGATGTTCCATTTTTTTAATTGGCTTTATTATCTATTGTGTAGGACTTAATCAATTCTATTGGACGTTATCTGCAGGTGCCTACAGTAAGGGCATATTACATTGATTTTTCATTTTTCACGTCAAACCAACTGCATGCATATAGTTGTTGCTGTGTTTGCTATTGACAGCAGGGTTATTTATAGACACTCAGTCAAAATGTAACATATATCAGGACAATTACAAACGCTGTAGTATAGATTTATTAGACAGCAAATAAGAAAATAGTAACTTGTGGCAGCTGAATATCCAAGATGAAGGATTCAGAGGGCATGAAGAGCTTGGGAAAAGCATTCTGCATCGATATAAGAGTTCTCCAGCTGAAGGTGAATGTCTGCCAAGATACTGTGGTGATGAGTGAGGTGCGATGCTGCCTCCCTGTTGTGAGTACCGAGCATTTGATTTTGTCAGACTGCAGGTCAACGTATTATTCTTCGTGTTGAAAATTTTATAAAGCCTGTAAAAGCAGTTATATGCCAAAGGTCAGGGGACTTTGGAGGTAGGTGAAGAAAATGTATATGAATACTAATCGTAATTTAAAATTCAGTAGTGCGTTTTCACTGCCTACACACACAAAGAAAGGGCAATTCATCTTAATTGTGAGGGAAGGTAAAAGAGGTAAACCTGAAAAGGCAGATGCAGTGTGTAGACAATCCTAACATCAAATGTAATCCTGTCATCATTCATTATATTTTGTCCTCTAGAGCGCTGTCACAGAACCTTGTATCTATATTTTCACTTCAGGAATTGCTGATTCAAGTGCAGTTTGGTGTCTGAATAGAGCTTTTTGTGGAGATAAGTGTTTGCCTACAGTTTGGAAGTGGCCAGACTTGAAAACTATCCTCGTGTCTCAATTTAATATAACAAGTTTTAAATAGCCTATTTTAAGTTGAGCTTCCTTGTTGCTCTTTCCTTAGAGAGCAGTATTCTATGCAAAAGGGGTAATTTTTTTTCTCTTATGTGAATTGTTTATGAAGGTTTCCAAGGTAATCTTTGTTCTGCCATTCAGCAAGACCTGGACTGACTGGATAGTTGGGTGGAGGGGAACCAAATGAAGTTCAACAAGGGCAAGTGCAGGGTCCTGCACCTGGGGAGGAATAACCCCCTGCACCAGTTCTGGTTAGAGATTGACGTGCTGGAAAGCAGCTCTACAAAGGGCTTGGGAGTCTTGGTGGACAAGTTAACCATGAGACAGCAATGTGCTCTTGAGGCTAAGAAGGCCAGTGGTATCCTGGGGTGCATGAAGAAGAGTGTGACCAGTAGGTGGAGGGAGGTTCTTCTCCCTTTCTGCTCTAGAGAGGCCATGTCTGGAGTAGTGTCCCCAGTTTTTGGCTCCCCAGTTAGAGTGACAGGGAACTACTGGAGAGAGTCCAATGGAGGGCCACAAGGATG
The DNA here is from genome assembly GCA_013400335.1 of Eurystomus gularis. Lineage (NCBI taxonomy): Eukaryota > Metazoa > Chordata > Aves > Coraciiformes > Coraciidae > Eurystomus > Eurystomus gularis. The sequence continues at coordinate 114,411 of VZZY01009566.1, read as the reverse complement.
GTTAAGGGACTGGAACATCTCTCTTATAAGGAAAGGCTGAGAGCCCTGGGGCTGTTTAACCTGGAGAAGAGAAGGCTGAGAGGGGATCTTACCAATGTTTATAAGTATCTGAAGGGTGAGTGTAAAGAGGATGGAACCAGTATCTTTTCAGTGGTGCCCAGTGGTAGAACAAGGGGCAACAGACAAAAAACAAAAACACAGGAAGTTCCACCTAAGCATAAAAAGACAGAGCCCTGGAACAAGCTGCCCAGAGAGGTGGTGGAGTCTGCTTCTCTGGAGACTTTCAAAACCTGTATGGCCTGCCGTGTGTGAACCAGCTTTGGCAGGAGTGTTTGACTAGATGATCTCCAGAGGTCCCTTCCAGCTGTTACCAATCTATGATTCTGTACCCTTAGAAATCTTAGATTCTCTCTACAGTCTTTTTTCTGATGGTATGTACACAGGGAGTTATATATATCAGAACTGATACTACCTATTTTTTTTTTTCCTCCCTTCGTATAGTAGAACTTAAAAATCTATAGGCCAATTGTGCACCCATTATTTTCTGTTGGTGAACACAGAGTGGATTGATTAGGGTCACACAACCATTTGGGAATGTAGCTGTATTCTGACTGAAGAAAAGGGCTGTAATCAAGCAGGCTGTCAGTAGGCACTAAAGAAGTGCTGTGTACCAACCTGTATGTGTGTCACATTTTCTTTCTAGGCCTAGCTCTCCTCTTTTAAACCATTAATAACTTCTTTTCTCTTGCTATAAGTTCTTATCACGCTGTGGAGAGGTTTGGAATGGTATAAAAGCCGGGTTATACATAATATCACCTGATTTAATGGACGGCAATATGGAAGAAAGTAAGGTTAGTAATATGTAAAGAGCAGCTTGGATTGATCAGGAGTCCGGCAAGAATTTTTTCTTTTGAGATATTTTGGATGACAATAAATTCCCATAGAAGGTGGTCAGCGTTGAGTACGAATCTATGAAAGTGATTTTCCTTTGAAAGCACATCTGTACAGCCAGATACCGTCTGGCCCATACGCCGAATTGCTGGCATGTTCTAAGTAGGTTTTACCTTGCATCTTTTAGAGATGCACTACTTCTACCCAGTCTCTTCGTAGGAGTGCTGAAAAAGAAATCTGTTTTAAGCTCCATTCAGTTAGAAAGATCGATGTCAGAGAGATTTCCCTGTCGTAAAGAAGCCACTGGTCTCTGCTCGCTGTATACCCTTGAACAGCGTTAAGTGTTGGGTTGCATCAGTATAATGCATTACTTTTTCTGTTAAAAAAAGCAGTGCATCTCATTGCCTAAATGGAATTTGAATAACACTGTTGAAATCAATAGGAGCTTCTTATCCATATAAAGGTAATTGATCTTTTTGAAGCTCTTTAAATACAATGAGCATTTGATTGTGTTTCCTTCCATTGCTCTGCTTAACACATTAACATAGTAAAATTAAGTGTTGCTTGTAAAATGACTGTAAGATTCTGTGGTTTTCACTTTTGCACTTCTCTGTGATCTGTTTTAACAGATTAGCTGTAAATGAAGATGAGAGTTGTCGCTTTGAAATGAGCGGTGTAGCAGCACATTGCTTTGCAGTATACAGAAATCACAGGAGTCACTGCTGTGGCCTCTGGTCATTGTACAGCGTGCTCTTCGCTCTCCAGCGTTATTGTTTTTCTTATTTTCTAATGTTGGCCAGATACCTATGTTACTCTCTCTGTCAGTCTTATCTGAAACTTAAAGTTTGGGACTGGAGATGTGGAGAATCTTTTATATTTCATGTATATATACACACACACACCACTTAATCCTGCGTTGACCCAGAAATGTACAGTTCACTGCGTAAGTATGTTAGAACCATGAAGCAGAAGTAACCTGGGAGATTGGTGAGGTTTTCAGGTTTTCAGACTCTCTTTTTGCTACGATGATATGGTAAAGAAACAGCTTCAGCGAGTGTGTGGTGGGTGCCATAGTCTCCTCCCACTCAGGTCATTACATCCTGCTAGGATGTCATTGCAATGAGGCAGATTTTCTTATATACCTTATTTCATTTAGAACTCAAGGTATTCTACTGGTGTTTAATGAAAGAAGATCCCACAGCTTGTTTTATTCTCTGCAGTTTCTTTTAATTTGTATTTGTGCATACTGAACATTGGAGTTTGGTGTTGTATTACTCAGGTAAACATCAGGTGAAGATGTTTGAACTTTTCATAGTGGATCAGCTCCCATAAGCAGCTGCCAATGTTAATCCATTAGCAGTTTCCCAAAAGAGTGCTATTTACATTAATTGATTCTGATCAGTTAACTATCACCTCAGACTTTTTAGTTTGCTTTTGCTCTCTATTTATCTCAATCAATCAGTTGGTCATTAAACGAAACCTACCATGAAGAGTAGAGCCCTATCAGTCTGCACTACAGCTACTCTGTACTTTGTATGACTTTTTTATTTTGAAAAATTATACAGACTAAGGGGAGGAGAATGTTGAAAATTTTAGTTACGTGTTATAGCCTGGAATGGAAGGGGAAAATAAGTCCTTTCTATTCCCTACACGCTGAAACCTTTATCCGAAGATTTTCTATTTTTACCTAGTACTAATAAATTTTACATTTCCTTTCATCCCACTGCAGGTGACAGAATTTATCACATACACTCCGATGGAGCCTGTGGCTGATGAAGTGATCTTGTAACTGAACTGATGATAGCCGGTCACTGTTCCCTTGCGTGTGTTTTGTCAGGTAAGTCACACAGCTACCAGCTTGCCTGTGAAAATACTGCCCGATTCCCTTTTAGCACTAACATTTTGAACCAGCCGAGCAGCAAGTAATTTATGCGTAGAAGATGGCAGAACTTCAGAACTTCCTGCAAAATATATTTGCTTAAGTGCAGAAAGTGTTAGTGAACAAGAAAATGGAAAAAAAGGAGCTGAAATTAATTATTCACTGGATACTGTTCAAGGTCACTGGATAGGGCAGCCCAGCGGAGAGGAGGTGGGTCTGTAAGGAGCAGTGGTGGTACTGTACTTACTGGGCTGCAGGCTGCTGAGGACAGCACGTACAGGAAAGGTAAGTTGTGCAGTAGATCTCAAGATGAAAAAACGGTGCCTGTTTTGCTGGAAGTTGAAAATTTTTGTGGGGAAGCATACTGTTCAGCAGTTTCAATTAAGCGTACCAAAACATGTACTGAATTTGGCACCGTAATTTGACAACAGATTTCACTAAAAACATATGCCACGCAGCGTATTGCAAACTTGCTCAATAAGGTAGCGTATTTGTAATAGCGTGGTTTAGCGGTGTGGATTATTTGGTCTGTAGAAGTAACCAGAAATCAGCCGGTGCTATTGCAGCTGGTTTTTTTAAGCTTACATTGCAAATCCAGTGTGACCTATGCGAAACAGTTTGCTGGATGATGATGATGATGATGAGCTTTGCTATAAACAGGAAAAAAGCAGTGGTTCTGAGGGTTTTTGTAATGTTTATCAGTAGGAAAACAGAAGTGGCAATTGCTTTTAATTGCCCAATAATTTTATTATTCAAAAGATGGAATTTACAGGAAGCAGCTGCAGTTGTAACTGAACCAGCTCTTTTAATGTGTTCCAGTTTTTTCCTGTATTATATTATGTAACGGTGATAAGCTGCCGGCTTCAGTCAAATTTTCAAATACAGTAAGAGTTGGATTTATCAAGCCCTGGGATGAATACTCCAGTACTCTCAGTGAAAGAGACCTTTGTGTGTTTGATGGTTCTGAATTGTCTATAGAAATCCCATTCCTTAAATTAAATCAACTTTCATTCTTTGTTCTCTCAGCACACAGAAATTTTAAGATTCATAACCTATTTCTGTTTGGTTTTTCTCCCTTTGTAGTTTTTTCACCCGTCTCTATTTTCTTATTCCGTGTGTAAGAAAACGCAGCCCCACAATGAACAGGCACTCTAAATTAATTAGCTGCGTTCTGTAAATACAAATAAATGACAGCAAACTCAAAATGAAAAGTAAAAAGGGGAGGACTAGCTACTGTTACACCCATAGTGTCAGTGTTTCTAATTTTAAAAGATGTTTTAAAAGGTGCTGTAGTCGAACTGTACTGTAGAGAGTCTGCAGTGCTGGATGATGTCCACTGTCAATGACTCTGCTCTTCATGTGGCGAGGTCCCACCCCACAGGGTTGTCCCTGAGAGTTGCACTGAACCTGAAGCAGACGTATGGTTTCCTTTAAGCATCAGATCGTGCTCGAAGGGTGGTGAAACCTCTCTTTAGCTCATATGACTAAGAGAATATAACTGACTCATCGCAGATGACCAAATTTGTCAGTAGGCCACAAATTCCCCTCAGCACTTTGGAGATTGTGTTGAATGTAACTTTGCCTGCTGAACAGTGAAGAAGCGCGGTGCCAGTTAACATGCGTGTTCAGAATTCTTTCCCAGTATGACAATTTTTGTCCAGTGTTAGGCAAATGGAAATGCTCCCTGTGTGATCAGGGATGGCTGTTTGCAGGAGAAGCAGAATTTGGAGGAGCCGTCTTACTCATTTCAGACTAAGACAAAAGTTTACTCTTCTTGCTACTGTTCATTTCAGGGATTTTTAGTCCTGATTTGCTCCCTTACTTTGTTCAAAATGCAGTTTGATACAATCTTAATTCCCAGATGGCAACAGCGTGGTAAGCTGCCATGTAGCCTTTTGCAGACCGAGCATATACTAAATTCTCAGTTTAAATATAAAAGATGTGAAAATGAATATTTTAGTTTCTTTATCTTCAGATAGCTATGTATTTAAAAATAATGATGTTCATAGTTTACAGAGCTTGAAAGCTTGTGTGCTAGTAGTTTTATGGAATGTGAGGGAAGGTAAGGGTTAGCATCCTGTGCCATGTTCTTCAACCAGCTTACCTACATTCCACATTAATATTGAATAGGACTCCAGAGAGATATGTCTGTGCTTTTTGTTAATCTGGACAGGCAGTTATAAAACACTGTTGTAATTAAATTTTTCTTTTCATTTGAATGGTGGAATTAAACAAATATTTTCCTTTGGAGAAAAGTAACAATTTGATGTTAATTGCTTCTATCTGTTTCTCAGCATTGTCAAATAACCTATTGTAAAAGCTACTTAATATTTCCAGGGGAATGCCGTCTATTGCATAACTTATTTCCTTTGCTAGTTATTTCATTTGATGGTTAAATGGTAATTGGAATGAAAGGAATAAAGAAGCACTTGTGGGTTGGGAACCACTCAAGGGATTGAGAATCTCAAGCAGAACAATGATGTAACATTTTTTCCTTTTGTTCGGATTTTTCTTTTCATATGTGAATTACATGTGAGTAAGAGAGATTATAGGGAGAAAAATAAAGGGAGAATGCCGAACTCATTTAGATCAAACGCCCTGTGCCTAATAAGCAGACAGAAAATCTACAAACTGTCTAATCTTCACAGTTTGTTCTTAGCCTTCTTAGATGTTGTAGAATTCACAAAATCATTCTGGGAAAGGAAATTAGCCTATTAAAAATGAGAAAACACGAAAACAAAGCTTCAGCATCATACCAAGAGCTATGTGGCTTCTCATTACTGTGGAAGGGGCAATCAATAGAAAAAGCAGGAAAGGAAAGAAAGAACATCCGCAGCAGAGATTTCCCGGAATGAAAACTGTGCTTAGATTGTTACTTTATTGAATTTTGCTACTGTAGGACATACTAAAGGACAGATCAACTCTGGAGTATCCATCCAAAATATACAAGGTATTTGCATGTGAAAAATGTCTATAAATACATGTTCATTTTCAAATACCCAGTATCAGGAGAGCTGATGAGCCATGTAAAAGGCAGTAGAGCTGATTCTTTACAAGGATTTATACATGTGTATGTAGTTTTTTTTAAAAAGTGTGGCTGGGCAGTAGGCAGGACGCTCTCATTTATCTTATCCTAGCTGCTTGCTTTGGAGTCAAGGAAGGTGTGTTCAGTGGAGAAGCTCGTTCTTTCCTGAAAACAGGTAACCATAGTCTGTTTGAAGAATTTTCCTGGAGTGCAGGGTAGAATTGATAGGGAGACACAGAGTAAATTGTGCTTAGGAATTGGGCGTCCAAACTGGAAGACCCCTGAGAGGAACAGGGCAGTTCCACCTCAAGGCTCTGGGCATCTTGGAACCTGTGGAGAGTTTCTAAGCCAGGAGATAGACGAGTATGAATCAAACATTTTAGTGGAGGTATACTCAACTGTGTATGTGACTGTCTTTGAAGGGAAGATGAAATTTTCAGTGGCATATGAACATATCTGACTGTTCAGGTGAGCTGTGAATCAACCAGTGTCACCAGGGTTTTTGAGGTGCCAAGTCAGATTTTCCCCTGCATTTCTGTCTCAATTTGACTCTGTCCTCCCTGCTGAATAAATGCCTGTTTGTGAAACAAAACGAGCCATGTGGAGGAAATGTAACTACTGATTTTCCAGTTTTAACGTAAAAAGAATATCTTTAAGCATGTTTTTCACGTATGAAAAACACATTTCTAGATAGTTGGGGTTTAAATATTTTACATTAAAAAAAATTAAAAGATACAGGTAAAATTCAAAGGAAGATACTGTTTCAAAGTGGAAAAATGTAAGAATTGCACTTCATAACGTATTTTAAGTATGTTTTATCTTTATTTCAGTGTTCTGAACAAAGAATAACCCTGACTTTTTTTAGGTGTGATTTTTTTGTATCGACTGTATTCTGCCAGTTTGACAAATGAGTGAAATTTTGCTGGGCCAATTTTGCATCTTTCTAACCAATGAAAGATGTGACTGGTTTTCTTTTTCCATCTTTACTCTTACTGTGGATTTGGTCAGTACCTGATGACAGTTCTTGTTTCAGATTGCGATGTGAATATTCTTAGAGTCAGATGCTTTTCTTGGGTAGCCTTCAGCCATTCTCAGACTGAGTATTTCAAGCACTGGAGCTATTGCCAGGGCTGTTTGTTCTGTGTTTTGTTTTGGTTTTTTTCCCCCTCTTCAAACTTCCCCTCATTCTCAGGAATGAAAAACTTCTGGCACCTTTTCTTCAATGGCAATAGGACAAGACAGTCATGAATACAGGCTTAGCAAAGGAAGCTCTTCAATACAGTATGTTGGTTCATGATGGAATGTGCTTTGAAAAAATGTTCTTCATAAAACTTGCTGCTTTTGTTAGCGTTCCTACACAGAGCTTTTGTGCTTTTTCTGACCTTATCTTTGTACATGGTCTGATATGTGAAGAGCAGTCAGCATTCTTTCTTTATAAAGCTCTGGTTTATTAAAAGGCCAGGGAAAACAATCCCTACCCTTCTCCATTAAAAAAACAGGGGAAGAGGCATCTTGAACTAGCCTGTTGTATTTCACAGGATTAGCTGATGGAGCTGTAGACTCCTCCTTGTAGCTGGTGCTACAGGACCACTCACCAGTCTTGTAGCACCAGCTTAGTTTCTGTACAGATTCATCCTTCGTTAATATTGATACAAAACCTGTCGATGTATGGGACGTAGCCAGCTCTAGTGACCCTCGGTGGCATTGTCACAAGTTTTCTGGCATAATCTTTCCAAAGTGTCAACTTCTGACCTAGCAAAGGATTAGACTAACCCGCAGAATGTACACAAGGATTGCACTGCTCTTCAGAACGTGAAGTCAGAGTTTCTGCAATGCAGTAGTATTAACAAAAAACAGGAGCCCACAGTTTGATGTACAAATATGTCTGGTAGGCTGAGATTCCATTTTTCTTCTTCTTTGACAGAGAAGGTTGCTTCTGGCTTAAATTATACTATTTATTTGCTCACAGCACCCCAATTTTTAAATGCCAAAGTGGATCACGCAGAGACATTTTTACTTCAGTGAGCTGGAAAGAAGCATACCTCAAACGGGCATTACTGGCCTGCATGAAAATCTCCAAGTTGTTCTTGACGTTTTTTATGTGAGGACTAGGAAAAATGACATATGTTGGAGCATTTCTTCTCTTTCATTAAAAATACACGTTCGAATACTTCAAAGTATTTCAATTAAGTGTATTTAGACTTAAATTGAAATGTTGTTGTTGTATTTTCCTTCCATATTCACCTTTTAATTAGCCATAAGAAGTGTATGCATATTTAATTATACCTTATTTTAGTAACAGCATTTTCAAGAGAATTTTTTAAATCACAGTTTCTGTCACTTGAAAACCTGTAAGTCCATCAGGTGTTTAGAATACTGAACTTGTTTTTCTCTCCTTTAGTGTCCTAGTAACGGAACTAAACACCCAGCAGATGTGCATTTGTACCTTAAGGTGAATAAGGATACAGAGCCAGGAACGTAACCCTCTGTACTTGGATTCCACTTGCTCATGCAGTGAAATCATGTCGTTTTCATTGCCTGCTTGTACTTTTTAGTCTCACAGTTATTTCATTAGCAAAGATTTTTTTTTCCTTTAAATCTTTACTGTGCTGTGTGTTTTTTGCAAATTATTATATAGACTTCTATACCTTTTACAAATAAATACTGACGTCTAAAAATACAGGTTAGCAATTAAAGAATTAAAAATGTGGTTTACAGTTTCCTTTTAAGTTTTTCTCCCAGTATGTCTGAAAGCTTTTTTGTACTACAGCCAGATTTGGAATAGCTCAATTGCCCATTATAAGTAACAAGTAAGAAATTTGAAAATGGAGAAATGCTGAATAGATTGCAGTAGGTCAGACTAGTTGTACCTGGAGCCATTATGGGGATAGCTGCATGGCCACGACTTCCTCAGCTTGGAGCAAACAAAGGCTTGGTCAGAACTTCTTTTTGAAGCAGGAGGAAGGATGAGGAGAAGATTTACAAAAGTTCTGTGCCCATGGACATTAATAGCTTGTTTTTTTCCAGTAGTTTTCAAAATAATTGTAATGGCTGTTTGGAACAGTAATTTCTCTCTCCAGTAGATCAGGGCTTTCTTGGTCTTTGTTACAGTATTAGCCATACCCTTACAACAGGCAGTGTGGTGCAGAAGGATCAAGTAGAAGGTTGAATGGTAGGTACTGAGATCTCCATGACAACTCTAAACGCAGTTTGGGATTTCACTTTGTTGCCTTGGCACAACAGGCCCGTCAGTCCTGTGGTTCAGAGCTGTGACAGACCAGTTACTGGTGTTTGTGTACACCACGTGTGTTCCCACGGCAGAGGGTTCAATTCAGCTGCCTTTGGGTGGCAGTTCACATGCACCAGACCCACCATGAGACCTGACCTAACCCACGGGGAGTCACGACAAGTTATGCATGGGACAGCAATGTGCCCTTGTGGCCAAGAAAGCCATGGGTTATGAGGAGCGGCTAAGGGAACTTGGACTGTTTAGTCTGGAGAAGAGAAGGCTGAGGGGAGACCTTATTGCTCTCTACAACCACCTGAAAAAGAGGTTGTAGAGAGGTGGGTGTTGGTCTCTTCTTCCAAGTAATTAGCAATAGGACAAGAGGAAATGGCCTCAAGTTGCACCAGGGGAGGTTTAAGATCGGATATTAGGAAAAATTTCTTTACTGGAAGAGTGATTAAGCATTGGAACAGGCTGCGCAGGGAGGTGGTGGAGTCACCATCCCTGGAGTTGTCAAAAAAACATGTAGACGTCGCACTTCAGGACATGGTCTAGTGGTCATGGTAGCATTGGGTTGACGGTTGGACTTGATGATCGTAGAGGTCTTTTCCAGCCTTAATGATTCTGTGATTTTATGACTGGGCAGGAAGCAAGACAAGAGGAGTCACCTCTGATGGACGCAGAAATTAAGGTGGGCAGTCGTTCAGACTGGAGCTTAAAGCAAAGACATGATACTGAATACTGGCTGTTTGCCCTCAGGGTCCCTCCGTACTAGAAAGGTTCCCCTGCAGGAGACCATCTGACTTGCTCTCTGAACGCAGGTCTATGCTGATCACTGCACATCATTAAAGGTATTTATATGTATGACCTGTCAGCGATAAGACATTATGTGACTACCACAGGAGGAAGTCTTTGCATTGAAAGGAGAAAGCTCTTTTAAAAAATAAATCCATGAGAAATTGTGTTACTTCAAAAGTAGGATAATGCAACATTGGACATTGCGTTGAGCCTAATCCTGAAGGAGAGCAGAGAGCAGAAACAGTTTGTGTCAGGAACCAGCACAGGTGAAAATAGAGACCTTGGGTCACCTTGGGGTTTTTGTTGATTTTTTTTTGATTGCACCTTTTGCTAACTAGGTCAGTAAGAGTAGAGAACAGTAATAGGAACATAATCCTACCCACTTAATCAAAGGAGAAAGTAGACTAGCATACCCTTTCAAAAAGTAACACATTTAAGGTGCTGGAAGATGTCCAGCATCAGGGGGGCATTCTCAATCCACTGCAACATGTGGAATTATCTGCCCAGAGGGCATATGTGGTACAGGCAAAAATAGAAAAGGTTCATTCTCTGGAGGAGAGAGTGGCTGAAGCAGAGCAGGTAGGAAATGAGAAGCTCTTTACAGGGTGGTTGTGGATGTGGAGATGACACATGTGAAGAATGTGTGTCTTCTAATATTAAAAAAATCTTCACATATTGTCAGTGAGTCAAATTTAGGTTCCTCCTGATACTGGCCTCTCTGAGATAGAGATGGCAGCTCCCTTCACTGTTCAGCTGTCGAACTCCAGCTGGTGGCTGCCTCTTTTGCAGGGTGTTCATGGTACTCAACTGCGTTTGTGCCCTCCTCTCTGTTACAAGATTGAGAGAGATTTGGGTGCAGATTCTGAAATAGCTGATTAAACTAACAATGTGAGAATGGACTGGAATTGAAGAACAAGAGCAGCTCCTGAAATCTAATAGTTTTGCCAGGCACGAGCTGGAAACGGAATTTTGACTTTATAGCTGAAGTTGTTTTGAGATAAGTCTTTCAATCTTCTGTTAAGAAAATTGGCCCAGCAAAATCTCACTGTCAAAGTCCTTCCCCTCCTGTACCAAGAGTGTGTGATAAATGTTTTAAGTAGGAGGGTTTCAAATGATTTTTGCAAAGTCTCATAAATGTTCCGTATGTCACTTTCTCTAAAATTATAATCTATTATCTCACTCAAGTGGAATAATAATACGTTGAAAAAACTAAATTTATCCCAGGTGCCCCAGCAGGTTGGTTCTTCATTATGTGTTAATGTTAATGGCAATTTTCCATGGAGCATCTGCCAGTTCTAGTGAGCAGAGCTTCCATAAAAGATGATATTTTAATTTTAAGCATAGACATTAAGAGAAGATAAAGAATGGAGTTTCTTTAATATTTACTATGTATGTACATAAACTAGCTGGGCATAGCTATTATCTCACGCAACAATACAAAATATTTGGATTCATATAACAGCAAAATAATAATTTTTAAAATTCAGTTGTAACTTAGTGGAATGCTTTTATTTTTAAAGTACTGAGTCTTCACTATGCTATGGGTAAGGCAATAACAGCTATCCACTGAAATACTATGCTAGTATTTCTACATATGTGTATACGCGTATTAGTAATATAATACTACTAGATGGTATTAAGGTTTAGGATTAAGTTCAACTGCAGTTGAGGAATTCGACTGTGTCACTTTGCTACATGATATAAGCCTGTATTTCAATTACTGTTTAAAGATAAAAGAACTAGTGTGAAAAAAATACTGAAGTAGGATAAAAATTAAGTTGTTGTAAGCGTTTTGAGCTGTGCTGTTCAGCACCATCCACACTAGATATAAATGAACTTGGTTATGGCTTCACTTTGTCCCATGAATTTAAATTGGCAGTTCGAGTGTACTTTATAAATACATAAATGGATAATATTAAGTTGTAATTGTTTTGCGAACATAAAAATAATGGAGGTTTACTACGCTTCTGAGTCTCTTTGGGATCTGTCTTTGGGATATATCTAAATTGTGATCTGTTTAAGTTCTTTATGCTCTCACATCTGAATGTGTCTTTGGCCATGTCTTAATTTCATCTCATTTAAGAAGGTTTGAGTGCACAGTGGGAGGAAGCAGTCTTACTTGAGTAAGAAACAAAAGGAACAAGGATTCAGGGTTATAATTCCAGTGTTGTGCTGACTACTTTACAAATACATGGAAACAAACACGTTATTTTCCTGATTGTTTTCAGTCTAAACAGAGAAGGCAAATAGCAGATTGCAAATATGGATCTAAGAGAGATGGAAAGCAACGTGGTATGACCGCTTGCATTGATGGGAGACACCGAGTCAGTGGTTGCCGTCCATGAGTAAGGCTCTTTTGCTGATTTATTGACTTTTTCCACCTCGAAAGCTGAGTCATTGACTAGACAAAGGTAAGGGCACCCAGAGATGAACAGTTAAAGTGGTCGCACTGACTAGAGCTAACATCTGGTAGGGATTTGAGGAAGTGTGAATAAACAGTTATGGGCAGTAGCGTTTCTGTCTCAGTTCATTTGCAGAATAAATTATACGTGGAGGAAAATAACTGAAAAATGAAAATACATTAAAATGTATAATAATATGTGATATCTTCTTCTGTGTAATCTAACATATATGTATAAAGGTGCATTTAAAAAAAAAACTTCAATGTTTTATAAAAGGGAAGAGCTCCTGATGACCAGAATATAATGATGCTACTTGACAAAAATTCAAATTCAGTTCCTGATTGTCATTGAAGCATGTTCTATTTTCTGGTGCTACATTTCTTACACATCTTTCATATTCAGTATCAAATTCTGCTGTGAACCTTGTTTATACTGTAGAATTGATAAGCAAGCTTTGCTGTTTAAATGACCCAAATAATCAGGAAACTTGATTATATAAAACATGTTAAAGATGATGGGAAGAAAAAGCAGAATATCTTATTCCCTGTTTGTAAACTTCTACTTGGTTCTTTTTAATGATAAAGGCGTATTTGAGTTGAATGTGATTCAACCTATGATAAATAGGTCAGTATGTTCTTCATACAGGGCCAATTTGCCTTGGAAGTCAGGAAGACAGTGTAGTTTTCTCTAACAAATACTTTCTTCTTGTAAATTATTTTTCATTTGAATGCAATCCAGACTAGTGAATTAGAGAGCTATAAAAGAAAATGGACATGCAATTTTCAGGTGTTAACAGTTTGGTTTTCATGCTGTCTGAATAGAGGAAGAAGGTGTCTTCTTTACAAGACAACTGATACCTTAAGATTTTCAAATACTTATTCTGCTGAAACCCAACTCAAATTTTGGGAAGGCATCCATGATGAAAAGATCACTTTTTTTTTTCTATTTGCAATGTAATTAACTGCGTATGATTTTATCCTGTCAGGAAGATAGCGGCCAGTTTGTTCTCGAGTTTGGAGTGTTTGTATTTGATATTCAATCACTGGTTTTGGCTTTGCAGAGTCCAGCTGAAAATCATTTTATAGATATTTAGAGCATGTACATGTGCAAAAAACTGGATTCTGTTTCCAGTCATGCAGTTTTGTTATGTTTGCCAGGAACCAGACAAAGGAGCAGTGTAACTAAAGAGAACCCACTGAGGGAATACAGAAATTACCAAGATGGGCTGTTTGGGACAGACCACAAAGCAATCATATCTCAGGTAATGAAGCTACATCTTAATTCAGATTTCCAAGAGTGACTGAGAGGATTTCTAGGATAGAACCAGATTGTGGGGAGTACTCTATGCAATCAAATTCCTGGTTTTTGTAAGCTTTTATAGGAAAAGATCTTGCAATTTGTACCTCTGCTTGGCTGTTCAGGTGAAAATGCTGTTAGTACTGTGTTAGTACTAATAGGAGGGTCTGTAATGGTAAGAATTATGCATGTGCGTGTGGCAGTGGTGGGGAGTCTGAGGGAATTGTTTTTCTCTTCGGTAGTCCAATTAGTTGTCTTGGAAGGGAGATTCTTAAAAGTAACATTACTTTTATGGGTCAATTAAACTGTTTACTTGCTATAAAATTGCAAGATGTAGCAGCAAATCTTTGCTGTCAAATCCTAGTTCAGAATTTAATACCTCATAGGACTCGAGAGCTTCAGGAAAAGTTGCATATAATGTGAAACTAATGGTCTCTGATGGCTTGATAGTTTTCTGTTTTGCCATTATGTTTGTTTCTTTCTCTAAGCAAGTGAGCAATTTGAAAACATTGTCCGAAACTCTTGTCCACTATTAAAACTAGAAAGATCTAGTAATAACAAGGGCATGGTGTGATTATGATAGTGATTACTTGGTCTCCAAGCTTTCTCCTCAAGTGACGTTTGAGTTAGTGATATTCTCACAATTTTAAATTAAGAAATACATTGTACAGATGTAGAGTAACAGCTTTGCTGAAGGAACTGGACAGGTATTTAAAGAATACGTAGATACGTTGAGTCTCTGTTGAGTAGGTGCTTGTATAGAGGGAAGGCTTAGAATTTCTGAGTATCAGTTGCTTATACAGTTACTCTAAAATGTTGTCAGGCTTCCAAGGCGCAAACAGTGCCTTGTCTGTAGACTGGAAACTGAATTTCTAGTAAGAAAAATCAACATGGGAAAAGTTAACCTTTTAAACTCCAAACGATGCCATCATAGTCACTAGGAATTTATCATCTGTGCAAACTCTGTGGTGAGAAGACACAACACAGTGTTTCTCACAAGCTCTAGTGCTGCTGTCTGTGCTTACGGAGAGGAGACTGCAGAGTTTGTGCAGGAACTCCAAAGGAGTCAACAAAGGTTTGCTGAGAACTGAGTGACAAGATTATTGTTGTAAGTTCTAAAAAGCTTAATAATTTATTTTTGTTTGCCTAAGTGTACCTGACTAGAAAATGTCATCAGCTCTTTTGCAGTCCTGAAGTCATGAGGTCTGTAACGCAGAATAGAGTAAACCTAGATGGATCACGTGCTAAAGAACAAAAGAGATGACAGTCACATAAAAAACCCCAACTAAACCACAACAAAAAACCCCAAAAGAAACCAAAACACACAACCGAATACAAAAGGTAATGTTTTCGCTATATCCTTTTGCAGAATACCTATGTCCTCAGAAAGGACCTTGCTATCTTCCATTGACATCATGAACTAAAGCAACATACATTGAAAATTTTGAATGTTGCAGGAGTTTTACAGATACATAAAGTTCTTTCATAGAATAAGCAGCTTAATGGAATATTACCTGAGAATGCTTCTCAGGTTTATGAGACACAATATGTTTGTGTTTCTCTAATGTTTCAAAGATCTTTTGTGTTCTCATACAAAAGATACTATGCTTTTGAAGAGTTTTTCCATATACTTTTTGGTATTTCAATAATGACCATTTCTTATTAAGTTTTCTGTCAAAATCTAGAGATGTGAGATATTTATATAAATAAACTAAGAGGAAAACTAAGTGTGGTGGGTTGACCCTGGCTAGACAGCAGGTGCCCACTGAAGATGCTCTATCCCTCCTCTTCCTCAGCTGGATGGGGGAGAGAAAACTGTAATTAAACGCTTGCGGGTCTAGGTAAGGACAGAGAGATCACTCAGCAGTTATCGTGGGCAAAACAGACTCAACTTGGGAAAATTAATTTAATTGATAGCCAGTCATATCAGAGTAGGATAATGAAAAGTAAAAAGCAAATCTTAAAACACCCTCCCTGCCACCACTTCATTCTTCCCAGTCTTTATTCCTGGTTTTTCTCTGCCTTGTCTCCTGGAGTGCTGTAGGGACATGGGGAAGGGGGGTTGTGGTCAGCTGATGACATGTTGTTTCTGCAGCTCCTTCCTCCTGAGGGGGAGTACTCCAGGACTCCTCACACTCTTCCCCTGCTCCAGTGTGGGGTCCCTCCCATGAGGAGACAGTGTTCACTCACTTCTCCAACATGAGTCCTTCCCACAGGCTACAGTTCTTCACGAGCTGCTCCAGTGTGAGTCTTTTCCATGGGGTGCAGTTCTTCAGGAACAGACTGCTCTAGTGTGTGTCCCCCACAGGGTCACAAGTCCTGCCAGCAAAACTGCTCCAGTGTGGGCTTCTTGAGGGGTGGAGGGAAGGAGGTCACAGCTGCCTTCAGGCACCTTCTCTGGCTTGGGGTCCTCCACAGGCTGCAGGTGGATATCTACTCCACCATTACCCTCCATGGGCTTCAGGGGTTCAGCCTACCTCACCGTGGTCTTCACCACAGGCTGCAGGGGTGCCAGTATGTTATCCCAGAGGCACTACCATCGTTTCTGATGGGCTCAGTCTTGGCCAGCCACAGGTGTGTCCTGGGGCCAGCTGCCATTGGCTCTGTTGGACATACCGGAGGCTTCTAGAAGCTTCTTATGGAAGGCAGCCCTGTAGCCCCCTGTTACCAAAACCTTGCAAATACACAGACCAAATACACCAAGGAAGGAGGCTTTCTTCTATGAAAGAAACTTTATTCTGCCAGTGGTATTTTTGGCCCAATTAATTTGAGAGGGTGTTTTTGGTTTTGTTTTTTTCTTTTAATACTCGCTTTTTGTCTTTACTGATGAAGTCATTTTATTTCCCAGACAATGGTGTGGGCAGTAGTGTTTGAGTATAGATGAGCACTCAGAGTTTTTGTTTAGAAAAACTTGATTCTTTTGAGGACAGGGTCTAAAATAGAATTAATAGGCTGAAGTCTTCTGCAAACTGCAGAGTTTCTCTTCCATGAGGATTTGTGAGGAAGCTGCAGTGTCTTTAGAAGCAATAGCAGGGTTTTTTTCTCCATTTACCATTATAGCGCTTAGATACAATTGCTAATGATGATTTGTATGTCAAAGACTATTTCTATTTCAGGGTTGTTTTTTTTTAATGTTTACCTTGCTTTTTGAAAAGTACATTATTATCCTTGGCTCATTTTCAAACCTGGTGTATTACTCCTGCATAATAATTAATCACTTCCAGTCTTTGATTTTTGGACAGTGTTTGCAGGTTGCCGTTTGGTATTCTTTACCTTTTCTAAGTATCATCTAAAGTGACAGTGATAATAAGTTCTGAACAGGAATAAGTGGTGACAATCCGTTTTGAGAGATTTATAACACAATGGGAGATGATCTCTACTAATCATGGAGGACCACACTTCAAATAATTTTGTTCACCAGGGGTGACTATTTATTTTCAGTCTTGTAGTGGCTGGAGCTATTTATCATTTTAAAAATGTTTCCATCATAGTATTGGTCTCCTGCTGTGGATCTGACAGATCAAATTGAAGACCCCCTGTATTTTTTGCATTTAAAGTGACTTCTATCGGAAGGTGGCACAAAGGATTCTGTAGTCCTCTATGAAAAATTTTACAGAAGTAGACCATATCCTTATAAAAAAATAATCTTCAAAATTAAAGAGACTTGAGCCCTTAAGACCTATAAAAATGTTTTTTAAAATGAGTTTTTGGAATTTATGGAATACCTTGATGTACTTGGAATCACTTTTTGACATTTTTTAACTAAAAATATCAAATTCTCAACCCCTCTGAATGGATTTTTTTACATAGTGTAAATCAATGCATTTCTACCCATCACTAGATCATTCTGCACTCAGTGCTCAGAGGTTTCTGAGACCAACTCTTATCAGTGCTTGTGGGAATTAAATGAAGTTCCAAATGCAAGGAGTAGTTACTAATACAGATGTATCTTTTCCAAGTTAACAAATGCAATTATCCTTTCAGCATCAAGAAGGAAACTCGCCAGAGTAGCCTGTGCAGATAGCAGGGCACAATCTTTGTAAATCAGTTTAATGAAATGTGTTTGTCCCAGATTGGATGTTACTTGTTCTACTCATCTTCGTAGGGAGAGACTCCTATTGCCTTTAAGAGAATAACAACCTGGTGTAAAGATTTATATACACGCTACACAGCACTGAATTTTATTAGCTATACAATTTTCATGTGGTGAAAACACTGATCTGGGTTCTAAGTAATATATTGAGAATAGGAAATGCAACGTTACTTAGCCACTTGATGTTTTAAAGAAGTAGTCTTTTTTTGTAATTAATAATTTAGTAATCTCAAATTTACACTTCATTGCTAATTACAACGGTGCTTCCTTCCCTGCAGTGCATTTGTGCAGGCACCAGTAAGTTTCCAAAAACATCAGTTTTCAGGAGTTACATGCTGAAAGTTGCTGCAGGAGTTGACATTTTCTGAAAAACCTTCTCTGTTTATCTCAAGTACGTTTTACAGATAGCTTCACCATAATTTCATGAGCACTTTTTTACATTCAGCTTTACCAGCCACCAATTTAACACTCGAGGTTTTTTAGTTCTTCTTCTGTTATTTCTACCAATAAAATAAGTCATGTTACCTTTTCATAACACCATATCTAGTACTGTCATTCTGTTGCTGAGATGTTGATGCTGATTTTCGGGGTAGCTAACTTGTGTGCTCAGTGTCCCTGAGACTTGGAACAGAACCAGCAAGCAGAATTCTCATTTATCATATTTCAACCCCTCATCACTATTCAATTCGGAGGAAGGTATTCTGTCTGAAATGTTGGTAGTAGTTGAACAGATTTTTAAAACAGAAAGATAAAGTAAAAAACACCCTCCCTGTTGCTCAGGAAAACTTTTTTGTTTTCATTATTTAACAATACATTCAAGCACTTGTAAGCTTTAAAATTACTTACCTGCCAGCTTAAAAGACTATATATAATAGTGTTTCTTGCTGTGATCTCTGAAGTCACCATCCCCTACACTTTTCCTTCACCATCTAATTCAGGAAGCTTGGAGATTCTCTTTTTCCCAACTCTTCAGACACACAGTTATGTCGGGGTTTTTTGTGGGTTATTTTTTTGTTTATTTATTTTATCCAGTTTTTAGTTTCCTTTCTTGCACGGTACACGGGTTCTGTATCATTTCTGAGCCATTCTGTGACACTATCCATTCTTTTCAGCTAGCCTTAGTTTCTCTCTTGGAAATCAGATCCTTTTTAGAATATGTTATGCTTAGCTTATACTATTGTAAAATTTAAATAAGTATTTTCAGGTTCTTGCATCGATGTATTAGTGGAAGCCAGATCCACAGGATATTTTGTGATTGGGAGGCAGAAATAGAAAACAGTCTGCTGGACAGTAATCAAACACTTCACTTTCTTCCCTGTCTGTACAAATAAGGAGCAAAAAGCAACATACTGTATTATCTACTGAGCAAAATGTACAATAGTCCCAGCCTGTGAAGTGAAGCCTCACAATGGGTTGCTCTTAAAAGAGAACCCCTATAGCTGTGCTACAGAATATAGAGCTTCTGCCATCAGATAGGAATTCATGATTCCTGCCAAGAATTGAGGTTATTTTTTAAAAAACCAAATTAAAAAATAAACCTGATAAAGAATGAAAACATCCAGAAGTCCTAGCGATGTTACAACTCTAAAGCAGGAAAGAGTTCGTATATTTTAGAGGCTTTTGAATAAGATGCAATATAGATGATAACACAGTGAACTTGTTTCTGAGAAAAATTGCAAGATGTTTCCAATAAACATTTTAAGTTCTTGAGGTATAAAGCAGTAAGTTGGACAAATAGAAAGCTTTTTTTACGCCTCGTAAATATAAACTTTAAATACAATCTACACTCACAAGCTACCTGATGTAGTAAGTGTAGCGAGTAGGTCAGGTGGTTAGTACAGAGAAAGAAGTACTGAAGTTTTATTCTTCTGAATAATTAGCTTGTTGCATTAGTTAACTGGAACATCATGGGTGATAAGTTGTAAAATAAGGTTTCTGTATAATAAAATACCTTTAAGACTCTCAGCTCATTATAAAGCAGAGCCTGTGAATCCTCAGGAAAGCTTCAAGAAAAGTCTGGGGACAGAGCCCGGTGAATACTTAGGGCTTTGTCTGTCCTCATTCCACTTCCAGGGGTGATTCAACACCCTCTGTCCATACAGCTGCCTTTGGAGTCACACCTCCTTTCCTTGGTACTATTTTATTCGCTATTTAACCCCACACACATTCCTCCCACGTCTTGTAAAGTTGTGGTTCATTTCTAAACATTAAAACAACAGTGTGCTGTGAGAGCCGCCCGATCCAAAGGGAAGCAAATCAGTAGAGAAAGAATCCTTGAAACAAGAAAAATAGATAAGGCCTAAATGGAAAAAAAATGGCTTAAGAAATGATTACCTAAACCAGAATTTGGAAGCCTAGAAAAGGGGGATATAGAGGCAGTGATAGCAGTAAGATTGTTATGAAGTAGTGATTAGTGAATTATCCTCTACGTTCTCTAATCCAATAGAGGAATCCACTACTGGCCCCACAAGAAGCAGGATAATGTGCTAGATTGATCTCAGTCTCCCACAGTGTGACTCTTCTAATGATTTGGTCATTACTTGCTCATTCTCATGGCGTTCAGTTGTCTCTGTTTAAAAGCTACAGTAACACCAACGAAAAGTGTAACAGCAAACAAATCAAGGAGAGGTACAATCAGGTTATTGGGTTGACGTTTCTCCATGAGGAAGCTTTTGAAAAAACACTTTGATTTATTTATGGAATTGAGAACAGATTCTCTCTCAAGATATATCAGTATAAAGTGCTCATTTCTAATGAATCTTAAGAGGGTTGTTTTTTTTTTCATGTTAGGACTCAATCTGTGACACATTAAGTCCAGCACTTGCAGTTTCTTTGAGAGAAAGCAACTACTTTGCTATTTGTCTGTGACCTATTCAGAGCAACAGCCTGTCACCCCAACCACGCTTCCACTTCAAGCATTGGAATTTCTTCTTCTGGCCGCAGCTGCATTGCACACCCACCTCAGCATGCCAGGTAAGTGCTTGCAGCTCGGTAGAACTGGAATATTTATTAGCAGTCTGTGGGAGGGAAATGCTTATTTGTCTTGATAATTCCATCAGACTTACCTTTTACTCTTGCTACAGGTTCAGAACTGTGGATTACTGAGGGATCTGAGTGGTACCTCAGCTCTACCCTTGGGACAGGACAGAGGATATTCAAAGTGTCCGTGCGGATCCCATGGTCAGGATCTAGATCTTGGGTTCATGGGAGATGTGGGTAGAGAGAAAAGACTGTCCATATGTGAACACGACATGTAAAAACCAGTAGTAAAAATTGTAATGAATAACAATTCCATTTGCTCTCTGTCACATCACAGCTTTATGCACAAGGTACCGTGTGTAGATCATAGTGCTGTGCTAGTGTTAGCCAAGGAAATGGTAGATCTGCTTTGTGGCATCCAAGCATAGAAGTAATGTCTGAACTATGAAGCAGTGACACGCAGTAAGAAGCACGTTGCTCGGGGTTGCCTAGCAATAATTCATTATGGCTACTAATAGAATGATAGGTTTGCTATGAAGAGCTTTTAAGAAAGTGAAGATGGTAGATGCAACGGTATAGTATAACATAGGGAAATTAAGAGGAAAAATAACCTTTATCAAAAGCGACAGGACTAAGCAGTAAAAGCTTATTTCAGTGGGATGCTGTGAAGATAATATAATCACAAGTTTAGCATAGGAATTTGCCTCAGGGCAATTCCTGTTCAGTCTAGTTGCATAGGAATAACTGGCTTTAACCCTAGAATTTAACCTGACTTACAATGAAAAATAAAAATGTTTCATTATTCTTGTTAGCTTGAAGTAAAGCATTTTAAATGAAGTAGTTTTCATCTGTGTCATCCAGCTTAAGTGCCTAGGTTACATACATAAGAGAAATTAATAATATATGAACAATTGCTAATTAAGTGTATCTTGCATATTACCTGAAGTTGGAATAAAGGCTGCGTGTACATACGCAGTCTTTTATATATGCCCCTTTTAAATTTTTATTTGATATGTGTTTTTATTTTGTGTTTCAGAAAGTCTGAGAACAGGCCTCTGCTATGAGACTAGTCCGGAACCATACTGGTGGTTGCCACTCTAAAAGTAATAAAAAAACATAGAAAAGTTACAGGCTTCATGCTCGATAATTTATTTCTCCTGCAGTGCGGGTTTTGTGTTTTCTATTTGGCTTTGGGGTTTTTTTCATAGGCAAAGCTTACAGCAGGATTTTCATCTAGTACTGAGAATACTTTAGAGAGAAATCATAAATGAATGAGTGGACTAAAGATCCTGAAGTGCTTCAAGAGTTGTTAAAAGAGTTTTGAGTGGTCTTTGCTATATCCTGTAGTTGTTTTCTAATTCTTCCAACCATTTTGTTTCTCTCACCTCTTTTGTTTCAGTATATGGGCTCTCTAATACAAGTGTTTATGTATTTCATATT
The DNA here is from genome assembly GCA_013400335.1 of Eurystomus gularis. Lineage (NCBI taxonomy): Eukaryota > Metazoa > Chordata > Aves > Coraciiformes > Coraciidae > Eurystomus > Eurystomus gularis. The sequence continues at coordinate 92,382 of VZZY01009566.1, read as the reverse complement.
TTTCCAGAGTATTTCAAGTGCCCTAATAGTCTATAGAATAAACTATCAATGTAGTAGTAGATTGAAATTTCCCTCTAATATTTTAATATGTGAATATATCATATATTTATATGCATTGCATGTTTTAAAACTCAAATATTTGTACAGTGGACCATGTTTGGAGTGCTACCATCTCCTGGACTTCTGGAGTATCAGAGTGGATGTAGACTCTGACACTTGAAATCTCTACAAACTTTTAAGAGTTTCCACAAAATGCAACTTGTAATCCTTCTATGTTATCAGCACAGTTAGATAGTGCTGTCATTTTCAACTGTGCTTTCAGAGAACGGAATACCTTTTTTTTGCTGAAGCAAAAGCAGTATTTCATGGATTTTTGGACTGTCCACAGAAAAAGCTCGATCCTATGGCTATTCAGATTAGCTTTCATTTACACAATATTGTGTAAACATAGATCACAAACAGTCATATCCAGCCATTTGCATGTTCTCTTTCATCTTCAGCTAAATGTCTTGATCAGATCATGTTAAATTGCTGCCTATCTGTTTCAGTCTGCTGGAAGGGAGTGGTGATAGGCTTTGCTGTTTAAGATGGATGGTTCACTTGTTGTGCACAGGAGGAGAAAAAATTTCCAATCATTCTGCACCACTGGAGTTCTGGCATGAGCTGCTGAGAAAAAGGGGGATAAATGCCATCAGAAAAAAGGCAGATGTGAGGGTGCTTTCCAGTGTAGAAACTTACTAGAACAGGTGGCTAAAACACACGAAATGCCAACCTAAAAGTGGTACAACTTAGAGAGTTTACCTTGACTTTAACAACCATTATGAATAATTTAGCACAACTGATAAATATATTTTTGTAGACTTTTTACATATTAAAGTCATTCAGTCATAGCAGTCTCGAGGTATGCGTTTATTTTCTTCTCATGATGGGTTTTTTTGATTGTTTGTGGAAGTGCTCTTTTGTGATCATATGTTGACTAGTGCCATGAAATTATTTTGGGTTAGTTTTTGCCATAAATAGAAAAAAAAAATTTCAATTCCAGGGCACCACAGCTTTTCCCATCTTCCATGTTTCTTGTGGAGAAGGCTCTGAAGATGTGGGTGAGTGGTTTGGGCAAAAAATGCAGGCTTTATGTTAAATGTTAGAGCAGGCTTTAATCGGAGTTTTTGACTCTGGCCATGATTTTCTAAGTGACTTGTGGAAAGCTGTTTCTGTTTTCTGTAGCTGAAGTTGTTTGCTGCAGAAGAGGAGGAAGGGAGCAATAATTTTTACTCTTATTAGAGTGCTTACTGCTCTGCTCCTGATAAGACATTATTATGAATATTATTGTATAATTCACCAATTCAGTCCAAGGATTAAATCTTGATCAAAATAGACTGTCAATATGTATGCAGGAGAAGCATTTTAATGACTTGAAAATACAACTAGAAGCTTCAGGGTTGTCATTTCCTTTGTCATTATGGGACAGTGCTTTTTTAATCACCTTCTTCCCTCCCTTCAGCTACTTGAAGCTGCACTTCTGCACACTGACTTACAGTGAAATATTCTACACAGTGTACTGTGTCTCAGCCAATAGAGGAAAGACTTAGATCTGGGGTTAGTGGCTTCCCCAAGAGTACCAATATGTGGGACGGAAGTGGTCAAACTAACTAAATCTAATTTTGATTTTTTTTCCAGTTTTCATTGTTCTAGTGAACATAGTGTTTGCTGCTTCTTGTACGTCCAAGTCTTCCTGCCACATGCTGTTGCTAAGAAACAGTGCTGTTATAAGTGATCCAAATAAAAGAACAAATTCCTATTAAATTCACTACTAAAAGAGAGGGGTTATCTGCATGATAATCAGGATTTTTGTTTCATGAAATACACCAATCAGCTGGTTACTTTTCACTTTATACATTCTCGATATAACGGTAGATGAAATCTATAATGTTGAGTGTTTGGAAGATCCCAGCTCAATGTGTTTAAATGATTCCTCCGGCTGAACAGCCCATGATACTCTTTAAAGAGCTTCTAAGTGTCTGCTGGGGAAATGAAGCCTTGTAGGTAAGTTACAGAACAGTAAAACCCTGAATAACCTATTCTTTTGGTTCCTTAGCTGAAGGAAAAGAGAAGAAAACAGGAATGCTTCCGGTATGACCTGAACCTTGAAAAGGGTGGAGTAGTTGACATTGTAAATACGAAACATTTTGGGTCAATTTTAGTTTTTGGATTTATTTCTTTTTAATCAGAAAAGCCCCACCATCATGACAAAGCTAAATACCACAAAAAAGAAATCAGGACATCATGAAAATACAGGAAATAAGGTTTTTTTTCAGGTAAATGCCCTTTACAGATTTGTCATTAATTAGCAAAGAAAAAAATTGTTTAGCATGAAATTAATTTCTGATTAAACAAGTTCTACCCTGAAACATCTTCTGCATAAGGGAGAGAACCTAGTGCTTGGAGATCTTCTGAGTGCTCACACTCAAACCCTCAGATTGTGACGTAGTGTGTGGATGGCAGCAGTGCTTTTGAAGCCAAAGATTATGTCAGTAATTTTTCCAGAGAACTTGATGACAGAATTTCATAGTATTTTCCAAGGCATGGGTAATAAATTACAGTAGTCATATATTGATGCAATTTTGTAGCATTGCTATAAAGTATTTTTGAAAGCTTTTTTGCTCTAATTTCTGTTTGACTTGGCGTGAGCCGGAACTGTCTGTAGTGAAATGGAGTACGTACAGATGAAACTAATTAAATACTAGCTCTTGCTCTTCATTTTGAAGCCCTGACTTTTTCCAGCTTGCTGTCTCAACTTTGATTATTAAAATACATATGGTAGTTCTCACCCCACATTACCTGTGAGCGTTTGTCCCCTTCACTAATTAGGTGTCAGGATGTCAGTGATTAATGTAAAATCATGAATAAATTACAAATAAAAGCTGTACATATGTAGAGAGCCATTTAACTAATTAAAATGCTATGCAGCACCAAGTACACCAGCGATAACCACTTCTGACCTTTCAGTCGAAGCTTCATTTGCCTGGAATTTCACTGATGGATGAAGTAGATGGTAATAGTCAAGTCAGAGTCACAGCTGTAAAACTCATTTGTCACAACAATGCAAAAGACAATCTCCATCTGTCATTATTGAAGAAAGTTCAACAGATTTTATCTACTTTTCAGTCCTATACCTATTTGTCATTCACCATTTACATAATAGGGGAAAATATGATTAAGACTGTACTCCCAAATAGTAATTAAGACTTAATCATAACAAAAAGCAAACAGGTAAAAAACAGAGATAGGTCTGGGAAAATTGTGCATTCTTGCTTAAATATGCCTACCTACTTTTTTCATAAGAAGGAGGCTCCAGACATTGAATTACATGTGATGAGAGACAACAGAATGCAATTGTAATCGTTGCTGGTATACCTGAAGTTGAAGGAAAAGTAACTTGAGAAAGAAACTGTCATCACTGCATAGGTAGATGCATCTCTGGGCTTTCTTACTGTCCTGCAGGATTTTTGACCTACATCTAAGTGCAGTGGCAGTGGCTGAAGCCTGGACAAATTGATGATTAATAACTGTGGGTCATCGAATCCAGTCAGACACATATTCCTGTGCTACTTTTGCTAGGTAGTGCCAACATCATCTTGTCTGTTAGCTGTCCTGTAACTTCAGGGAGCACGGATCTCACATCATAGTTTTCTTTTTTGAGGGCTTTTCCCTGGATTGTTGGATGTTGTTTCTACTTTGTCTCATCCATTCTTTATCAGAGCTATTATGATTTTTTTCATCATTTGGGTGGTGTATTGAGTATTTTAAGAAAAGGAGAGATTTTGCTCAGAGGCCAACCTAAAGCATTTTGATATTTCTATTTCTTTTGAATGAGGCATTAAAAAAAAAAGCTAACAACAAAAACACCTCTATCCCCCAAACACAGGAAAGTAGAATGCTTCTGAAGAATATACGTTCTCTCCATACCCCAGCTGCTCCGTAAAATTGTTTTTTCTCTGTTTCTACCCAAATACCAATTTTGCTGAGCAGATGCAGGCCTCTCAGGATCTGTGCCTCATGGCTGCTCTGCCATCCAGGCTGCCCAAGCGTTACAGGACCTGGGAACCCAGCCCAGAACTTCCAGGCTTCCAGCTCTGCAGCAGGGAAACCTCAAGAGTCCTGGATTCAACCCATAGTTTTAAGGTCTACATTTTCTGCTGCCAACAGAGGAATGGATGGAGGAATGGCTGCCCAGGCTCTTGGCCTCTTGGTTCTAGAGAGGGAAACCTTGGGAACCACAAATACTCCAAGAGAGCACAGCACAGAAGCATCCCAGATGAGTATAGCTGTGGGATACCCATCAGCCCTGCCGAGACTGATCTGATCATGTGTTTCTAGTTAAAACCTTGGTATCAGGGCGAGAGTACTGAACATCTCTTTCCTGAATTCAGTTCCACTCTAGATGCCTATCAGCTTCTGTAGTTCTGTCCTTCAGTGGTTTACATGTAGTCTCCTGGCAGGGGTGCTCTGTAATAAACTGATTGCAGAAGTCCAGGTCCTTTTGTCATCTTGACCAATCGTTTATATGGCGGGTGCTACAGCTCCCTTGCAACCCAAAAATGGGGCACTGGGAAGGTAAGGGAGGCTACGTATGCTTGGATACAGGTTCATTTAGGAGCCTGCACCTTATCTTAGCAGCATAATTTTATAGAAACACCTTTTGTCAGATTCATGTGGGATCAGCATCACCTTAAGATACAACGTGTTGGAGAATCGCGGTTCTTCTGTGCTCTTGGCAACACAAAAACCTTCCCAGTATCAGATCCAGGATTTTCCAAACATGGTAAATCAGCAGAGCTATATAGAGAAATAGAATAAATAATAGAAAGAAATTGAAATAAATTTTCATTACAGATCTGTGTGAAACTTTAAGGTCCAAGATGAATGGATTTAATTAGCTTGGGACACTTTGGTTTTTCTATAACTCAAATATGTCAACTTTACAACATGCAGGCCCTTAGGCTATCATTAGAAGTGAGTCATCTTTATTTTATAGTGTTTAAACTGGGAATATATTCTGGGGTTTGTGATATTCCATAAAATCGGACAGATTGTGACTGGGGGCTTTATTTTCATACCTGTAAATAAACAAAGGATTGTTTTACAATATTCCAATAAGTCTATTTTACGATCAGTCATTAAAATCTCAGAGAACCATATTTAGAACAGGCTGTGGCTCTGCATTATTATGCTTTCAGTTAAGGTAATGGGAATTCAATAGAGTCCTGTCTGAAAGGATATATCCTACCAATGGTCTAAGTGCAATAAGGATCAATTTGATAGGCTTTAATTACTTTAGTGCTCATCTGGTGAAATACTTTTTTATTGTGAGCTGTGTATTACGGATCTAGTAGGTATGCACAAACCTCGACCTCTTCCTTCTTTCAGTCTTTTAAATAGAGCTGTAGCACAGAAGGTGCGTCCAGCAGTGAGTAAAGAAACACACGATGTTACTGGGAGCTGTGAGTTCAGGCCATCCCAGCTTTGGATCATTTACTTTTTCTTCCTCTAGGATTATGTCACAGGCTCTTTTCTTTAAGAGGACAGGGCTTGCGCCAGATCTCAGTATTGATGTAAATCTGAAAACGCATGAAATAAATGAAGACATCAGCCAGGGGCCAATTACATTGCACGCTATCAAATGGTGCTAAGAAGACCTGAGCTTCCCATTCAGAAATGATGGTAAGAGTCACACTTGTGAGAATATTTGATTTGCTTTATAAAAGGCTGTTCAGAAGAAGACAAGATAAATTGCTGGTTTTATATAGCTGTATAGACAAATTAAAGCAATAGATTCTAGGGTGCTGGAAATCGTCCTTGCTCTTTGGCTTCTGTCCACATACATTCTTTGAGATCTTGTTTATTCTGGGGATTTGCTTCCATTTCACTCAAGGACAAACTGCTGTCAGAATAGCTAATCTGTTGTAAATGCCAGCCCATGTAGGGTGTCCCATTACCATAGTCTGTCCTCTAATGTGCTGTGATTTCAGGGAGAAGACATTTGTGGCAGTACAATTAGCAAACTTCATGACCTACACAAAGGCTGGAGTCAGCGCGAGGTTCTGAGCTGGGTGAAAATATTGTTCTTTATAGCTGTTCATCACTGCTCTGTCTCTGCTCTGCCCTGGAAATGAGTCCCCTCGCTCTCTCCTCCCGTTCAGCTCTGCTGGTGTAGCAGCACGTGTGGCTCTTCCCTAACTGGGACATAGGCAGCTGTGTGGGTATGTCCTGTGTTGGAGGAGTGGCAATTCTACCACGGGAGAGGAGCGAGGGCAGTGAGACACTTGGGGTAGCTTGTAGGCTCAGCTGCAAGTCAGGACTGCTTGTCTAACCCAGACCAAAACTGTGTTGTACAAATAACCTGCTGGCTGGTTGCTGCTAGTGACGGAGCCTAGCGATATTCTGGCTAATAAAGACTTCGTAGAGGCAGCAAAGAAACCTGTTGCTACTACCTGCATCAGTATTTTGAAGGAGTCAGAACAACTGTGAGCAAAAATCATGTGGTAATCTGAAACGCTTCTCGGGTGGTCTGTTTGCAGAGCAGAATGCCAGGCTTCTGAAGTGGACGCTTTGAGCATCTCTGTTAAGGAGTAACATATTCCAAGTGATGAGCTTTTGCAGAGGCTGCCTATAGAAGAATTCCGTTTGCTGCGTTTGTTCTTTTTTGTGTTAATCTGATTCTTTCCTCGTTGCCAAAAAGCACTAATAACAGGTTGAAGTGCTGGAACCAAAGAACAGATAACTTTGAAGAGGTATAAAATGTTTTAGTTCTCCTGTTTCAGATATATAAACCGAGCTTCCCTGGGGGGTGTTTTTCCTTGTTAACTCATTTATAAGATAACTGAAGCTACAGGTGTTCAGCTTTAATAAGGCATTGGTGAACAATTATATAGGACACTAAAAATAAAACCAGAGTCTTTACATGAAGGAAATGAACGCTGAGTGAAAAAATATTTAACAAAACCGCACATCAAATGAGGGAGAAGGTTTTTAGAAAGTAAAATTGTTGGATAAAATCTTTAATACATATAGAAATGATACTGTTGAAGGAAGGAAGGACTGTATATTTTTATGTGCAAGATACAAAAGGACACCAATAATATATAAAGGAATAACTGGTGCTAACACTACTGATAAAATAACTTTCTGCTTGTATTAAAATGTTCTTTAAAATATTGCTTTAAAATAGTGCAGAGCCAGCTTTCTGCTAACAGGGAATGTTGTATTCCCTTGATTTATGAAATCTCATTTCAATTGCAAACCACTGGCTCTCTGTGTTTGTGCCTGAGCACTGTGTAATTCCACAGACAGCTCAACTAGCAGCGCTGCTAAGAGAAGGAGGAAATTAGATGTATTAAACCTGAAGAATCAGTGACATTCAAATAACAGTTTTGCTCTTGTATTTCTCATTTGTTAGAAGGCAGTTCCTAATTCTAACATGTCTTAGCCCTGGAAACAATGATCTTTTCCGTTAACCCCAACAGAACAAATTCAGGACAGAGGTTCTGGCACTTTGTTAGTTATAAGAAGATATCTAGGGAAGTGCTTGGCTCCTCTTCGTCTTCATCTGAACTTACCTTTCTAGTCTTCATAGTTGTACCATACTCCATCTCAACTTCAGCATTAATGAGAAATGATAAATTGGACCAGTGCTCATCTCATATGAAATTCTTTTTAGAATTTGTTTTGTAGTTATATGAAGTAGAGGCAGAGGGAGGTGGGATCTTCAGCAGTGTTTAGTGCCATAGGAGTGCAAGTCATAGATTCATTTAGGTTGGAAAAGACCTTTAAGATCATCAAGTCCAAGCATTAACCCAGCATAGCCAAGTCCACCACTAAACCATGTCAGTAAGCACCACATCCACATGTCTTTTGATTACCTCTAGGGATGGTGACCCAGCCACTTCCCCTGGGCAGCCTGGTACAATGCTTAACAAAGTTTAGCGAAGAATTTTTTCCTAATGTCCAACCTAAGCATCCCCTGGCACAACTTGAGGTCATTTCCTCTTGTCCTGTAGCTTTTTACTTGGGAGTAGAGATCAACCCCACCTCCTTACAACCTCCTTTCAGGTAGTTGTAGAGTTGTAGAGAGGGATGAGATAACCCCAGTTATCTCAGCAGCTACTCATAAGACTTGTGTTCTTGACCTTTCACCTGCTTTGTTGCTACTCTTTGGGCAACCTCCAGCACCTCAATGTAGTGAGGGGCCCAGAACTGAGCACAGTATTCAAAGCCCTTCTCTCTTCAGTGCAACTTGTCCTCATAAGCCACTAAATACGTTTGTAAAGTCATCCATAAATACCATACTTTAGATCACGTAAGGTGATCTACTACCTCAGTAGTTTATTCATGGGCATGCGGTTAGGTAACAATGTGAGTTCCAAGTGGTTTACCACTTGGATGGTTTAGCAAAGTGGTTTAGCACTTTGATGCTCTTGGGTAAAGTTAAGGACCATGTAACAGAGGCATGAGTTGTGCTAGAAGACTGAAACACTTCAACGTATGCACATGGCTTTGAAAATTCAAGAATGAGTGATTGTAATGAGTCAGCGCACGTCATAGTCCAGAGTTGGGAGTACAGTGTGCAGCTGTGGAAGTACCTCTGTGTGCTGCTAGGAAAAGGGCTTTGTGATAATTTAGGAATAGAACACGCTGCAGTTCAAAATGAGTGAACAAGTGGAACATTTGTTACATTTCTTAACAATGCCCTAGGAAAATAGAGGAAAAAAGGGTTGATCTTTGTAGATCTGTGAGAGCTGCTGATACTGGACTTAATATTTGGCCACTCTTGCAGGAGAAAATATCCATAATTGGAGTAAATTACAGTAAATGCTGGTGTTTTACTTCCGTTTGTTAGCCTTGCCAGGTGTTTTGGTGCAGGTATATATTTGTATCCATCTACCTATATTTATTTACATATAAGTAGATTATATATAATACATGTTTATACACAGCACAGAAGGTTCTCTTTATCACTTCGCAGGACATGCATCTACCTCTTAATACACGAGACTGTGTGGTCATAAAGCTATTTTTTTCTAAAAAAAAAAAAGTTTAGGGCTGGAATTGGGCCACTGGTTTTTTACCTAAATATCTTTCAGAGACAGTCAAACATAAATGTCTGGTGTCTGTACTGGTCTCTTTTATATAATGTTGCTCTCCTTGAATGCTGGTTGTGTTTTTTGTTCTTTCTGGCTAATTCCCTCACTTGGCTAGCTAAGTTTTCACAGTCAACCCAGGAAATACCATTTTAGGGTATTCTTTGAAATTCTCATATTTAATGTCATTTGTAGATACACAGTTTCATTACAGAAACAGAGTATCTTTTTCTTTCCCCTGTTTCCTCCTGTAAATTCATTAAAAGCTTAGATATCTTCTAGAGTTATTAACAGCTTAGTATTACTACTTGTAAGTCATAGCCAAAAGGAGAAAATTCAAGCAGCTTGAAATAAGTGAGTACCTGGAGGTAGTGTTAGGTACACAGGGCTTTCTAAAAGGTAACTCTAGATGTTCATTCAAACCCAAATAATTACATTACGCTGGGAACTATAAAGCAATCTGTTAACTGTTACTTATGTCATGATTCCCTCGTCTGTAAAACCTGGAGTTCTGTGGAATTCAGTTTTCTGTTCAGTGGATTTTTTTTCTTTCATTAATGTAAAATCTCAACTGTTTCTCTTGCATGGGAGAAGGGCTTTTAATCCCTGCTCCCCAGTGAGAAAAGGAAATTGTAATTGTTTGGCCAGTTTATTTCCAAATGTATTTTTCTGTTGGATGTTAGTGCTTTAATATGTATTTCTTTCTGGTTTTCCTTTCAGATTTTCAGTAGATTTGTATCTATTAAATTATTTATATTATTAAGTTTGTATTAATTATATGCAATTTGTGGCGTGACTATAGTAACAACTCTGACAGATCCTTAAATTTTGGAATTTCTTACTTCTGTGTCTCTGCTCGTTGCAATTAGACCTTTCTGTAGCTAATGAAACATATGCAATTTGTTTGTTTATGCCCGAGGACTGAATTTGTTGCTGAATAATGCAAAAACATATGCAAGGACAAGTATAGCAAATGGAATTAGGAATGTGTGCATAGAGGATGTGCGAGCAAAGTCAATGGGAAGAGGTGTTAAAGCTTCAGCTCTAGCTCTACCTGCTCAGCGCAGGTGGAACCGTGTTCATGTTAATACTTGTGTGAGTGGGAATTCACCAGAGGCTGCACAAGAATGGCTAATGTTATTTGACAACAAATGAGCAGCTCCTATGGATTTTTACCTTAAATGGAATTAAAAGCAGCAATCCAAACAGTGCGGACGTCGAGGGGCTATTTGGCAAGATATGAACATTTGCTTCCCTGCCCTGTGCTCTGCTGGCAGATTCTGAGCGGAGTCGTCTCTACACAGCTATCGAGAAAAGACAGCAAATGAACATTCACATTTCATTTTCAAGTGTGGTAAGAGTTGAAACCAGGCCTACAGCACAAATATTTTGCTCAAATCTGTTTTCTGAGATTTCAAGGCAGCGTCTTGTTTAGAAGAAGGCTAATACAGTTCTAACCAGGATCAACAATTTGAATTTCTTTCCCTGACGCATCTAATCATTACTAGTCCATGTGTAATGGTAGTAATCTGCTTTTTAAAAACCTGGTATTTTTCAAGCAGTGCAGATAAGATGAAGGGAAATCCAGTTTGTTTAATTAAAAGGTATCAAAGTGCTGCAGACTTATGTTAGTGGATTAGATTTTTCTCCCAGAAATAACTTCAGAGGAATTGTATAATGAATGAATGTGGTCCAGTTCATTTTATAATTTTATTTTGAAGGAGTGTAGAAGTAGAGAAGAACGGAGTCTTATATCCATCTCGTATAAAAAATTCTATCTTTTCATGTTTCTTTGATTGAGAAACTGTTCTGATTTTTATAGCAGCATAGTGAGTGCAGAAATTGCATTTCCTTCATCCACAACACCTACTTTTCTCTGGCATCTCTAGTGATGTGCAGTGTCAATACAGTTTTGCTCATCAGCTTTGACAGATTCAGTATATAATCTCTGCCCCTGCAGACGCTCTTCAGCTCTGCTGTCCATGTTGTGGAATTAATGCCACACAGCTCGAAAATTTGCCTTGAGCATGTCCTTGTAATATTTGACTGGCCTCTCTCACAGTCATTCCGTGTGTTTTAAATGGCCATATAGAGATAGCTCTGAGCAGTATTTATTGGACATATGCATTGAATGCCCACACCAGCACAACTAAGCATGAAGGATCACTGGTTCAATGCTTAATATTTTACCGTGACTTTAATTTTACATTGGCTATAATATCAGCCGAATATCCTCCACGGGGATTGTATTGTTCAGCTAATCAACTAGCAGAAATTAATTGAAAGTCTTTGTGCCTGGTTATGGATACACAGTGATTTTCTCGCAATAAGGAATTCAACTCAGTTCTGGAGTGCAATGCAGCTCCTGTTAATTTAGCAAGGCACTCTCAGAAAGTATCCGTAAGTCTTCATTTGCTTATAGAGCGTCTAGTTACATATTTACACACACAACAACAACAACAACTTGAAAAAAAAATATCAATGCTTCTGGTTTTGCAACTGCAAACCATCTGTGTTTGAAGAAACCTGAACTGGTGAGTATTCTTTCCAAAAACAACCTAATGAAAAAACAACCACTAAACTTACAAGAGATTATGAGCCAAATTATTCAATTAATATGTATAATACTACTGGTCGTGGGGTCTTTGTTTCCCCGAGAAAGTATGACTAGAACCAGTGCACATTGGACACTATGTGTAAACAATAACTTTGATCAGATATTGTCTGTAAAGAAAAGGTTGGTGGCTTTTTAATGCCAGTTTTCCTAGAGAAATAGAAGTCCTGCCTTACACAGTTCAAATATTTTGTCTTATTAGTGAATATATAAGTTCTTACTAAGGAGGAAGAATTCTTTTGTCATACTTGGAAAACACTGTATTATTTAGGTACTAAAAATGTGTCCTTATTGGTAGTAAACTTCTTCCTAGATTAATTGTATGCTTACTTTTAAGAATATAGGTAATGTGCACCAGATGGAGAAAATGAAGAAAAAAGAAATTGGGTTCTAAATGTCCCACAGAGCTAATAAAAAGGGGAGCCCAACCTATTGATACCCACTAGATATCTATCACCCTGTTTTGATAATATCAATATTGATAATATCAAGTTGTTAACCTGATATTTTTCTTCCAACACAAGTGACCTGGAGAGGAAGGCCTTTTTCTGATGGGTAGCAGATACACATGAAAAACTAAAAAAATACTACCACGGAATCACTTTGAGAAACTTGCTTTCTAATTTGTGAAACTGGTATTTCTCCTATGTAATCTTTGTTTGAAGTGCCTCATCTTAAACAAACAGAAGCAGTGTGTGGAAGTACTTGATACTTTCTGGCAGCTTGCTGCTGCTAGGATGTTTGTGGAATGAAGTAAAAATTTAAATACGATGGATGCTTCTGTGTTTGATAAGCTTCTCTCCATTGGTGAAGGTAAGTATCACTGATACCTAGTTAAATGCCTATTCTAGATATATCGCTATTTCAGTGATAAGAAATGATGCTTGTTTAATAGTTTTAGTGGTTTTGTGCCATGAGTGGCTTGTGCGAGTGTCTACTTTAAATCAAAGGATTTGTCTGCCATCCTGCTGTTTTTATACTGTTTTCTCTGAGGGAGAAATAAAAAAAAAAATAAAAGGCTGGGGTTTTTTCTTCTGGAAGTCCACTGATACACTTTTCACAGTAAACCCATCTATCCAGTTCATTTGATTATTTGCATGTAAGATCACACTGGTGAGTGTGTCTATATTTCTGCATGTTCGTATCTTACATGGATGATAAAGTACAAAGTAGTAGTCAGGGCAGAGTTGCTTGGGAAGGGAGTTACTCAGAGCAGGTGTCCCCTGAGCCGTAAAAATCTACCTGTGCTTGTTTAGCCAGTTAAGCCCAAGTATAAGACCTTCTTAAAAGAAAAATGTTTACTGTTTTTGTTTTGTAGCTGGGACTATTTTACCCTGTATTATTTTAGGCGGCAAACATGTCTCTGATCACATGCCTTGTCTCTGTTTCTGGCTGATTTCCCTTCCTTGTGTGTTGCCTGAGGCTGTTCTACCTCAGGTGAGCTTCAGATGTTGAGGTTGCCTTTGAATTTCAGCGTTACCGTGCATCAGATCAGAGAGTCCTCATCTGCTGTGACATGGAAGGCAGTTACTTTCTATCCTGCATTAAGACAGCTTGGGTGTGCATTGAGCTTTGATTATTTGAGTCGTATTGAAGTCATTAAGAAGGTGTGGTGTAAAGTTTTATACGCATGTGTGGGCAAATATTTGCAGAATCAGACTCTTAATTTCATAAATGAGTTTTGTGGTGAGACTTGAGACAGGCAGAGTTTTATAGATTGAGGGGAAGGTGGAAAAAAGGACAGGTTTTTGAGAAAAAGAAAGACAGAAACCATATGTAGTACTCCGCGTGATTCAGTGGGGTCTAGACAGTTGCCCTTTCTTTCTGTTCTAATGTCATGTGCAACAATGACAGAAGCCATATGTGAGCAGCACATAAACCCATCCTAACTCACGTCTTCTCTGTTTAATCTTTAATCAGTCTGTTTTAGGTGAAAGAAGATGGATGTTTAAGAGTGAAAATGTCACACGAACAGCGTATCAGCATATTATACCACGAAGTATGTTATGAAACTCAGATCATATTGTGTTAATTCCTCAATGAAACTGCATGAAACAGTAACTCCAAAAGCTCAAGCTAGGTTGTGGTGGATACTTCTCAGGATTAATTATTCCGTATGCTAACTTCTCCGTGTTTTCTGATTATTTTTTTTTTTTACTTCATTCATTCCCTGGGGTTTTTTGACTGGATGTATTTCCCCTTCTTTGTTTCCTTTTATCATCTTCCTCTCTGGATTTTAGCATGCTTTTTCCCGTTAACTTCTGTTATTGCTGGTAGTCAGACAATTGGGTGTTTTGCCCAATGCTTTGCCTGCCTGCCTCTATTTTACATGTGAATCACAACTTAGATTTTAAAGGAAAAAAGAAAAATTGTACTGCTCATTTCTAAAATTTTCATGGACAGTTTGAATTCAGGAAAAACTTCAGGAAACTTCAGTTCCATATTCAAGACTGATTTCGGCATGAAGAAACTGGTCTTTGCTATCTAATTTTTTTCTGATTACAGCGTTCTTTTACTAACATTTGAGAAAGACTGTTGGTTTGAAAATCAATTGTAAAGGCTCAAAAGAGAAGGAAAATAAAAAAATTCCCGAAAGTTCTTAAAGCGATGCTGTGATTATTATTTAAAAGAGAGGGGCAAGGACCAAATCTGTCTAGTACCAAATTCGCAGTCTTTAAATGGCCTATTTAGTCCTCCAGTTTCTCATGATCACAAAGTCTGGTCTTCAGTTGCCTGTTTCCCATACAAAACTGTGAATCCTTGAAGCGCTGCTTTCACAGAAGCTCTGGCGTGGTTTTTTTGTGTTTTCCTGTTAGTATCATGCCAATATCCTTGCGTTTTCGCTGTAAAAGGTGAATGATGTTTCTTGGCAGACTGGAGTAGTAATATGTTTAGTATTTTGATATTTCCAAACTTTTACAGTTGTATTAGCTAGCTTACACCTTTTTTTTTTTTTTTTCTTAACAGCAGTAAAGTAACAGGTAAGTAGTGTGAAGAATGTTGCTCTTAATAAGGCCATGAAATTGTAGGTGCATGAAATTGAAGTAATTATACCATATTCAGGGGGTGCAGGGGGGAAACCTTTGAAATGACTGTGCGTTGGGTTTTTTTTCTGAAAAACTGCATTATGGAGTGTTGGATGGCATCAGGAGAAAACTGTCTCCTTAATTAGCATCAGGTTTTGTATATCTTGCCAGGACTAACAGTTTGTCAGTTAGTAAATAAATATTTGACTCAAATGTAATCAGTGACTTCAGCATTTACACATTGTATAGCTGTCATAATATTGGGAAATTAGATTTTTCCTAGGCCAGTGCAAAACTTAATGTTCAATCCGTCACAAAGCTTAGGTAGGTCCTGACACGCTTTTAAAGATTTATACTGTAACACTACATTTAGTAATGGTAATAAACTGACTAAATATTATATTTCACTGTAATGTGCATTTCCAAGGACTTGTAAGTTATTCAGTCACTATGTAAAGAAAATGCATGTAGGTAGTAAGACAGGAGATCTCTGAATTGGTCTCACTTTGAAATCAAATTATGTGCTATATTAACAAATGGCAGTATTAACTGAGGCAAAGTAGAATAATTCTGCCAAAGTAAATGTTCTGAGAGCTGAACTATTTTCTTTTCTGTCATTGCAACTTCTTGTATAACTGATCTAAAGAGCAAGGAGACTTTCTGCTCTTTGGGTTTGTGGATATGATTGAGTTTTCTTTGGATTTATAATAGTTCAAGCTTTTCACTGCAAGGTATTTAGAAATTCAATTAATTGCTAACTAATATAAATATATTTTTGGATTAAAATAAGTTTCTTGGGTTTATTACTGAGATTTGGAGCTCAGCTCTAAAAACACAGACAAGACAAAGCACCGAGCATCTTCAGTAGCTTGATCTCTTGTCCTGCCTTTTTACCATGCTCACACTTGGCATGACATTCCCTCATTTGGGCTGGAACAATTCCTGCAGGATTGTGCTCTAAACTCCTTCAGGGATTTGCTGTGTTTTCTTTTAGAACCTGATCTAGGTCACAGCAAGGCCTTACAGTGTGAACTAAAGGGGATGTAACCCATGAAGAAGGCCAAAAATAGAAAGCAGATTATTAAATCAGAGTTGTCACTAATCCTCTCTGCTGGGCAACTGTTTCCTTACCTAACGGCAGAAGAATTCTGTCACAGCCTGAGGTGGACCTTCACACTTCTGCAATATTGTATATGTCATGTTAGATGTCTGTCATTCCAAAAAGTGTCAGTACTTTTCATAACAACTACTCCCACTTTTGGGGAAATAATCTTTCGGTTTTATTGAAACTCTCTCTTTCAGTAAGTGAGCTTATAATTGAGTATACATTTTGAAACAGTTATGCAAGTGAACAGTGCTGCTGAAATAAATTTTGTCAAAAGACTAAGTGAATTTGTCAATTCAGAACAAAGAAAAATGTCCAAGAAACTACAAGAGCTGATTTTCCTTTAACGCTCTAAAAGGGTTTTTATTCTAATACAGAATGTTTTTTCCCCCAAAGCCAAAGTGCGTCATTTCTGTGGATTATTTGTCTATACTGCCTGTGTCCTCCTTTCTCTTGATGAAATTTCCAGAGAGTTATGCATATTCTTATTTAAATGTGTGATCAGACCTTAATATTTATTTCAGGTAATGGGAAAAGTAACTGGAAATTGGATTTCTGTATTTCACAAAACACACAGAAAATAAATTATCCTCTAACTTATTCTAATCTTTGAGCACTAACCCTTGTATTATTTACAGTTCAGGACTGTTCCGAAAAAATCTGATTTACTGAATGAAATTGTTTCTGAGAGGTTTGTTTTCAGTTGCCTTGCTGCTTGGTTGGGCAGCTCATGTCAGCTCCACTTGCTGTCTGTAAAGGCTTCAAAACCAACAACTTTGATCTTCTGAAAGGACTTCAGAAGTCTTCTAGAAAAGTTTACATTTTCTGTTGAAAATAATCATAGAATCATAGAATGTTTTAGGCTCTACAGGTCATCTGGTCCAACCTCCCTACACAAACAAGGACATCTCAACCTAGGTCAGGTTGCTCAGAGCCCCATCAAGCCTGACCTTGAATGACTCCAGGGATGGGGCCTCCACCACCTCTCTGGGCAGCCCATTCCAGTGATCTGCCACACTCATGTTAAAGAGCTTTTTTTCTAATATCCAGCCTAAATCTATCCTTTCCTAGCTTAAAACCATTACTCCTTGTCCTATCGCTACAAACCCTTTTAAATAGACATTCCCCAGCTCCTTTCAGGTACTGGAAGGCCTCAAGAAGGTCTCCCCAGAGCCTTCTCTTCTCCAGGCTGAACAGCCCCAAATCTTTCAGCCTGTCTTCATAGGAGAGATGCTCCATTCCCCTGATCGTTCTGGTGGCTCTCCTCTGGACACGCTCCAATACGTCCACATCTTTCTTGTGCTGGCGGCTACAGAGCTGGACGCAATACTCCAGGTGAGGTCTCACCAGGGCAGAGTAGAGGGGCAGAATCACCTCTCTTAATCTGCTGGCCACAGTTCTTTTGATGCAGCTCGGGATGTGATTGGCCTTCTGGGCTGTGATTGCACGTTGGTGGCTCATACCCAGTTTTTCATCCACCAGCACCCTCAAGTCCCTCGTCAGGTAAGTTCTGTTAAAAAAACCCCTTTGAACCTATTTGACTCTGCCCATTTCCTGGGGACAGTATATGCTAGGAACTGTGAAAAGGAGTCTGTAGTACCAGATTCCTAATGCTACTGAGGAGCCCGGCTTCGCCCAGGAAGCTGTTAGTCCAAGAACAGTCTAGGGCCCTACCATTTACTTTGAAATGAAGTACAATTTTCTTGGTGTCTGTACCATTTGGGAAGGAGAAGGGATGAGAAACATTTACTATAAACTTTGTTTTGGACATGTTATATAAGGAATATTTCATTTTCTTCAAGAGTTGAAGGCAACTGATTTTATGCAAGTCAATGTTTTTTTGTAGTGTTAATACACAGAAACTAACCTACAGTTTTGTTACCAAGAATGGGTGACGAAGAATGGGTGACAAAGGCCTTTGGAAAAATGTCATACACAGATGAGAAGACTGAAACTGTTTATCTTACAGCAGGAATGAGTAAGAAGGGGCACAATAAAAGAAATCAAAAGAAATAATTGTGTGCCTAGGTAGATTAGTTTATTTGTTCAGGGCTTTATTCACTCTTTTCTAACAAAATAAGGCATCCAATCAATTTTAAGTGTATGAATGAAAGTAATTCCTTCACCGTTCCCAATTAACCTGTTGAATTCACTGCTGCCAGAAAAAAATGAGGACAGTTTCTTAAGATTCAAGGAGAGTTGACACTTACCGGGTAATGATAACATCTGCATTCTCACAAAATGTCTAGTACTTCTACAGTATGACTAATCCTGCTATAAAAAAAAGTATTTTATAGGGAATATATTTTCTCCCTACGTAAGCAATGGAAAACAGGCAAAGAAAAGTATAGAGACTTCCCTTTAGTGATTCAGTTTTGACCTGACTTGACAGTAGTCCCAGGTCCTGAGATCTTGTCTGGTATTTTCTCCATTGATTTGGGAGAAATATGGACACTCTGCTTCAGAAAAGAACATCTCACCAGTGTTGGCTAGGAGGAACCTGTAAATGGAGCAGTTTAACTTGCAACAATCTGTCTTTCGGCGGAGACATCTGCTGTTGCCTGGTTTCATGCAAGTAAAATGGATCATGGAGGACCACTGCTGTTGTTGAGCATGGTTGTACCGTGCTACTAAGCTTGGGAAAAACCCACCATGTTATTACTGCAAATAACAGTAATATGTCCATTTCCACATGTTCTTTCAAGACTTGGTGTCTTTCAATATGTTGTATACCAGTTGGTCAAAAGAAGGCATCTTGTACCTCACCCATGCATTGTGTTTTCTTTTTTCCATCTGTTAAGAAGTCCTTTGTTTTCTTTTTCTCCTCCTGTCTCCTTCTTTTAAGTAACATTTTAACTTTATTTTTCAGTGTAATAGCTTCGAAAAATGGAGGCATTTTCTTCAGAATTGTAGTTCAGTTGTGTCATTCTGCTCTGCAATTTTGTTTATCCAGGAAGTTCAGTAATACGGATTGAAATTGTTTAAGATGGAGTTGGTGGAGACAAGAAGAGTTCTGAGCAGCCAAGAAAGTCAGCTGAGAAAAACACAATAGACTAGGAAAACTTAAAGTGAGGAAAAAAGAAATAAAAAGGAAATTAGATGAGTTAGTTGTGATGGGAGACAACAGTGAAGAAAGCAGAAGCAAACAAGAAGCAGTCATCAAACACACTGGCACGGGTAAAGAAAGTATGTAACATCCTTTGTCCAGCAGATGTTTGTGGGTGTATTAAAGAAGTCCGGACAATATAATGTCTAACAAATCTCTAGTCCCCAGACATCCAGCAGCCATAGAAAACGAGAATGTAATCCAGATCAATGCTGGTAAATTGATACCATATTTTCCTGCCAAAGGGTTAATCCCAGGCTCTCTTTTTCCACTTTTCTCCCTTTTGTGATACAAATGGCTAGCAACAAAGTTTTATACTCAAGATGTTTTTAGAAGGGAGCAAAACTTGTATTTATTTTATGTTTTATTTTGCTGATCACGCACAGTATCTCTTAATGTGGCGATGTTCTCTTCCTGTGAATGTTTATTGTGAACAGTTACACACCTAATCATCAATCGTTGTCTTGAAACTGCACTTTAATTAGTAGGTTTCACTGATAGCTTTATGTTTTCTAGATTGGTTCCTTGATATCAGCAGTGACTGAGTCCTAAATGGCATCTCTAACTAGGAAAAGTAAGCACATGAGGCTTCCACTCTGCTTCCTAAATTGAGCTCTTTGTTTTTCGCTGTGCATTTGTATAGATGGTGACTCATCTTACTTGTTAATGCAGAAGGCTAATAGAGCTTAAGATATTTCTCAAGATGATGCTGCAGTTCAGTGGAAGCAAAAGCAGTTATCTATCAGGAGACCAGGCAATCTTGTTTCCATATGCCAGGATCACTTTTGAGTCATCTCACTTACACATTTATTTGTCATCCCCTTTAACATTACCTTTGTTAAAGCAGAAACTAATAGTGGTTAACACATAAAGTGCTGTTAACTTGAATGTAGATAAGACTGGGGAGAAATAAAAGGAAATCAGTCTGTCGTGTCTTGACAAGACCAGACAATGGAGTCTAAACATGCAAGACAAAAAGTTAAGCTGAGCTAGA
The DNA here is from genome assembly GCA_013400335.1 of Eurystomus gularis. NCBI lineage: Eukaryota > Metazoa > Chordata > Aves > Coraciiformes > Coraciidae > Eurystomus > Eurystomus gularis. Next base: position 72,400 of record VZZY01009566.1, on the reverse strand, counting down.
AAGCTAAGATTAAGGAAACTCAAAAGAACCAAGCCCACAGTTACATTTTAAAGCACTGAATGCAAATTCAAGCATCCCGTAAAATGATGAAATTATATCATTGTGTCTGGAAAGCAGCCAGCAGTATTTTCCACATACTGGAAAGGATGTTAAGTAATCCCTGATTAAGGAGTGCAAGGCTCTTTATGAACATTGAACCATGCATTAAAAACAAGAAATAGAGTTCAGAGTGAAGGCCACGCTGTCCTGTACTTGGTTTTATTCTGTATGTAGTAAGGGATGTCAAGAAAAGATTGTCATCTATGTTTGGAAGATATCCTGCCTGGAACATTAAAAAGACACAAAAAATTGAAATGTATGAGAATGCCCTATACACCTCTAAGATCTAAACCCCAGAGAGATCTGTATTAAAGTTTTCTCTTCTCAAATACAGTGTTAAAAATCAAGGCGACAAATCCTGTGGCCTGACTGCTGCTTTAGCTACCTAAATCCACAAATTGTATGCCTCCACTGCCAGCGGTAAAGTCCCCTTGATCTCCAAATTGTTGTTCTTAAATCTTACCAATGTCAAAAGCTCGGTGACTCTTTCGGAGTTAAACGTCCTGTTCCTTTGTCACCAATACAGAATAAAGTAGCAACACGGCAAATGTGTCGATGAGATGTATATGAATAACAAATAAAGAAGAAAAGAAAACTATTTTTATCAAGAAGGAGTGCCCGTTAAAACATTTTTATGTCTAGCCAAGTTGAAGATAAATTTGCGCCTTAGCACATAGTTATGTGTCATATAGTGGGGCACAGGAGGGATGGTCACTTCTACTACCTACATTGGTTCTTGAACTTTCTTTGTTGTATAGACAAGCAGGGTTTTTTTCAGCAGTCTCAGGTCTGCAGCAGCAAATTATTTTATATAAGAGGCTAATGTAAGCTTTCTGTTAACTTCCAGCATCATGATGCTGAGAGGCACAGGTCACTGAATGCAGCAGTTTTTTCAACGTGTTTAGCATTTTATCATCAAGCAATGCTTAGCATATAATGCGAAATTATTTATCAGGTTTTTTTATTTACAGTGCTTTTTTTTTTTTCCCCTATGACACCACTTAAGTGGCATTGATTTTGAGGTAACCTGAATATCTGTTAGTGAAGACTGTATATTGGCCTGGAACGTACCAGTGACATAGGGAAAAGTTGATTTCTTTCTACTGCTACCTGCCATGAGGAAAATTCAGAAATCGAGATTATGCAATGTTACATAGATAAAGAAAAGAAGTAATAATAGGAAAATTTTGCTCTTTTTTTTTTTTTTTTTTAAAAAAAAAAGTGTAGTAGAGAAAGTGTACTACCTCTGTTTGAACACAGTGTATGTGAGAACACAGTGAACCAAAGTCTCTGCACTGAATCCTGCAGTTTCAGTTACTTCAGCAGCTTGGTTGCGGACAGGCGTTGAGAGTTCAGGGTATGACAGCATTCAGAGCCACGTTCTACCACTTAGCTACGTAAACCAGTTAAGCTAAGGTGTAGTTTTACAAAACAAAAGCTCTTCTGTAGTAGTTGCCCTGGTCTATGCTTTTACTCCCTAGGAAATAGCAGGTAATCAGTCACTCCAAGTAGGTGAAGTATTTACATTTACTGCGTATGGGCAGTTACTGCAGAGTAGTTTGTGCCCCATGGGTCTGCATTTGACTATTTTAATGGTTACTGGACATGTAATGCTTCTAGTTACACTAGGTTCCTAGATGCCTGGATTCTTTGCGTTAAAAATGAGATCTCTGGTTGTTGGTTCTGTTGCACAGATACTTGTGGACTGAGTGCTTGTTAAAAAAAGGCAAATATATTTGGATCTCGACATAAGGTCATGCTTGCATGGGAGATAGAATCTTTTGAACAGGCCTGTTGGTTCCTCCCTGGGTGGTAACAGAAGTCCTGTGTGACCAATCCAGCACGTGCATGATCTGAAGCTGATGGCTATCTTAAATTACAAACAAAACATCTAACTATAAGAGCTGTATACACAAAAGACTGTTTTACAATTTCTGTATCTGTGAAACACTTTCTGCTCTTTATAGATGTCTAACCTATGTACCATCTCATCAGCTTTGTCGTGGGAAGTTTCTGGAAGGGTCAGACTTTCCACCAAGAGTGTTAATCAGCGCATAGGAGCATTGCAATTTGTGTAAGCCCAGCAGAAGCTGCAGGAAGGAGTCTTCATACCTGAAATTCCCAAGTGGAGAGCTTCTGCATCTGATAGTCAAATACGTAATAGTGAAGGTGGCTAGGAATTCAGTCAGACACCTAGTTTGGAGGTGATCAATTGGCTCGTCTACACAGGCAACAAGAAAATGCACACCTCAGTGACATCTGAACAAAGGTCTGTGATAGGGTGAGGCTTTTAGTTTCTGCCAATGATCTTTGTTAAATTAAAGTTTGTGTTTTAGCTTGAAGCAAGTTGGTGCATAGTGACACTGAAGCCCAATTACTGTTGGAGATGCTCGTGTGATGTCTAGTTTCCTAGCTTTTTGAGAGAGTGAAAAGAAAAAAAATAATTAGTTTTGTAAGTATCATAAGTCCATTTCTTAGCTTGATCGGTCAGAAACAAGAAAACAAGTAGGGAGAGATACTAAATTAGGGGGAAGGCTCTATTGACATCGAAGTAGGCATGGAGTACTTAGTGTGTGTGTTTCCTTTGCTAGGCAGTTCATGGTACTGCAGTACAGTATCACAGCTAGTTTGGGTTGTTTGGGGTTTTTTTTTTATTTTCAGTCATTAAATTAAGCCAGTTTGTTTCTACAATAAAAATGATCAATAATAACAGAACCCAATACTGCTATATAACCAATCCAGACACACTGCAGATGCAGAGACATTTCAATTATTGTAGCTTGCTGGCCAAGCAAACATATATTACAACTTGATTTCTTTGTTCTGTGATTTTCAAGCACATTTATCAGGCATCCTTAGGCAAGGTATTTTCATGTGTCTGTAGCTTACTGATGAGATTATAGTAATTGTCCCGTTTGACAGTTGCTCTGTTGGCCTCATACATTATACCCAATTCTGAAGTGAATTTGGATTGCCATGCCCAGAACAAGACTGGGCATAGTTTAACTAAAAGCCCTAACTGCTGAACTTACCACATGTCACATACTTACTATCAGTAGCATATGTCTTTCTTTGACATGAGATAATATATCTAGAAATTAATAGTATTTTTATTATAAGTATGGACATACCTGTATCTCTTTTCATGTTTGTCAAGGAAAATATCTGGGTTTCTTTCCTCCAGTATGGCTTTTATCTAATTTATTCCATTTACAACAGTGCATTGCTTGGAGAGTGTCACTATTACTAATAGCTCTTTCATAAATCCAGAATAAGTATTTCCCTTTTCTTTTGGAACTAGCGGTTTACATCTTCGTTTTGAAAGATTAGTAAAACAGAAAACTTAGCAAGAATGTTTAGAAGGCAAAAGCACTAGAGCTTGTAAGTGAGAATGAGTTGCAGAGATGGAGTAATGCTTCACCACGGGAAGATCATTTTCTTAATCCTGTGCTTCTAGTCTGCTTTAGTGACTGAAGGATGAGGGTTTGAACAGGCCTACAGAGCCAAAGGCAAAGTGTGACCGAACATCGAACTGTGGAGTTGTAGTCATAGATATTTGTGACCTTTCCTGCAGGCAGCTTTTCTTCTCCTGAACCTGATAATCATGGGCTCAGGGCCTTGCTGCTGATGCCGTGTAATTAGTCTTCTTTTTGTTCTGAGAGAACAGAATCTATTTCACAGCTTTTCCCTTAAAACCTTGGCAGAAATGATTCCTGGGTTGGGGTGGTTTTTTGGCTTGGCTTGGGGTTTTTTGATACAACTTAAGAGGAAAGCTAGATGTTGTCTATGATGGCAGGTTTTCTTGTTTGGGCCACCGTCTTAGCTCTGAGAAAGTCGGCATCAAGGTATGGCAGAATTTCCCTGTACTTTTTCTCTCGCATTTGATTCATAGAATCACAGAATCATTCAGGTTGGAAAAGAGCTCTAGGTTCATCTAGTCCAGCCTCCTTCAAACATCTCCCTAACCTCTAGACCATGTCTCGAAGCACCACATCTACCTGTTTTTTTAACGTCTCCAGGGATGATGCCTCCACCACCTCCCTGGGCAGCCTGTTCCAGTGGCTAATCATTCTTTCAGTGAAGAACTTCTTCCTGATATCCAATCTAAACCTCCCCTGGCGCAACTTGAGGCCGTTATCTCTTGTCCTTTCATTAGTTACCCGGGAGAAGAGACCAGCACCAGCCTCACTACAACTTGTAGAGAGCAATGAAGTCTCCTCTCAGCCTTCTCTTCTCCGGACTAAACAATCTCAGTTCCCTCACACGCTTCTTATACGGCATATTCTCCAGACCCCTCACCAGCTTCATTGCCTTTGTCTGGACCTGCTCCAGCATCTCAATGTCCTTCTTGTACTGTGGTGCCCAGTACTGGACACAGTACTCAAGGTGCGGTCTCACGAGTGCAGAGTACAGGGGCTCAGTCACCTCCCTACTCCTGCTGGTCANCAATCACCTCCCTACTCCTGCTGGTCACAGCGTTTCTGATCCAGGCCAGGATGCCGTTGGCCTTCTTGGCCACCTGGGCACACTGCTGGCTCATGTTCAGCCAGCTGTCCACCAGCATCCACAGGTCCTTTTCCACAGGAAGCTTTCCAGCCACTCTTCCCCAGGCCTCTACTGTTGCCGGGGGTTGTTGTGACTGAAGTGCAGGACCCAGCACTTGGCTTTGTTAAACCTCATACAATTGACCTCAGCCCATCGCTCCAGCCTGTCCAGATCCCTTTGCAGAGCCTTCCTACCTTCAAGCAGATCAAGGCTTCTGCTTAATTTTGTGTCATCTGCAAATTTACTGAGGGAGCACTCAATCCCTTCATCCAGGTCATCAATAAAGATATTAGACAGGACCGGCCCCAAAACTGAGCCCTGGGGAAACCTGCTTGTGACCAGCCGCCAGATGGATTGAACTCCATTTACCACAACCCTCTCGGTTCGGCCATCCAGCCAGTTTTTAACCTAGCAAAGAGCCCACCTGTCTATACTGTGAGCTACCAGCTTGTTCAATAGGATGCTGTGGGAGATGGTGTCAAATGCCTTACTGAAGTCCAGGTAGACAACGTCAACCACCTTGTCCGCATTCACTAGGCAGGTCACCTGGTCATACAAGGAGATCAGGTTGGCCATACAGGACCTGCCCTTTGTGAACCCATGCTGGCTGGGCCTGATCCCCCGGTTGTCCTGCACTTGCTGCATGGAGCACATCCAAGATGAACCTCTCCATAATCTTCCCCAGTACTGAGGTCAGGCTGACAGGGCTGTAGTTCCCTCGATCCTTCTCCTTGCCCTTCTTGTAGATGGGCACCACACTGGCAAGTTTCCAGTCATCTGCAGCCTCCCCTGTTGACCAGGATTGCCGACACACGATGGAGAGCAGCTTGGCAAGTTCTTCCTGCAGCCCTGGCATTTACTGAGCGTCTAACTGAGAAACAGCTTCATGTGAATAAAACCGGGTCTTGTATTCATTCACTGTACAGCTCAAAGTGCAAGCGGTCAGCGCGGCCCATCAGTTAGTTCTGCCCTCTATCTCTTGTCAGCATTGCCGTCTGTCAGAGGGTCACCTCCCAGTCCCTCAGGAGCAGAGTGCCCTCTGCTAGCTCGGCTGGGCTGTCAGTTTTAGTCACTGGGCTCTTTGCAGTAAGTTGGAGTGAATTTGCATAAATATTCTTTGTCAGGTACTTTGTTTTGTCTTGATGAGGTGACATTAGTGTATGTTCCTATGCTTTCACCTGAAGATATTTTCTTCCTCTTAGTGCAAAGGCCGCTGCACATCTCCAAGTGTTTCTAGCCCCTGTTGGTATTTGAACGTTTCCCATGTTAATATATTTGTTTTGTCCCAAACTAGAGCACCTTGCAGCCTCTTAGCACACGTGGAAACTCGAGGAAGTTAAATTAATCGGTTCGTCATGCAGGAGCAAAGCAAGTCTTCCAGATTTCTGATTTTCACACTCATGTTCTGAGTTGGTGGATGCTCCTCCCTCCCTTGACTGTTTTCTAAGCAGACCTCCTCTTCTTAAGCCATTTCCAAAATATCTTTTATTGCATATACGGGAACCCCTTCTGTAACCAAGCTGACAAAGTATCTTCTTTCCTGGCTAACAGTTAAGGTCATTTGTATATTTGTTCTGTCCCAGTTGAAACTAATATCGTTTTCCCCCCACTGGTCTTCTCTCCAGCATCTGCCTTTCCTGGCTGCAGTCCTTCTGGATTCTAATTAGGCTTCCACTGGCTTGGCTCAGGGTGTAACCATAACCAATTTATCATTCTCTTCATCTCCCTCCGGGACATTCATTGAAAGAACAGTACCTGAACATTTCCCCTTTATCTACAATTTCCAGTCTATATCAAACACGAAATCTTGACAGATGGAGTCCAATCTGTCACAGTGAGTTAGTGTATTTTTCTTCTGATTGAATTTATTTATTTATTGCAAAAAGAAATACAGAAAATTCGTAAAGGCAAATATTTAAAATTTGGGCTACAGAATCATAGGTTTGGTGTTTTCTTTTGGTTGATTTTTTTTTTTAATATCTGAGTATCTGGATTATGTTAGATCAATGAGAAAATGATGTGAGACTTGTTTTTGTTGTGATAAGAGGAGAGACAGATCTGATCATAACAAAAACAGATGTAACGTGGAAAGCCGTAACGTAGTCCCTCATGTTATCTACTACACACTCTCACACTGACCAGCAAAGAATGCAAGGAAACATTCTGCCTTCTGCCAGCAGAGCCTCTGCCAGCGAATCACTGGGTAAGATAGTTCCTGAAATACATTCTGCTGCAGGAAAGTGTGATAAAAAATTATTCTGCCAAAGTGCTGGGCCAATCAATCAAATGTTAATGATGGATCATGAAACCCATTTGTTGACAAATAAAACCTTGTGTGCTGTGCCAGTGAAACCAACTGTGTCACTCGTCTCCTGGTGACTGCCTGAGGAATCATTCACAGAAGCGGAATTTATTGATGGAAGGGGCTCATACTGTAGCTTGCCCATCCAACTGAATTTGCAGGTGCACTGTAGTCTTAACTCTTAGCGGTGCGTGGCCCCACAGGGGATATTGAAGTGTTCCCTAGACTGAGGGTTCTGTGGGAGGGAATGGGCCGAGACCAAGTATAACACAGGCTCATTCGTTCAGACCTTGCAGCTGCTTTCAGTATTTTTGACCGTGTGATGCAGATAGTGTGGCTGCAGGCTTGAACAGGAATACAAAATGAAATGGTTTATTCTGGGAGGCAGCAGAGCTGAGCAATTACGTTTAAAACCTCAGAGATTCTCCGGTAGAGATCAGGGCTGGAATTCCTTCTATTGCCATGCATGCAAGCAGGGTTTGGAAGCGTTCGTGGAGAGACCGAGTGAGCTGGCTATCAGTATGTTGATGCTCTTTGTTGCCCACGAATAGCTTTTTCTTTTCCCAGCTCTGAGCTGACAGAAGCGAGGAATAATCGACTGTCCAGATACCTCTGAGTGATGCTGTGTGAGATGGCCAGTGCAGGAAGGGGAGGATTTCACCAAAGGGTTACTGAGGTGTGTGTTCAAGGATCCCTGGCTCCCTACCTGCCTTTACATACTGAAGCAGTAATGCTTTATTCATAGAAGTTGAGGAAGGAAATTGTGATATAAACCTTGTCACTGTTTGTTACTTCACATTTTCGACTACGTTGACCCAGCCTACGCAGCAGCAGTTGCCTAGGCTCTTGAGGAACTTTAATGTTAAGTTGCAAACTGCCTGTGAAATAAGTGTTGTTACCTCCAGTATAGTAAGTGGTGACTGGGTGTTCTGGGCTGTGGAACCTAAAGACCTCTGTACAATGACGTTCATTTCTTTGTTTTATCACGTTGTTGCTGCTGCTGCTGTGTTTGGTTTTCTGTATTGTGTTTTACCTGCAAAGCATAGTAGTATAAGCTCTACCATTGAAAGAAAACACATTTCATATTGCCTTCCTGTTCAGCAGGACTGTTGGGATGAAATGTTTCCCGGGACAGAGGTTTCTCAGGAGAATTTTTGAGCAATCAGGGTTCCTTAAATTATGTGAAAACCCTTTGGGTAATGAATTGGCGTTTGTTGTGCAAAAGAATCACAAAAGGCACTTGTTAATGCCTAATGTTATGAGAATTAGAAGGGCACTGTTATAGCCCTCAGTATCATTGGAGATTTTGAATTCACTTAGCAAAGGGCAGAAGCTACCGTCTACTGGAGAGCTTGAGTGAAAATTGAGATTTCAAGGTTTATGCGCCAAACTTACGATCCGGCATTTGCAATTTGTTTTTGTAAAAGGCACACAGCCTTTCTCCTCCCCTTCACCCCCTTCCTTAGCTTTGAGAATATTTTGTTAGTATCTATTATTCTGTATACTATCTGGCTTTAAAATTGTTAAGGAAATTAAGTGAAACTAAAAAGTCCGAATTCTTCCAGGAATGGCAAGTAATTTTTCCAAAATAATGTAGGTCTTCTGCAGTCCAGAAAGTATTTGACGGATTTGTACTAGACTCTCACAATATATTCTATTCTTACTTTCAGTGAAGCATGAGAATTTCATTTCAGAAGGTTTGATTTATTTAACAAGGTGTTGGGTGATTGATGTCATATTCTAGCATAACCAAAAATATTGATTATAACTTAAATAGGAAGCCAAAAGCTACAGCTGCGAAAGTGAGGTCCCTTTGTCATACCTTTCAGAGGCAGATACAAGCAGTTGCAAGAAGCCCATGTTGGAGGTACTGATGCTCACCATGCTGAATCCTTCCACATGCTATTCGATACAAAGGACATTGGGTAATATGTAAGAGTTCATTTCACTGACCGATGAGCTTGATTTTGGGGAAAAAAAAAGAAATCCACACTTTGTTGTGCATTCAAACGTTGCCTTGGGTTTTGGACACAGAAAGACCATCATATGCTGCAGCAGTCTGTGCTCTTCCTAGTGCAGCACAGCCCCTCTCTCTCTCATAATCTCTTATGTTAGAGCAACAGCTCCCCAATCATTTACAGGCTCATAAACACAATCCAGCAGCATCCGTCTGCCCAACAGACCAGGGAAACAGCTCAGAAATGAAAGCCAAATAAAACAATAACTCACGGCAAACAAACAGGCGACTACAACAATCAGATCATGCTGCAGGAGCTGTTCCAACTACCCAGACACTTCATTAGGCATGGAATAACAAAGGAAAATGGACCAGAGTCATCTCATTTAACTCTCTTAGGCAAGTTACCTCTCTCAGTTTTTCCCCCCAACTCCTATTTATTCTTATTTTCTGCTTGAGGTAAGGAAATGCAGCTTATGTCTGGAAACAGAACGAGCTGTGTTTTGTAGCCACAGGAGTGGGGAATTGAAGAGTTCTTGAGCTCTTTCATTGACATTTTTCATAGGCTTTGGTATTTTAGTAATTTTCAAGTTCTTTTCTTTATGTTTTTTCATGTATACTTTGCTCCGCCCTTCATCATAGCTTTAAATCTGCAGTAGAACTACGTAAAAGAGAGATAATTGTCCTTCACATATCAGTTCTGGACAAGATGTTTTTGTCTCTCTTATTTTACCTGGATTGATCTAAATAATTTGAATTATGCACATCCATAAGTTATGACCCACTTGAAACTGATGTTTAGCCTTGTCCAGAGGGGAGTTAGTTATAAGGTTAAATCATTCAGTGATTGTACAAGATTTTGTAGATAGGAATTTCAGTTGAAACAACAAAGATTTCAACTGTTGTAAGATGTGCAGTGCCTCGTTCTTCTAATGAACTTCTGTATTTCATCAGTTGTGAGGTCTTTCTGGTTTTGGGTTTATTTTTAATTCGTGAAAGCTGCTTTTTGTGGTAGCCCCTCCCTTACAGTGCTGGTTCAGAGTCTAGGAAGTTGTTTGTTGCTGCTGGCCCCAGAGAAGCTCTGTGGTCTGTTCCCTCCTTTCTCCCTTCTTCCTGGATACTTGGGTGCCCACCTTCATTCCCTTCAGACTTCTCAGACTGGGAGGCTGTTGGACCTCAAGGGTGTGATGGCGACAACCTGGGAACATAAAGAGATGATGGTCTAAAATTTTGATCCTTGAAAACCCCTCTTCACATGCTACCTAAAGACAACAAAACTGGTTTTTAAGGAACCTAATTTTGTTGTTTGTCTTTTTTTTTTTTAGCTTGTAAGATAAGAGTTTATTAAGTGCTCTAAACCTGACAATTATGAGTGCCTAGGTGTACTTAGCAAAGGTACCATAAAAATGCCAAATGTTCAAAGTGCCAATAGTTCAGCAAGATACAAGTATCTTAAATCTCCTAAGGGAAAATAACTGATGAAACCAAGATGCAGCTTAAGACTGTAACACTGCTGCTTGTGCCAATACCAATATATATCATATGTGGAAAATCCTTTCAAATCATTATTGAATAGAGACATTGTAAACAACAAATACTCCGAACTTCGGAAAAGGTCACAAACATGTACTTGCTTCCAGCGGTTTGTCAAACAGGTGGGTGGAGTAGTAAATCTGTGAGGTACTTAAAGCTTTACTAGACCTGCGAGGTACTGAAGCTGATTTCCTTACCTCAGAGGGAGCTTCAGATCTGTGAAGAGCAGTTTGGAGCCTGGGGCTTTGGAATCTTCACTGCCACAAAGAGGCAGTTTTTATTGAAGTAAAAATAATAAATATTATCTTTAGATCTTTACAGTCTGGCGTTAGGATCTTTCTCATTGGGTAACTGATCTAAATGTGCTTCTGTCATTTAATCAAAGCTGACAGGCTTTACAAATACTGTTGATCGGAGAACACTTTTTTGCAGTATTATGCAAACTGGGATTTTTCCACAAGATATCTGCGTGACACTTTCCGTGACTTGTTTGTGAAGAGGATCATTTTGCATGCCCTGGTTATTGAATTGACACTCATGGCATTTGATACTGCAAGCAATGGATGGTAGGGATGGCACTTCTGGGGGGTTTTAAGGCAGTTTTGGCTGGAACATCACAGCTTCCGTGCTGAGCAGGCCTCGCTGAGCCAGGTCATTTCACTGGTAGGCATGTCATTGAGTATGTGGATATTAAGGGAGAAACTGAGCAGCAGAGGATAACTTCAGTCTCTTTCCGTAGTCCTTGTTGAACATGTAGGTGATGGGCTTTGCAGCAAGCATTTCAGGGGTGGTGAAAGAATAGTGCTATTTAAGAATTATCCCATTTTAACCAAAGCAGGCATTGCTGGTACACAGTGTTCAGCTGGTAGCAGCTCTGCGTATGTGGAAACCTAGGATAATTTCTGTTAGTTTTGTGGCTGCTTGCAATCAGTTAGTAAAATGCTCAAGTTCTACACCGGCATCAGTTTCCTGTGCAAGTTGAGACACTAGTGTGAAATTTTTTTCTGTTTTGTTCCTGTTCATTTCTCAATGTACTGGTTTTAAAGTAGACAACAGAGGTGCATCATTTCAGCTTTAGAAAAAGCTATTATACGAAAATGCTTAATGCCTGTACGTAATAGATCATTCACTGATCTATTCCATCGCTTCCTTATGTAGAAGTAGGAGGTGTTCTATACAGCATGCATTTCTTCGGAGAATCCTAACTTAGTTTCGGTGTAACAGTACATTGTTGACGTGAATCCTAGCATTCAAATCTGGATGATTTCTTATGAAGATCTCCAAAAGCTTTGTACACCTAAGAAGTATCTTGAGTCAAGGTCACAGAGCAGACCGTGTGAAGTGCTGGGGCTGAGTTGTGGGCCCCCCAAGTTGGAGTTGACCTGTGGATGAGTCACAGCCTAGCAGAATGTTTTGTTGTTTCTGTCGGCTTCATGTTCCAGAGGCAGAACCTGGCCCACCTGTGTCTCTGTGGCTCTGCCCTCACCCAGGTGGTCGTGGTTGGGGTGGTGGGTGAGGCCAGGATTGTATTAACCAGGAGCCAATTAGTTAGAAGAGCTTCTTGTTGGGTGTGGCTTCTGTTGGGGCTGGTTGTATCTTGTTGAGCTCTCCTGGTGGTGTCCTTCCCTGGGAGGGGCCACTGAGGAGCCATCTCTTTTTGTTGTGTCCAGCAGGTGATGCTGGCACCGCAGTGGGCAGCAGAGGAGCTGGGCCCACAGGAACCTATGGCAGGACTGTTTGAAAGAAGACTTGTGAGGGGCTGTTGCTGAGTTCAGTGTTGGCCTGTGTAATCCCACAGCTGGTGGTAGCATAAAATGATGACGGGTGAACCAGCACAACACCGTGTAAGTGGCATAGACAAGGACACTGATGGAAATTGGATTGGTTAAACCGTAGCAATACTATACAAAACTCTTGCATATGTGAAAAACAAAGCAGTACAGCTAGGTTTCCTGGGTGTTTCAGGCATAAAAGAGAAGGGAAGGGTATTTTTATATGGATGAAAGTACTGCACTCCTCCCTCCCTCCATGCACATGCAGCTGGATGTCAGTGAAGGTGCCCTACCTGCCTCCTCTTGAGCGTTTTGTTGCTGTGTTTTGTGGAGAGAGAGACCCAAGTGAAAATGCAGCCTCTGATCAACACCTTTGTGGTGACAGGAAGAATTACTGCTTCACGCAAAACGGGAGACCCTCAGCTCAGGAGGAAGTCCCACTGGAACCCATTTCCAAGTGCTTTTAATACTTACTTTAATTGTCAGAGACCTGATTAATCATTCCCTGTTGTTCCCTGCCTAACTTCTGTATCTTATACTGAGCAAAACTGCCCATGTTGCTTGGTGCTCAGGTGCCCTGCTGACCGGGTTCCTCTTATCTCTCTCCACAGACCAGTCGAATTCTCTGCAATAATAAAAAAATGTTTTCTTCATCCTCTCTCCAGCTGGATTTCTGTCTGTCATCATTCATGTGAATGAAGGCAATCTTTCTTTTAGTTTTTGGACTGAAAGCCACTCTGTTCCAGTTCAGAGACGAGCAATCCCTTACCTTTATTTATCTTCTCCGGTGAAAATCCATTGGCTTTTGATGCAGGCACTCTTGCCTGAGCCGCTGCTTTTGCGGATGGCAGATGGGTGGCTGCCCAGTTTGCAGCATGGACAGTCACACCAGCACTGTTCAAGGACCCATTAGGGTGCTGCTTTTAAACTGTGGTCTTGTTTCCAGTGTGTCCTGCTAATTTTATTTTAGCAGCTAGATGTCTCTCTTTCCTCCGTTATTAAGATACAATAGTAGGTGAGCTGCTTTTGCTTTTGGAAAAGACTTGTTGCCCTCCATCACTTGTCCATTTTAGAAGCAAATTTAAGATTTGGATTTGGCTATAAATCTGTAACTCAGTGAGCATGTGGCTTGATTTTGCACATAGATTTTTCAGATCATTGATTGTTTCCCTCTATTAATCTGCTCTGGCCCGAGGCTGACCTATGTTTTTTCTTTTCATGTTCCTCTGTGCTTCCCAAGCAGGATTGTAGATCGAGACACGTTCTGCCCGTGGCATTACTTTCTCTTTTATCACAGCTGGTTTCCACCTCATGTAATAGTTTGCATTTTGTCTTATGTTTTAAGTCAGAAATACTGACCTGGTGCAAGCACCAAAATCTTTGGTGTAAGCCGTGGATGTGGTTGTGGAGAGCAATTCCGTTTGCGTGAACCACTGTAGGCACTGCAGGGCCATGGCTGCTGCTGGCTTCAGTGAAGTCAAGTGGAATATCTGAAGCCTGGGGAGGGCCTGGCATTTTTTTGCCATGCAGTGAAAATCTGTGGGGGTTTATTTTAGTAGATCTTTCTTCTTGCTTACGCTTCCCCTTGCTTTTCTCATGTTACCTTCTCATTATTCAGGGTGTCCACAGACTGTTCCTGCAGGTGTGGAATCACTGACAGACGCCACAGGAAAGGTTCCCGTTTCATTCTGTGATGTAGTGCAAACAATACGGTTCCACTCATGTCTTTCTCTGAGCTGTTAACTCCAAGGCCAAAATACCTCCAGCTATTCTAGCCCAGCTTGTCCGTGAATACTTGTAATTTATAAAGTATGTGGCTATTCCCCTCATCTGAAAATGAGACAGCATGTGTACAAAACTTTGTCGTTTGTTGGGGTTTTTTTTTTGTTTTGTTTCATAAAAACCATTTTCTTCAAAGGGCATTCAGAGGTGGACTAAGGAAAATTCTTAATTTGTTTTTAAAAGAGAGTGATTTTCCAGAGCGCAGGAAAACTGAATACACTGTTCTTTGCTATTCCACCTACAATGCTAGAAATAGCGTTTTATGACTATGCAGGATCTTAGCGTTTTAAACAGTTTTTCAAATATTTAGTATAATTAGCATCATACTTTTCAAATTTTGAAGGAGTTACAAGGCGAAAATGACTCCGTAAGAATACATGTCTCCCATGTAAAAGAGCATTTGTCACACCAATATAAAGTATATATAGTCCACTTGTTTCACTATGCGTGGTCATGCTGGTGTGCAGTGTGCTTATATAATGTATTTATACGAGGTCTTTGCTAAAAAAATGTATGAAACTTCTAGGATAATACACCTTTTTTATTTTAACATGACTGTTACAATCAAATACCTAGTCTTTAATACCTAGACTGTATCTAAAGCTACATCCTGAATCTCACTGATTTCTTGTTTGAAGTTGATACTGGGTATTCTAAATATATGAACTGCTTTTATCGTGCTCAAGACCTGTTTAATATAGTTGTATTTTAATTCTAACTATAATTCAGCAGCTGATTAGCTGCTTATGCCCTAAATGGAAATAGGTAGACATATATAAGACAAACGTCATATGTAGTAAATATTTCAGTAATATTTTGTCATATGATATATGATGCACATGTTATTGCATATTACGTTGTGTACAATATATATTATATAACATGTATGTATATGAAGTATGTGCCAATATAATTTATTAATTTTATTGACATGAATGCTTCTATATGCCCATATACTGTGTATTGATATGTGTATATGAATATATATTCAAATTTTGTTACGCATGCAGTGATATATCAGTATAAGCATATGGTACTTACTACTTTGCATATTTGCAACTGAAATTCAATCGATGTAATTAAACATTAAGCTTTTCTGAAAATTTCTATTGTACTTTACTGGAGGAAAGAGGAAAAGTAGATGTAGCCTTTCTAAACGTTGAATTATTAGTTTGTTCCAGCAGCTTAGATATGGAACTCAGTTTTTCTAGTGTTTAAGGTTTGGAAATATGCGGCTTTGTGGGCAGATACGTGGAAAATACTTGAAGTGTGTAAAGTAAACTCTACTTGTCACACTTTAATGTTCACTTTTGTAAGTGGATTTTAGCCCTTTGTTGTTGTTGTTGTTAGCAAATAATGTTTAAAAGTAGTCATTTGCCTAAATAACAGTATTCTAAATGCGTTACGCATTCAGAGAAGGAAATTAGGCTATGTTTGGTAAGAAGTTATTGGAATTTATTAAGGTCTTATTCATGGAGAATACAGACCTGTAAGTTTTAACGTTGGTCATGTGAACACAGCTTTCCACTCAAGCTCATATATATTGGAGACTGCCTTTTTAAAGACAAACGCACATTACTTACAGAGGTCGATGTAGACAGAGACTGCCTCTTTCTGCCAGCGCGCTCAGCTGGTTACTGCTGAGGCCCTTGGCTGGAGGAGCACCATGCCCCGAGCAAGGGATGCCTTGGACAGCATCACTCTGAAGCAGAGGCAGGAGAACTCTCACCAACCTCTGTCTTTCCACGTCCATACGGCTCCAAGGAGGGTTTTAAGCAAGGGTGTTTCAGACAGCACTGCAGCGAAGTCAGTCGCTGGATTCAGGAGCAGGAGGGGAGGCTTTTTAAGGACAGGGGTGAGTTCTCTGCCCTACATGGAGTCACATCCATGGAATCTTAATTAAGAGTCTCACGCTAACAGCTTATGGTTTTAAGAATATGCCCACTATGTTTATGAAACTTAGACATATATAGACATGCTCTATGCATGCTGGGCAGCAAACCTTTGTACTTTTGAAAGTTTCATCCCAGTATCTTTGCTTGCTCTATTTCAGCCTCCGATAATAACCCATTAATCAAGTGTCACCCTTCCTAATACAGAGGAGTTCTTTTTTTATTGCTTTCATTTATAATAATTTAGTTTATACTTTGCAGTGCTATTGATTTTATGAAATGGCTCATTACTTTTACACAAAGCTAAATCATTCAATTAGATGCTTTAAATTAAGTCATATAAATTTCTTAGTAGATTTATTGTTGGATTGAATTGGAAATCAAGCCTAAGAAATTATTTTTTTAAAGAATTATTGGGAAGACATTCTTACTTATGTTGTAGTCTAGCAAAAGAATATAAATTCCTCTGCGAGTTTTTTAATTATTAAAACCTAGATCCCCTTTTATAAACTGCTAGGTGGCATTAGCAGTGGAAAGTTTGCTTGGCTTTATCTGCATGAACTTGAAAGGGGAAAATCACCATCAAAAGGGACTTTTTTGTATATCCAGGTAAGTGAAAAGTAGTATTCTGGAAAAAATGGTCCATCAGCCAGCCCTTCATGTAAAGACACATGCATAGAAACTGAGGAGACAGGGAAGGAGGGTCTGTGTAAGACCTTAACTTCCTCATGCCTTCTGTGCTGTCCTGTGAAGTAGCAGTGAAAGCTGGTCTGATTATTTCAATGGGAAGAAATCACTCCAAAACCTCTATGAATGTCGATGCCATTCACGAATGAATTCTGTGGATTTTAAAGATGTAGGATCTTTTCAGCTTTTCTTCTTCCCTTGCTGGTGATGCTATTATGGCAGTTTTAAAAATATGTGTATTTATGAAAAAGAAACTTTCTTTTCCACTTCTTTAAAAAACTGAAATGAAGAATACATGTTAGAGGAGCACGGCCATATCAGAGGCAAGTCTGTTCTGAAATGCCCGAGTGCGGAGCACTGGTCTTATCACCACTGTTCTTAAGTAACACAGTGCCTTTGAACAAAGTAATCTTCAGTTTAGAGGCAGAGAGAAGAGCACATTGTAGTTAAAAATCTCAATAATTAAACCTATAATTGTTCGTCATTCAAAAGTTATTTCCCTTTTATTGAAATTCGTCAAACTTTTTTTTTTCTGAAGTGAATCCACTTTTGTATTGTGTGTATTCTAAATCATTTATGACCAAGTTATGGTGATAGAATTTGAAAATAAAGTGGCTCATTTTTAGTTAGTACTGCTTCTCCAGTAGCATTTCCAAAGCTTTTTTCTTACTCTAAATCTGGTAATTGTACAAATTTCTTGGCGAGGAATTCCATTTCCACTGTCTGAAGAAAGCAAGAGCATGCAAGTCCTTCCCTTGCGTTTGTTCCTCAAGGTGTGTTTTTCTTCTTTCTGACTGTGGGAGGGACTCCTTCAGACCATTTCCATTTGGAAACATTTCTCTGAGGGACAAAAGCAATTGCTGAACTGCAGAGTTAAGTCTAGTAAACCAGCAGTTCTCCTGGTAATAATACACGAACAGTAACCAGTGATGGATACTGTTGTTAGGATAAGTGGGGAGGAGCAGGGATGGCTAGCACACGGCAGTGCAAGAAACGTTTCCCATGGTGAAAGACAGTGCAGTAGTATGTCCATTAAAGCCCAGCAGCGGAGATTAGGACCATTACTGAGTAGATGTTGGGTTTTAATGCACTGACTGTGCACCAGCATTTCCTGTTCTCTATCTTAGCCCTACAGAATATGCATTTCAGCTGTGTTCCTGTATCATCCAGACTGTTACAGCTTTATGTCTTATTTTTTCTGTGTTTTCTTTAGTTATCTTTATCCCTTTTTACTGCTAGCTGTAGTGCAGTTTTAACAATTTGCCTTTTCATTCCCTTTGGAACTCTTTGTCTTGCTGATCTTCCCTCGGCTTCTCTTTGTCAAAGATGACAGGCTTACCGTCTTTAATTTTTTTGAATAATTAAAAGCCTTGAATCTTTCGTTACCCTCTGCTGGACTGTCAGGATTTGTAGCTTAAAAAAAAAAAAAGGTGCTCTGAGCTTTTCAAAGTATTTCAGAGGTTTCCTCTCTGTAGTAATAAAAGCAGATCTTTCTGTTAGAAGGGAATCTTATCTGTTCATCAGAATAGATTATATTTTGTGTGCATATGTAGTCTCTAGGGGATATTTTAAATTCCTAATATGCACTAAGTGCACTTTTTTTTCACTTTACGTTGATTTTTACTCGTTTCCAGTGTTGTATATCATAAGGGTACTGAAGAATTGCCTCTTTTCATTTCATTGTCTTCTGTTATAAATTATCATTATATATGTTTACTGTTCTCCTGTGTTTATTCACCATTACCTAGATGCTCTGGAAAAATATTATCTTTTTTAACCTTTCCCTTTTTTCATGGGTGTCTCTTGCCTAATCCTTAACAAGCCTTTTTGTTGTGTCACCTTAGAAGCGACTGTTCAATCTTTAATCACATTTCTGAATTATAAAAAGACACTTTTTTTTTTTTAAGGATGTTAAAGATTCTCCCCTTCAGTTCTTTTCTTCACAGTATGATGTCCCATCACCAGTTCTTGACCCATTTATGCTGCCTGTGGTGCTGTTCCCTTCAGCCTGTCAGCTACAAACACAAAAGACCTTAAACTGGTAACAAGTCCTGCATCCCTGTCCTCTTCTGTTGTCAGATCAACTTTGGGACAGTCGTATCGATGCCCTTGCTAGGACAGAGCTCCTTGGCTGGGACATCAGCAGAAGTACTGTGAACCGTCTCCTCTTCTGCTTCTCTGCTTTAGCTGAAAATGGCAACACCAGTTAACCTCCCACGATGTGGTGGCACCTGCAGCATTGCAGAGGGCTCCTGGGCATTTCACCTCGCTTGGCATGGGTGAGCTGGCAGTGCTTTGCCGAAACCTGAACTTCATGGACAAGACAAAACCAGTAAGATGTGGGGACCGTGGGTGGAGATGGCTTATGAAACACATCTGAGTTCAAGTTGTCAGTGTTGCAGTCAGTGGAGAAAGGGAAAAAGCTAAATGGGTAAAGCTATCATTGGAGGAATGGAACATCTCTCTTATGAGGAGAGGCGGAGGGACTTGGGACTTTTTAGTCTAGAGAA
Organism: Eurystomus gularis; assembly: GCA_013400335.1. Classification (NCBI taxonomy): domain Eukaryota; kingdom Metazoa; phylum Chordata; class Aves; order Coraciiformes; family Coraciidae; genus Eurystomus; species Eurystomus gularis. The sequence continues at coordinate 53,321 of VZZY01009566.1, read as the reverse complement.
GAGAAGACTGAGAGGGGATCTTATTAATGGATACAAATACTTGAGGGGTGGCTGTCAGGGAGATGGGGCCAGTCTTTTTTTGGTGGTGCCCGGTAACAGGATAAGAGGTAATGGGCACAAGCTTCTTCAATATAGGAAGTTCCACTTAAACGTGAGGAGGAACTTCTTTACTTTGAGGGTGGCAGAGCACTGGAACAGGCAGCCCAGAGAGGTTGTAGAGGCTCCTTCTCTGGAGACTTTCAGAACCCATCTGGATGTGTTCCTGTGTGACCTGCTCTAGGCGATCCTGCTCTGGCAGGGGGGTTGGACTAGATGATCTCCAGAGGTTCCTTCTAACTCCTATGATTCTATGATTCTACAAACTCAAAACAATCTGTATAGGCTCAAAATAATCTGTTTGGTTTTGTTCATTATTAGCTCACTTCCTGTGTACTGTCTGGTTCCAGAAGGCATCTTATCCCATCCTACACTAGAGGGAAAAGGATGAAGCTCTTTGGATTGTTTTGCAGTTTTTCTCAGAAGGTTTTCATTATTTCACCCCCAAAGTCTCTGCTATGAATTAGACGTCTCCCAGTACCCCAGTAGCTAGCCTCATGCTGTATTGCTAGTATGAAGTTGATGCTTTTCATACTTTTGTAGTTTTTGGTTTGCTATATATTAAGTAATTAAGTCTTTGTTGGTTTAGAGCTTTTAATCTGGATCTCCCAAGATCCATCTTGAGACTCTTTACCGGCAAGACAGCTGGCATCTTTTCTCTCTCTGAATTTGTAATTACCTATTCAAAAAGCAGTGGCTGGAAATCAAGAAACATCTACTCAGAGTATCCAAGGAGCTGGTGGTGAGAGTAATCATCTAGGAAATGGCAGTGGGCAGCCTGATTGAATTGCCCACTGAGAGGAAGGCTTCGACCCCTTCATTTCCCAGGTAAGCACAGAGCAGTCCGAGGAATTTGAAGTGGGTAAAATCTTCCTTTGCACCCTCTCTCTACATGCCCTTTCTTCCTCTAGGCAATTGAAAAAGAGATTTTTGACACTATGTAGTACATATCTTTTTTTTTTTTTCTCCCCAGAAAAAAAAAATCTATGGTGAACAGCTTGCTGAGAGGTAGAGAAGAATGAAAAACATTTATGTAGCAAATAAATCACATGGCAAATAAGTAGTTTTGGAACACTGAGTTTCATTTGCCTGTGGGGCATTAATGCCAATCCTAGAGGACACAACAGAAAGAATAAAATTGAGTTAAATAAAACCAAAGTGTTTAGCCTTACAAACTCACCAGCAGCCATCAGTGCCAAGCATTAATTCCTTTCCTGCTGGCAGCAGGAAGGTGGGTGAGACAATACCTTCAGTTGCACAAATTAAGTCACTGTGGCAGAAACACAACACAAATAAATAGGAAAAACAATGCAAAGAAAAACAGACTGTTGTTGCTGCATAAACCTTCTTCCAAGCTGGAGGCACAGAAAAAGGAAATGTAATGACTTGGTGCATGTCATCTTGTAGCCTGACAAGCCCTTTTAGAACAGAAAAAGAGTGTAAGGTGCCAGGAGAGGTCTCGCGGCACATTCTGATAGAGAAAACGGGCTTGTGGGTAGCTGAAGAATCCCCTTTTCAGCAGACTGAGAAATAGAACAAGTCTGCTGTGCTGAGCCCAGCAAAGCTAACGGAAGCTTTAATCAAGATTAAGCCAAAAGAGAGGAAAGATACGTGATAAGAACACACAGGGGTTTTTTTACTCAGTCATTGAACTGCCATAATATTACAGGCCCAACTTTCACACGCACACACACACACACAATTTTAAAAGATCCCTATTTGTTCCCTCCTTTAACAACAGAGAAGCTGGTTTTTCTCTCATTCTATCAGATTATAATATTAAGGGGGGGAAATATGTATTTTTCAATCACTTTTTGTTTTTCTTCTATACATCTTATTTCTATACATTAAACTTATCTGTCAAATTTGGTTTTTTCAACAGTTTTAGCACTTTCCATACATGATCCTGTTTCTTATATTCTCAGCTGCTGTCAGAGAGCTCCATTATGGGGCTGCAAATGCAAGTTGTGGGTAGAAATAGTATCAAAGTAAAGGGATTGAATACATGTCCCACGTGCTTCTTGCAACAAGGGACTGAGAAATTACTGTGGATCAACTGTAATTCTTCCAATAATTCAAAACTCCACACTTGTATAGTATTCATTATCTCTTCTATTCCTAAACTAACTTAATCTAGCTACACTGATTTGAAAGTAATGCATGAAGTCCAGTAGGCAAAGCAATCCAATTGCTTGCTAACTAAAAATGTACTTCACGAGTCCAAATCTATGTTTATTCTGTAACTGGCTCTCCAGACTGACAGGAGCACAGAGGACTGGGATGTTGCCACATCTATTAGGAGACATAGTACTTGGAGAAGAGAGAACATACTGAGAGAATATTGATGGGCATATCCTCACTGGATAACACTGGTTTTAATTTTTTGAGTTAGTAGATGTCAAAGAAATTAATCTCACAGTAAACAAGTGACTGACAATACAGACCATGGTTTTCTTTGGATGTGTGTATTCTGCCTTAATAGCTAAGATTGCACATGGGCTTACGTGTCCTCTAATGCTTGATCCCGTGTGATTTTGTCTCCTCTCTTCATAGGAGCTCGGTCTGAGCTGCGTGCGCTTGAGGCAAAACTGAAGCTTTCAAACTCCTCTCGTCTCACACGTATTTTGTCCCGCCTACCAAGCGAACTCTGGGCAACCTGGGAATGATAAGATACTACCTTCACAGCAGGAATCCCTGTTGTGGTGCTACATTAAGGCCAGGATAGGTAGGAACATAAGCAAGATTGTCCAACGGAGCACGTTGGTTTGGAAGGAATGAGGAAGGCCAGTGACTGTGTCTGTACAGCTTCTAGGGCAGCAGTACTTTCACGCCAGTTTTTTTCCACTTGGTCTGTAAAAGTTTCCCCAGCTGATGATCCAGTTGTCTCATTCCCAACTTGTGCTGAACTTGAGCAAGGGGGCTGTCAAAAATTTTGATTGCCAGTGTGAGCTCAAACTGTGAGCCAGGGTAAGGGTACAGATATCCCCTTTCGTCTTGAGTGAATTTATACTGTAACAGCGCTTGCTGTGAGGTGCTGGAGGTGATCCTGCTTTTTTGAATATGATTAAGTATATCATCTTGTTTCTGCTTCACTGTCATCTCTGAAGACCCTATCTACTCAGCACACAGCCCCAAAGTCTAAGAGGTCATAAGATCTTCCTAGCTGAAAAGGGTCATTATTTTATAATGCCAGTTGGTAGCTGACATCCAAAGTTTGTATTTATAGCCATGCTTTCTTATGAAGTGTTCTTGTCCTACAGGTCTAGTTGAAGACAATAAAAGCTCTGGCTTTGAGGATTCCATATATTAACAAATTAAATTATTCAGGTAATTAATTTTACTTGAAGGCAGGCAAATAATTTTTCTAGGAGTTCAGAGGAAGATTTAATTCTTACACACTTAACAATTGCTTCTGGAGAACATTTTTCATCCCATTCCCAAGAAAAGGTATTGATACCACTAAATGCAGCAAGAATGTAGGCTCCAAAATAAGATAAAGTCACCTAAGTACATTCTTTTAATTGGGTACCTAGTGCTCCAGGAATTCCCAACCAAATATGCTTGGAATTATGAAGTTTCATCTCTTAAGGAACTTTTGAGGATACTGTAGCCTTAGGCTTCCAATTCAATGCTTTCATAGTTGTTACATTTGCTTTATTCATAGTTATTACATTGCTCACCTTTGCGATAACCTTGAACAAGAGAAACAGCCGTTGCGGAGGCTGATGAACGAGTGACCTGCACAAACTGCATAAGGGGCTTTGAGAAGTTCAAGAAGGGAACCTGAAATGGGAACGGATATCACAGGTGAGAATGTGATATCTTTTACTATCACGCATTCTAATTCTGCACGGATTTCTGGGTTACCGCTGTAGTATTTTTATCTTACCAAGCTGAAATACTCTGCATCTAAGGTTTCCCCTTCCCCTTGAAAGGAACTAATTAAAGAATTTACTTCAGTACCTTCCATTAACTACATATTTATGCAACATGTTCTTTAAGCTCTGCTAGCTTGGGCAGCTGTTTGATTTGCCAGTCCAAATCCTTTGACAGCAAATATTATTCTAATGAATGCTTTGTTTGAATTTTTAATTATTTTTTATAATTCACTGTATTTGTTTGACTCTCTTGTTGTAAAAGATATTAATAGAGTTAATTTAACCATAATTTGCCTCATTTAAGGAAGAATCCTTTCTTAACTTGTCATACGGTAAACAAGTCAATGAGCATTTAATTTGTAAGCTGCCTATTTTCATCCAGTTTATCTCATTTGAAGGTGAAGATTTATTATTATCTCTCATGTATAACTGGATAGAAAGAACCTGTTTAACAATACTCATTGATGAGAAAAATAGGTTCTCACTTGACTGCATGTATTTAAAGTTACTTCAAGTATAAATCTAACCAGGTGATATTTATTTATGAGAACTGAAACTGAAGTCCATTCAAAGTGCCCAAGTTTATATTGGTTGTTAGTGATGCATGGGCAAACAGGGACATCATCAGAGGAGCAGAGAAGGAAAATGCTATAAATCAAATATTTATGTGTATGTATATGTTTTTTTTAATATGTATTATAAGGACATGTAGAATTCAGAAATCAACAAATAATTTTGCATGATTAATTATTTATATTGTACCAGCATACAGAAAATAAGGATGTAAGATTAAGATTCACCTCAGAATTTTTTCTAATAGTTTTTTATAAACTGTGACCAGCAGAAGTAGGGAGGTGATTGTGCCCCTGTACTCAGCAGTGGTGAGGCCACTCCTTGAGTATTGTGTCCAGTTTTGGGCACCTCAATACAAGAGAGATCTCGAGGTGCTGGAATGAGTGCAGAGGAGGGCAACGAAGCTGGTGAAGGGCCTGGAGAATAAATCTTATGAAGAGCAATTGAAGGAGCTGGGACTGTTTAGTTTGAGGAAGAGGAGGCTAAGGGGAGACCTCATCACTCTCTACAACTACCTGAAAGGACATTGTAGAGAGGTTGGTGCTGGTCTCTTCTCACAGGTAATTAGCGATGGAACAAGAGACCATGGAAAGAGTGGGCAGATACTGGAATAGGCTGCCCAGGGAGGTGGTTGAGTCACCATCCGTGGATGTGTTTAAGAGTCGTTTAGATGTGGTGTTGGGGGTTGTGGTTTAGGGGAGAACTTTGTAGAGTAGCGTTGATGGTTGGACTTGATGATCCCAAGGGTCTTTTCCAACCTGAATGGTTCTATGATTCTATAAACTGTCATGACAAATTTCAGGGAAAATGTCTAAATGTTTTAGTATATATTTAAATTAAATTGTGGAATATATTAATCTAGACGTGTATAAAATCAATAATTATGATATGCTGGTAAGAAAGTTACCTTCTTTCTATTAATAGGAAATAATGACAAATTTCAACAGCAAGCAAATCTGTAATAATAATAATTCAATTAAGCTAGTTCTTAGCTTAATCTTTCCCTTAATAAAAGCTTTCGGTTAGTAATTGCCAATTAGAAAATTAATTAAAAAGCTTTGTCTGATACTGAAATGGTTGTGATACACTGCGTGAAAAAAAAAAAAACATGAGAAAATATATTCTCAATGCTACATTTCACTTCTACATATTAAAAAAAAAAAAAAAAAATTGGTCTCTAAGAAGCTGCAAAAAGCTCCTGAATACAAGGTTAAAACTTGTACTAATATACTGGAACAAAAGAAGAGGCATTCCTTGCCAGAATGTGACAGCTCCATGAACAAATTTGTGAAGAATACAGACAGGACCACTGGGGTTTCCTTCCTCTCGCATTAGCTTTGCAAAAAGCTCTGCCAAGAATCTTGTTTGTTAAATAGGAATTACAAGGCCAGGCTTTTGATCAACGTTTTTGGTGATAATTAGTAAATTGAAAGCCTGCAGGAAGTTAGGGGTTCTTTTCATATCAGGATATGATATATTTTGGCCAATTACTATCCCAGTTACGTCAAGTTACATCACTGGAGTGTGGTGAAATATCAATCCCATGTAAGAATAAGCAAGGATTTACCCTCTAAATGGAGGGGAAAGAAAAAAAAAAAAAGAAAATCAGTGTGAACTTATTTCTTAGAAACACTTGCTAACCACACTGCAGAGCAACATCCAAACTAACTGCCCCACTTTTATCCAGGTACTATACAGTGGACTGTAGCAGCCAATTTGTACAGCAGATTCACCTGCCAAACTCTTCAGTTTTATATCACGTTCATTGGAAATTGGGGGTTCAGTTAAACCAGTCTCAATGTGAGCTCATTTTGACAGTGATCCCTGCTTAAATTTCTGGAGAGAGTAAAGGGGGGCATGTAGAGAAGCAAAGGGAATGAATTAATGTCGGGGTTACCAGAACTGTGTGCATATATTGGTGGATGGGGTACATGAATGGTAACTCAATTTTTGTGGTTTTCTGCTCTTTCCTAAGAGAAAGGAGAATGAGTTTGTGCAACTACCTCAGTCCTATCTCACTGAAGAGGAAGAGTGTATGTGCGCACGTGTGCCTGAAGTCTGGACAATCAAGCAGTATTCCTGGGTTTTCAGTCAGCGTGAAGCAGTGTATAATTAGTCTTCTGCAGTTATTGCTGTGAACTTCCTCAAATCTTAGTGCAGCAATCGTAAAAACTCGGTGTTTAGCATTTGCTTCTTAGCCTAGTTTTAAATGGCTTCCTCTGCTATTTGTTTCTATTGCTAATACCTACAAAAGGGCATCACGTGGCACTTTGCGTGAAAATTAATTTCACTTTTTGTGGTCGGGTGGTAAGGTTGCAGGTTTTAGCAGAACTGTCTGAAACAATATTCCCAGGTAGCTGCAAGAGCTGCAGTTCCCAAGAATCGGAAATAATAAATGGCAGTCTGTCTTTCCCAAGGGCATTTTAGGAATATTTAGCATGTGAACACATATGAACACTACGGTGGGCTGAAGAGAGTGCTGAATTGTACTCAGCATTATTGAAACTGAAAGGTGGCGAAGAGGTGTAGAAATGAATGGGCTCCTAGAGGCTTTTTTATAGATTATGGGGGGAGGATGTGTTATAATAAAAGGTAATAAGAGCTTTCCTGCTTCCGATAGACTCTACCTTCAACTAACCTACAGCTATCAGGAGTCAGTAATCCATGTTGGATAAAGAGACTTTGAGGAGCAATTTTATTCTATTGGAATGCACGAGTTTGCACAATGGATTTGTTCGCTTTTTGCAGGCAGCCTTCCTGAGAGACAATATTTCTGAAGCTCCGCAAAGCGCTTTTTCTGTTTTCATTCTACAGTTCTTTAATTGGATGAATGGGCTGCAGGGGCCTAGGAGTTGGACTGAGTAAAATTTGCACTCTTTGAAAAACCAGCCAAACAAAACATGTCGAGCAGTTTCACATGACAGTAGGATAAAGTGAACATAAAAGGAAAGCCTATTTAAAGAACAGTACATGAATGTTTTAGCGGTGTTCACTTCAGGCCGGTACATTTTATGTGAGTCTTTCTCCCTCATGGGAAAGTAATATGCTCCAAGATGACTAAGTGCAGGTCCTTTTCATAAGAAGCTGAAGGAATAGTTAGTCATTGGGAATGCAACAACAGCGGTGTGCTGAGCGCAGAATTGGGGTATAATGCCATAAGGCTAATTAACATTGTGTACTCCCATTGCATTCCCGTAGGGGAAATCGTGGTTTTAAATGATATGTAGATTGAGACATTCTGAATCTAGGCAAGTGTTGCAGTAAAACATCACTCACTGAATAACAAAAGGAATACAAATTTGAGTATGGGCAGTATATTTTAGCTAAAGTGCAGACTGTCCTCTTTCCCCTTTTCATTGTGTTTAGTAACACTGATTTATTCATTGGCTAGAAGATGAGAGATGTACTACTTTAGACTGGGAGTATAGGGTTTGTTTTATTGCGCTCTGTAAAGAATTTTGACTTCTGATGGGTTTGTCCTTTTGGAGTCAGTTTTTCCTTGGTGCAATCTCAATGTTCAACAATGACAGGAAAAGTCATGCAGAATCTTTTTGAAGGGGCAATAGAAATAAGCCTTTTCAGGAACCATTGATTTGCAAGTTTTTTTCCTCACGTATGTTTGTTGCTCCAGAAATTCCCTTATGGGATGCTACTGTAGCAGACTCTGTTTTGCAGCCAGTATCCCCTGCTACTTCTGGGAGTTCCTACTTTTCAGGTATTAGATAGAAAAATAGTTGTCCAGACAAGATATCTTTTCTTTCCATCTCCTATGTTCCAGTTTGCACCCACAACTTTTCAAGAGAATGAAGTTGAACCACTGACCTAGGATCAAGTTTTTCTGTAACTCATTATGACTCTGAATAATTTATCCTTTTATTAAAGACTTTCGTGGTGAACTTTTGCTCAAGGTAATGAAACAAATCATGACTCTAGGTCTGTACATGTATGTGTTGAAATGGAGTGCCATGATCTTCAGAGTTAACAGTAGAAAAGTATTTATAGATGGATTTAGTGATGAAACTTGACATGGACAGTAGTATTTGCAACTTTTGCAGACCTCTAGTGTCAGCCTCATAACTGATTGTAGTTGTGCATCATCTGTGGAGAATTCTGTTCATTGGCTGAATATATTCAGATATGTGGTGAGAGAAACTCCTGACACATACACAGGAAATGATTGAAAAGGAGTGCATGGGGTGAGGAACGGTTTCTTTGGGAGGGCTACTTAGTAGGTTGAGACTTCAGCAAGGTGCTGAATGTGGCTGCAAGAAGGGAACGAGAAGTGCATTTTCTGGGGGGATGTGAGAGATCCGTTCTGAAAAAAGTGGGAGACACTGAGTGTAACTGCTTCAGGGCAAAGCTGGGAATCAGACTGAGAACAGGAACAAGAGAAAGGTCGGAGAATACAGCACTCTTTAAGGGTAAAATAATGCAAAAGCTGCACAGGTAAAGCAAGCATTTGCATGGGTAAGAGGCTGAGGAGATGAATCAGCCACTGAGCTGTGCTGATGTGATGAGGAGATGAGCATACATTGCTGCTTGGATAGCTCATAGGCTTTATGGCTTTGTAGGACTTCTTTGCCTTGAACAATGCTTTGTCCTATTTTTAAATTAGGCAGAATCCATGTACGTCTCGCAGAGCTGCATTTTGTGACATATCTAGGAATAGTGACAGTTGTAGGTCCGAGTCCAATGATTTTGAGCTGTGGTTCAAACTTCAAGTGTAGTGCAGATCACAGTTTAAAATACCTGACAGTTTTTGATTTGTCTTCTGTCACTGAAGGAGAGAGCAAGTTAAATGGTCTGTAGTAAAAAGCAATTGAACAAATCACTTTAAAAAAAGAACAAGAAGAATGTGTTTCTTTCTCTGCTTGGTTACTAACAGTAGCTTTTGGGAATTTTAAAAAATTCGCATTTTGTAAGCAAAAAAAGTAGCACTATCTATTAAAAAAGCTGTCCATACTGGTGTTTACATAAATTTGTACACCTGTATATGCGTCTGGCTTATGTGTGAACACACACACATGTTCTAGGTGTAAGTGGGGTACTCTGGGTGTAAATAACCTTAGCTCACCACTTCTATAACGTATGCAAAATATTTTTCAACTTTTCTTTCATTTTCCCACTCTTTCAGAAGGCTAAAACCAGAAAGCTGCTGTTTTCTGCAGTAATGGATAAATACACATAAGAACAAAAATTAATGCATCTCTTGATTGTTTTCTAATACACATAAGAACAAAAATTATTGCATCTCTTGATTGTTTTCTGTACAGCAGCTCTTATCAGATGGGGAAAACAATATGTTTAGGGTTTGTAACAGTATTATCCTTTACATTCCAGAGCACACATGATCTGTCTCAGCCACAGAAAGGTGTGCGGTTGGGTGATCATTTCTCAGGGCTTGTAAACAAAGCATATACGACAGAGACAAAACTCATGAGTGTTTTATTGAGTGATGGGGATTTTTGGATTATATTTGACTGAAGGCTGAATACGTGCTTGTTGGGTGTCTGCTTGCTTTAAGCTTTTTTCTGAAAGGAATGGTTGTGTGGAGGTTTTTTTATCGGTCTGTTAGGCTGGAGGTTTTGGTCATTCCTACTACAGTCCCTTCCTTTCCCCTTCTTTTGCTGTGCAGGATGTAATACTTGTGCTCTGAATCATGCTGGGACATATTTTGGGAATTCATGGGATTATCACCAGGGCTACTGCTATCAGGCAGAACACATGCACATTTTATTATCTCATCCAACAGGTTTTCATTTTCTATGCACATTGAGTCAGCATAGAGGGGGAAACACGCTGCCATTACTACTGGCAGAACTCGATAAATATTGTAGCGGTCTTTTCAGTGCTGCAGAAGCTCATTCTGTCATGATAATTCAAAATCTAAACATTTCTTATAGTCCTTATTTCCTGTCTCTTCCATTCTCTCATCTGCTCTTCCCAAATGGATGATATCCTGACCCTGAGCAGCTTAAAAGATAGCGCATATTCCTGGGCTACAAATTGATTTGATTAGCCAAATGAGTTTGTGGAGTCACAGAAATGTAAACATGCCGCAGCAACCAGTGTCGCCTTCTGGGAACTGCGATCTCTAACAGTCAGTTTGGAAGATACAGCAGGCACATTAAATGAAAATACCTGTTAAAGAATGTGGTAATATTAGTTTTCTAATACCCTGAAGAACATCAGCCTGGTAGTTTAATAATCTACTTGGACTGAATTCTAATTTGTTGCGTCATACATACTGCTTTGGGTGTAGGTCTATAATTTGAGTTGACTACCACAGTAAAATCTGGAGGGGTTTGTAAGAAAAATAGAAGAGATGAGACAAGGTTAGCTCATCAGAGAAACCATATCGACCCCACCCCGAATCACTGCTATGTACCAGCAGGCATCAGCAACTCGCATCGTTTTCTATTCATTTTGGCTTTTCCCTGTACTCCTCTTCCCCAGCAGGAAGAAAAACAAGTTTTACTGGCAGAATTTTGTCAGGATGAGTGCATGTACCCTAAACACAGCTGACTGCTCACGGAGCAGCTTTCTCTGTGCTCCTAACCAGGTTGCCTCTCCTGCAGAGCCGGAGGCAGTGCGATGGGAAAGGGACACCACACTGTCTGGGGAGTGAGAACGAGTTGTGCTCTGGCAGAATTACCTACCAAAAGGGTGATTTTCCCTCATGCAGTTTACCTCTAACAGTGCCTTTGGAACTTTGTTGTGTAGACATGGTTTAGTATTTTAAACAGACATTTCCCTCTAATGTATTTATTAGAGATAATGCAACTCAGTGTAAGGATAAAAATTGCTCCTGGGATTATTAACATCTCTGCACATCTGAAATTTAAAGCTTAAAACCCTTGGTGTGACATGCAGTGCAACACAATTCACTTAGTTTTGTTTTGGAACAAAAGTGCCTTTTTTCATTTTCCTATTACCATTTCTCTCCTTTTTAAAGAAACTTTGTCTTGGAAGACACATTTATGTTTTTGTGAGTTTCCTTTGTTGCTTGTTTCCTCTGAATGTATTCTCATAACTACTTACACCTCTCCTTTTCCATCCATTAGGAGCGTGGGATTCTTTTTTGCATGGGTTTTTCCTTTGTCTTCCCGCTTTTACCCCATTACCCACCTCTCAGTTGATCATGTGCCACTTTCAACTCTGCTGCCTTTTTTACAAAGTTAGTCCACTGTTCATCAATCTTCACATTCAAATATACGTGCAAAAAGCTGGGAAATTCTGCATATTCTAGTCACAACAGGGCAGAAGTTAGCTTTGGGGTTTGACAAAATTTGAGGAAGGTGTTCTGCAACTTCTTATCACATTAGGGATAATAATTCCATCTCTGTTTCAAAGCAGAGTTAAAAAAAAAAACCCAACCAAACCAAAAACTTTGACTGATCAGATCTTATTTTCACAGTCAGAAACCAGCCCAGCTGCAATGAAGTTAATTGGAGATACTTCACAATTTAGGGCAAAGCCCCAAAGCAATCATTTCAATCTATTGGAAATGAAGCATTCAGGTAGAAGTTAACTCTGGCAGTAGGAATAAGGCACATAGGAAGGGCAGAGGAACTGTGCTCATAATTCAAGGGCATTAGGGCAACAAGCTGAGAAATCTATTGTTCTAATTAAGCATAATATTTTAAAAAGTAAATAGCCTATACTTTCTCCTACAGCACCTACCTCTGATGGCTTAATCCATGACAGCACTGCGAGAATAAGCCTTTATTACCCCAATCATGCCTTTCTTGGCTTTATAGTAACAAGACCCAAATTCTCACTCTATATTCAGGCACTCTAATTGACGCTTCCAGAGCATATGCACGTTCACCCTGTGCATTTCTACAAGGTAGGCCTTGAAGTGAAATGCAGGATTTTGAAGAACTGATTTTTGGCTTGCTTTCCGCTGTCCTGGAAGTATTTGTCTTGGGTGTACAAGAATTGCTGTGATGTGGGGCAGTCAAAGTGTACAAAGTGTTCCTCTTCAGCTGGTTGGAAGAGGTTAAAACTCTGCCCAGCATACAGCCAGAGCGTGTAGAGAATCCATTACCCTCCATAACCCTCTAGGTAGTGAAGAACCTGAATTTTTTTCCTTTTCCAGCTGTGCCTTTCTCTGTTTATGTTTTTTCTTTTATGAGCCTCATCATAGGTCTTTAAATATGGGATGTTGTTTGCTAAGAAACCACTCCATTATTCCAGGAACATATGTTCGTGACAAGTACAAGTCATGAACATTTGAATAGTCTCCATCTGGCATGAATTAACATAGTATCATAATAAATGAGAAGTGTTAATACTAAGAAGCTTGTCTGGGAATTCTAGATTTAACCAATATTTATAGTCTTTAATATATATATATATATATATGAGATTTGGGTTTGATTTTGCTTTGAAGAGCATAGATAAAAGTGTGATATACCGTACCAGAACTGACTGCTAGCCATAGGATGCTTCCAGTAGTGTAATTCTTGAAATAACCTGATTATAAAGTACAGTCTCTGTGAAATCCCCAGGTGATTTTTAGCTCTGAAAACTACTTCTAAGGAAAATAATGGATGAAAAAATAGAATATATTACTGTATGCTGTAGTGAAGACAGCGATGCACAGGTGCCAACTCAGCATTATTTGTTAACATATGTACTTTAAACCCTTCAGTGCCCCTTGAGTATATAACATATATCTAGCATCCATATGGCCATATGGAGACACTGCACTCATTTAAATAACAAGTGCACAGTAAAATTATCTTGGCCCCAGAGTGCATGTTGTTTATGAAATGGAGTTATTCTTACTTCCTAAATTGAAGGAAGAAAATACCAAAAGATTTTTTTTTCTACTGTACTTGAAGCCTGAAATATTAACCAATAGAAGTTTTGAGACAAGATAACTCTTGCATAATATAACAAATACTGGTCTTTACTCACTACTGCATATTCTATTGAACAGCCAAATATATTTTTAAAAGTCAACGATCCCACTGCAACTTTGAGTATATAGAGAGTTTTACTGTGCATTTCTGCAGTCTGCAGAAAGCTTCCTCTATTGTGTTTGATGTATTGTGTTTATGTATTTAAGAACGCAGTGGCCCTGCCATGCTTGAGTTAGACATTATTTTTTTCTATCTTTCCTTTTCTGCGTATATTCCATTTAAAGTGGAATTTCCTCTGCTACTCAACTGCACACACTTACTGCCTGAAGTGGAATAATTGACAATAAGAAAATTATTCTCTATTTGCTATAAAAAGAATTGAAAAGGCAAAATTATAAGGTAAAAATCTTTCAATATTCAATGTAAAAATGCTCAGAAAAGTATATTAAGATCAGCTATGGCATATGGGGTATTTATAAATGATGAGTGTTGGGTAGAACTTCTGAAAATGCCAGAAAGATTTAAGCCAAAAGACAGAACACAGAGTTTCATCTAGTGACTGAAGAAAGTTTCCCCAAAAGGGCAAAGAGCAAACAAAAAGTAATCTTTAGTCCCAAAGGAGCAAAATCAGTGTAAAGTGGAGGGAGGGATTGTTTTGCGTTCATTTAATCTTCCTTACTCAGTTCCGCTTTGCAACACTTTGTAATATTTCGACTGAAACATATTGTTGTAGACTGTCCTGGAGTGTGATGGTTAGTTGCCAGATAGCAATACAATGAGGTGTTATGTTGTCAAATTTGAGTGTCCGCAATTGAGAGCAAATTACACCTCTCTACAGCACGTTTTTCAAATGTATTCATTTTATGTAGTATGGTATTGTCCAGCTGGTAAAAAAAAAATTAGAAAATGTTAGTTGATTCCAAAAATACAATTTGGAAATTTCATGTAAATACAAGCAAATGGTTTATGTAGCAATCCTGTAGCTCAATAGATGATTTAAGCTATTCACCTTTTCATTGTTTTTATTCCTTCTCCTTAGTTGTGGTTAAAAGGGCAGACAGTAATGTTCCAAATTCCTCCCAAATCTTTGTTCTGCTGCAAGTCTTTGAATATGAATGTGTTCTGGAATCTGGAACTCTTCTTAAACACAGACAATGTTCATAGCGTGTGACCAAAATTAAACTTTGGGTATGTTCACAGGCCCAAGGCAGCCTCGGGTGGAGATCTCAGCTATGAGGAGTCTTGGAACCATTCACAATCTCATTCTCCAGCCCACATTTTTGTCATACTCTACCGCAGCGATTTCCCTGCAGTACTCCATGGTGTAGTGCTTCTGAGGAGATGCACCATCATTAGGAGACATCCCTTTGGATTCCTTTGCACTTGGCTAAGTTATTATCTATAATGACTTTCATTCTGAGGAAAACCAGAAAATGTGCTGGCATGAGGAGCTGAAGAAGTAGAAGTAGAGAGTGCCATGAATTTTCCAAGAATTCTCAACAGCAACTCATGTATTTTGGCTGAACCTCCTGTGAAAGCCAGTGGAAGAGAAGCAGGTTTTTTTTTGCTTCCTCTAGTCATGAGTATGACACTGCGTTAGAGTCAGTAGTTGGAACGGGGCAGAGTCTGGCAAATTGCATAATTCAAGTCCTGTTTTTAATAAAGGTCCTGGGATTTGGCAGTGTGGAAGAAGCAGATGGGTAGTGAGATGGCCGTCTCGGCTGGCTGCCACCCACAAGTGACATACAGCCTTCTTGTTTAGTGTGTCTGGGCGTCATTTTCACTGACATACAAAGAAGTATTTTTAGGAGCAAAGTCAGCTTATTGGCTGAAGAGCATTGTTTGGCTTGCTGAAATGATTCCCAAAAGCACTCACCGCTTTTGAGAATGGCACTTTCCTCTTTGCAGAATGTAATTATTCTGCATGGTAATGACTGTTTTGAAGGGCAGGTCAGGTAGTCAAATAAATGTGTGGTTGGTACTTTCTGATTGTTTCTAAAATAGGCAGGCCAATTTCTGCTGAAGGAGAGTGAGTCTGAAGTGTGCCAAAAATCATTCTGACTTGCTAGAGAAATTCCAGTAGCTGGAAGCACAGCCAGGGGAGCCGGGCTAATGTGTGCCGCAAAAATGATCATGTAACGTTCACAATGTGGTCATCTCATCTTTGTGCCTCTGTGCAGCCTGTACAACAGGGGCAAATGCGGAGAAGCAGCAAAACCGGCTCTGAATTGTGACCCAAAAACATAAGCGCAGAAATCACAAATAATTGTGCTTGTGCAGTGAGCGCTGCTTTTGTAGGCCTGTGTGCAGTATTTAGTGATACCAGGAAAAATAATTCACTTTGGTTATGTTCCGTACATAACAATAAGAAATGCCAGAGATTTTCAATAAGGATGGCTGCTATATTTGAAACTGTGTGGACTGAGAAGACTGCATTACGTAAAACTGTGCCCAAATACCTGTAAGACTCTTTAAAACATTTCTGAACAATTCAGAAACCGGTTTATCTGGATTTCCAAGAGAATTACTTTCCTTAAGTCGCTAAGGCAATCTACAAAATTTCATCCATAATTACTGAATGCGGTCAAAGAGTGAGGAATAATAAGAGGAAAATATGCTGAAAGTTGTTGCTCTCTGACAGTGTATAATGAGCATGTCAGGTAATACAGCTTTTCTGTATGGCAAAGAACAATCTTTCATCCTGTGTCAAACAGCTTCTCTAAAGTGCTTTTCATATTAAATGTGTCAGATATATATCAAGTTTTTTCTCAATTTTGTGAGGCAGAAAGTGAAGAATGAGTTAGTGATATGCTAAGATCACTAAGAAATCAAAACCAGAATGAGGAGCTCAATTCTTCTTTCAGTCCCTTCCTTTAGTCTCATGACATTTTAGGAGTTTTTCTTTTTAAACTGTTTTTAAAATGGAGGAATAATACATTTAAAGACACTAGGTATTACATCCAAGCCAGTGGGGTTAATTCATTTCAGCATGTGCCTATCATTCTGTGCCACTGAATGCTAAGCCCTCATTTTACAATTCATCTAAATGGATTTGTTCCCAGCAAATCTGTTTTATAAAAAGTTCTGAGCTCTCAGCAGTATTCTTGACAAGAATCAGGATGAAACCAAGATACTTTGGGTTATACTGTGAAAACTGAAAGAGAGAAAGTCAGTGGTTGAGTTGTCTCAGAGCAGTGCCAGCCATGAGCACTCTCCTTTTTTGTTGTTGGTGTTTTGTTTTTGTTTTCTTTTTTGAGCATTGTTTTGAGTGTGGTGGTGATGTGTTGCTGTGGCTAAAGATGGAAGTTCTTTTATCTTCTCTTTCATCAGACCAAAAGCATTGTTGAAAAGGAGGCAGTAAGCTTCAGTGCAGATGAGGTCATCTTCATGTCTGACTCAGAACTGGCAACTCTGAGATGAGACTGGGAACCACAGTGCAGAATTTGACTGCTAAAGGTTCTGCTTGCTGCAGAGTTTGGGGGGATAGCCTACTGAATTCTTACCTTCTTACCACCCTTGAATTTTCCACACATGTTAACATAGATCTGTTTCCCTTCATCCCATGGAGGCTTGCAATTTTAACCAGTCATATTAATCAGTTCAACTGTTAAAAGATAAAAGCAGTTTGTACTTTACAGCAATAAGGGATATGATCAAGGGAATTGATGCTGACCTTGTTCCTCTTGACAGTTGTTCCCAACCTGTATTTAAATGAAGTACGCTTCTTTTGTTTCATTTCCCTAGAAGCGCTTGTGTGCCTGAAATAATGAATTGTTCAAATAGCAATTTTAACCTAGGTCTTGAAGCGTGAAGTTTCATGACACCTTGGAGTTCATTTAACAGCTTGCTGCTTCCTACTGGGCTTCCTCTCTCTCATCCTGTAGTCCAGGCACTCCTCCTGCTTCTCCTATGCCAGCTCAAATACTTGTCACTTTTTTTTTCCTCCTGAATTGTTATTTTGCTGGCAAAAAGCTGAACCACTTCCCTGAGAGGTCAGATGAACACGTGGCCAGTGCAGGAGAAGCCTGGATCAGCGGGATTGCCTTTCTTGACACCAGCAAGCCCTTCAGTCTTCTCAGATGTCTCATGGGGTCTAGCTCGAGGTGTATTCTGGCAAATGCTGAAAGAGGCAGTCAGCAATACTCCTTGCCACCTCCTGCCCCAAGTAGCTCGTTCCTTCCCATGCTCCAGTCCTGGAGGCCTTGATATCGTCCCTTCTGAACTGAATCAAGGAATTGATGTGGTTTAACTAATGAGTTTTAAAAGAGGAGTAATTTTGCTGAAGTGGTTTTCCTACCCATTCCACTGCCAGACTCAACAAATAGTTTCTCTGGTGTCACAGCTCCTGGTGTATTTGGGGTTTCTGCCGACTGAGGGGCAGTTACGTGAGACGTTTTCATTACTACCACCTTGACTCTGCTGATGTAGATGCTTGTGGAACTATTCTGGAATGTCAAAGCAAAGAAGTGACGGTTTTTAAACTTCTGAGACAAATGTGACATTTTTTAACCTGGTCCATTTCAATTATCTGCCATAACCATAAGAAGCCATGAGCGGCAGCTTAGAGACAAGTTCTTAAGCAGCTTTCTAAGTGAAGAAAACAAACCATCAGACTACAGAGTAAAGCAAATTGACCCATTATGCTTTTAAAGAGACCTCGGAAAATCTACTTAAAGCTGGTGTGTTCCACACTATTGGAAAAATCAAGTTCTGCATTTTCTGTGCACCCGTGAACACTCTCCCCTAAGCAGAAAATTCCCAACTACTCCCAAGTACTATAGAACTAACAAACTCAGAACATGTTTACTGCTTTTATCATTTTCCAACCAGTTGTACCAAGAGATTAACGTAAGAAATCTTTGATAGTAGGAGTTTTGGAAGCTTTTGAGTAAGTTAGAGGATTGCAACACTTGCCTCATACCCAATTTATTAGGATTTCTTCTCTCCAGCAGTTAGACCCTCAATCTTTTTAAGCAGGTATTTGCAGAAGGGACTGCTCTTACTATGCGCTGTAGTGGTGCCCGTGGCTTCACCTTTTCCCGCAGCAGTAGTAATGTTGTTACTAACTGGCAACCGAAACAGCTGATGTTGGCAGAAAAGAGTTTGCAAACTTGACTAAATGGGATTTAACAAATTAAATTGAGTCAGGTTATGTTGCAGCTTAATTTTGTTTTGCATTTTAAAAGTTGTCCTGTAGTGATATTGAGACACAATGCACTATTATATTAATGCATTATCGTATTAAGGCTACTGAATGTATCTCTTAATTTTATAAAAACTGGGTAGCAGCTTGATGGAATGCGGATTCTGCAGTTGTTCCTGGTTCTAAAATGCATTTAACTGGCTATTCTCAGTTCAAAAGGGTAAATTTCATTTATTTATCTTATATATTTAATTTAGAAAATGAAAGTATTTGTGCTAAAGCTCTTTGAATCTGTTCAGAAAAAAAGAAGCTCAACTGCATCACAAAAATTCTAGCTCCAAGTGTTCTTAACGTTTTAAGCTAATACGTTTTTTGCCTTTTAACAGTACATAATTTTGTACTTTTATGGGTGTTCAGTATAAATCTACTCGAGTCTTAAGTTTTTCATTCGCTTTTATCCTGAGTATTCCTTCATTTTGTCTTCTCTCTTTTCCTAGTAAGACCTTATGGTATTTATATGAAAACGCTTTTTTATCTGTGTTGTATTGCTTGAGCAAGTTAGCCCTAGATTTATTTGTCAAGTGCAGAGGATCTGCCCAGCAACGCTCCCTCACCTGATTCTGTTCAGAGTGCTTGACCATCATGGTGACAAATAACCTTCAGTAAAAACAAAGAGCTTTTAGACTTGAAACATGTTGTTCCAGTGATTAGTACTTCTATACAGCTTTCAGTTTGCTGCTTGTGATACCCTACTGACCTACATATAAATGAAATTAACCTGTATTTGTAGATACCTGTTGTGCTATAATGTAGTTTTCATTGCGAAATATAGAATAGAAGATGAACTGTAGAATCCCTTTTGCAAAATACAATTTTTATAGATTGGACTGGGATATACGTGACGCATTCCTGCCTCCTTGGTTGTTCCTACCTGTGTAGTGTAATGTGTGTGTTCTGTGTTTTTTCCAGAGAAGACAAAGACCTCCCCTCCCAAGTTGGTCACAGAACTCAGCTGAGTATGGTGCAAAGAGTTCATGTGGGAACTGGTTTGAGGTTTAGGGAAAAAATATTTGAGTTGTCAATAGAGATGTAATGAGCCACCTGAAGCCTTAATGCTCAAACTGCTTACTTTATCAGTTAGGCTTCTAACTGCCAGGAAAATGTTCTTTCAGCTATATTTATGTAGAGCATCCAGATGTCAGTTAGCTAAATCACAGTCATATATTCTCTAGAGAGATTTTAGGTCTTGTTTCTAGTTAAACGATACAGCAGGTGGTAATCAGAATTCAGATCAGATGTCAGCTACACCAGAAGTTTTCGTCATCTCTCTCTCTCCCTTCATTTTTGCATGAGGCGGACAGAGGAAAACATAAAGCAGTGCGATAACACTTTGATAGCTGTAGTAAAAGAGATTTTACTAGAAGGAAAAAGAAAGAGATGCTAATCACATTTCTTAGCAGTTTATTTTGGTTTTCTTGGTTTGAAGAACCAACTCAATAACCTGTTAATACATTGTGAAATCTAAAGGGAAGAATTAGAAAAATGGTGGGGTATGTGTATAAAGTATTTGAAAGGAAATTAATTGAATTTGTTGTTCTGAATTTTATGGAGGAACAGCAGGTTGAACATTGTCTTTTTCTCCTTCACTGATAGTACTTTTTCATTAGAAGTGTGTAGTTATGTACTTTACCCTTAGTTTTATATGAAGGCACCACTACTTTTTGGAAAAGATAACTTTTTATTTCCTAATAACTAAATCTGAACATTTCATATGTTTGAAGTCTTCATTGTTACTCAAAAATGTATGAGTGTGGCTTGATTTGGAATATTTGGTGGTTTAACAGGTCACAGGTTTTTCATTTCATTTGGTCTTTGGTAGAAACATCTCTCTTTGTAATTCCTAGTTATCAATTAAATTTATTCATTAACAAATGGATACATGTGAAAACAATACATATTTGTTGTTCTTTGGCATAAGACAACAGTCAGAAAACCACTGAATTGTACTTTTGTTGATAAAGAGCACTATTCGTTAATAAACCCAAAATGTTAACACAAAGACTTAAAATATTTTTTTGGTCAGAACTCAGAGGTAACTTAAGGCACTGAATCTTGGTTAGTCTCTTTAAAGAAACCTGAATGTACCGAGTTTCCATACTTTTGTGTTGAAGCTTTCATGGGTTACTGGACCGGATGTCTTGCCAAGCCTTTGTAGTCCATCACTTCACCCAGATAAGGATGACTTCTGATCTGTGGTTCTTTCTAGATGGTTCCCAACATCTCCTGTCTCAAAGGAATTTGAATTTAGTAGCCAGCGTGGCAGCTCAACCTCAGGACAGCAGCAGGCTTCAAATTGCTCTGAAAATTGGCCAGCTCAGGTAAAGAATATAATTTGCCCTGTGTTATTCAGGACTACTGCATCTCAAGTACCTATCATTTTATTTTTGCATAAGCTAGTCAAGATTTTTACACTTTTCAAGTATCAAGTAAAGGAAACATAAATGCTGTCTGGGCTGCATTATCTTCCAGGATAGAATTTCTTCTCTGATCATTGCCTAAAAATTGGGTTTTTTTAATCTTACGTCTGTGTCTTTCAGTGGATTACTCTGCTATGGAACTTTGTTTTTATTGCATGGTGACACATAGGCAAAAGGATACAGTTAAATAAGAAGCTGGAGTCTTGCTATTTAGGAAAAGAAAAAAAAGCAGAAAATGGAACGTACCTCTTTCAAAACTTTCAGACCAGTTTTGTTTCTGGTGCACATGTCACAGTGAGTGTGAGCCCCCAGCAACAAAAGAACACTTCGTTTCAAAAGAAAGAGGCTAAGGGGTGTGCTCATTAGATGCGATGCTGACATTCCTGGGGAAAAAAAAAACCCTAACTTTTTTTTTTTTAAAAGGTAGTGTATAACTTAAGGCTGTCTCTTGATGGCAGTAACTTTTGAACTGAAAATTTATATACGTTCCACGTGCTTATTTTCCTTTGCAGCTCATGAATAAATGAACTGGTAGTACAACAACAATATTATAGCTCAGCGTACTGCAGTTTTTGTAGACTGTCAAGTAGATGGTTTATACCATACCAGCGTGGTGTATAAGCTTTATGGGTGTCTTGGTCACCTGGAAATGGATATTGGTAAGCCTCAAATGCTACAGCAGTCAATTTTGTTTAATTTTCTCTTTTACCAGATCTATTAATTTTTAGAAGAAAGGAAAGAAAAGGAGTAGTATTGCTGCCTGACTTCACATCTTCCTCACTTCTTGATCCTGTTGACGTCGCACTACCGTGGGTTATTTTCCATTAATATAATAGTAGGTCCTCCAGCTGGAATGTGTGCTGCTCATCACAAACCAGCAGTTCAGTCTGCCTCACTGTCTAATTCTCAGTTTCATGCCTTGTCAGTTTGTTTGTGAGAATATTATGGGAGACCCCATTGGAAGACCCGCTGAAGTCAAGATAGACATCATCTCTGCTTTCCTCCTGCGCCCGTCTTCTCATTGGAGAGGCCTATCGGATTCATTAAGTGTCATTTTCTCTTTGTAAATCCATGCTGACTTCTCCCAATCATGGTTTTGTTTCATTATTTCCAGTACTACAATGTAAGGGAGTCTTTATTAGAAAAAGTTGAGACTAGAAAACAAATGTTAGTTTGTCTTAATGCCTTAGATAAGTCCTACTTCACTATAATATAGCCTGTATGACTATAGAGCTGTAATTTTCAAAATTGTAGATGTAAGTAAATATGGTCACAAATCTTCACCTTCAAATGTTATTTTTAACAAACTTCATTGTCACACAAGTGTAAATATATCTGGTTTAAGTATCTGAAACAAACTGTCAGGGTTAGGTTCTGTGTGTGCTTCCGTAGGTCTAGTTTACATGGAGATGCCCTTACAGTGAAAAACCACATTTCTGTTAGTGAAATGTCAAGGCTAAAGCAGCAGAGTTCGTATGTTTTTTTTCTAGTTTCAAAAGCACAGAAAGTCGTGTTTTTCACTGTTTATAAAGGTTGTTATTTAAGTATGTTAATTGGCCATTTCCACCCTATTTATTATTAACAGCTTGACAAGTTTAGAAAAACTTTTCAGGATCTGTATCAGTAGCTGTTTCTGAGTTTTGCTAATTAATAGTGTCCAATGCATTAATTATTTATTTTCAAGCATGCTTAAAATGCCCCAAGGATTTCTTGTTGAGAAGTGGGATAACTCTTGCTGCCCAAAATTAATGTGAAAATGTTGCAAGACTGAAGATAGCCAGAAGCAAGCTATTTGACAAGGCCTGCAAATCTCATGTGTGTGTGCGAACTTCAGTGATTCCATGTTTTGCTTGGTGCCGCTGCCTTATTAATATAATTGTCTGTATTAAGGGAATCTGTATTCAGTTTTTCGTCCCCTAAAGAAATGCTGATTAGTGGGTATTTAATGAGTTTTTGTACTTCTGTCAAGTAAACAGAAGTCAATTGTAGTCGTATTTTCATACACGGTGGCTCAGAAATGCATGGAAATATTTGCTGTGGTAGATTGATTGGTAGAGGTAAAATTTTCAGAATACAGTTGTCACAAAGCCCCTGTCTTTTATCTGAAGCAGAAAATATATTAAGAATACGCGCAGAAATGTGCTGAGAAGAATGCCTGTGGTGAGCTATGGTAAAGAAAAAGAGGAATTGAGTATTGTGAAGTGAATATGCTGTGTGAGGATACTTAGAACCACAAGGAAGATCAAAGATTGTATCAGGGGTGTTTCAGCAACAGATACTAGAAAGATCTCTGTCAGAACCTGATGATGATTTTGTGCTAGTAAATGTCGTTTGAAGCAATTGGACAGAGACTGGTCTGTAGGTGTAAAAGGTGGCTTTTGTTCTCCAGAGCAAAAGGGAGTGGATCCTGCCCTCTGTTGTTTAGAGGGGAAAGGATTTCCCTGCCATGCTGTGACAATAAAAAAAGACATACAGAACCAATGAGGAAGAACATGATCTTATGCAGGTGTTTTCTGCAAGTGAATTCATGCCTTTTGTTTCCCTTTCTCATTGCATCCAAGGACTGTGAAAGGCATTGCCTTTTCTTCAAGGTGTGTTTCTGAGGAACAGTGCTCGTTTTCCAGATACACAATGATTCTCTATCATCTTTGCTGCCTTTTTTGTTTTCCTAATTCATTTTTAGAGAGATTTTAATAAATTTTGCCCCACTCAGTTTGGAAATTCCCCTGAGCGGTACTGTTATCTTTTTTGAATCCAACTTCTTTTTTTCTTTATGCTGTTGTTTATCCTCCTGCAAAATCCCAGTTTTCTAGGTACATTGAAAACTGGCATTGATACTTTTTGGCTTCATTATTTTCGTTGCATAGTCTCTGTCCACATACATGGCGCTGACAGCTTTTTAAAATTTACTTCTAGAAGTTAACTCTCCCTATCTTTAGCATGGCCATTCAAACCCAGCTAAGCTCTCTCTTTGTCTTTTAACTTATTTTCGCAGCCGCAGAAATAAGTAGCAAATTAATAAGTGAAGGCTTACACCAAGATGGCAAGAAGACTGAATTATCGTAATAGATGAGATGTACCCCTACACTGACTCCCCTTATTTGTAGTCGTTAGATTCTCAGACTGAGTGTTCAGTTTTTGATGTATATACACTTACGTTTTCTTGCTTATTCTGTTACTACAGCCAAGTAGTTCCTTTATTATTTCAATTCTCAATAAACATGTGCTTGCATGTATAAAACTAATAAGCACCATATTTAGACAGTAAAAGAAAAATTACAATGTACGTTAGCACTGCTTTGGAAAGAGCCACTAATTATCTCTGTTTCATGATGTTTTAGTCACAGAGGTGTGGTTTTTTCCTGTGACTGTTGAGCTATATTTACTGTAGTTGTACCTGGATAGATAATCAAGTGTTGCACTGAATTTGAATATTGACTGATGTTGACTTTTGTTTGGAGTGCATTAAACACTGTGATCTTGAATTGTAGCCCAGATTTCACTGACACTTAATGAGGTTGATGGATTCTGGAGAAAACTCTATCAGTCTTTAAAAAGTGGAACTAGTAATAGTTGGAATGCAGATGAATATTTTCTAGCAAGACTTTAAATGCTGTACTTGATCAGGAGATGCCTATACCTTAAGATAAATTAGGAATTTATTTGACTATAAGGTTTGAGTTCAATATTATTTTCTCTTGCAGCAATGAAGACATTACAAAGAATGTAATAGAAGTCAAATACATTGTAATACAGATTGTAATTTTTCAGTTATCCAGTCTTGCACTGACTTCAACTATGTCATTTGAAAATTGCTTGACATAGAATTCTTTTTCAAGATCTCAGCAAATAACTAAAACAATTTTGACCCCGTAATACATTCCAGTACTGACAAGCTCCATTACAGATTCGTCCAAAGTATTTATGAAACAAAGTACAATAGACATTTCAATCTTAACTGAGATGTTTTAGAAGATTATTTTTTTAAATGGACCAGTTTTTATGGAAAATGAAATGTGGATTTAAAGCAAGTTACTGTGGGTAAATATGTTCATTTCAGGAGGTTCATATAATTCTTATCACAGAAGTTGTTAACGTAAATTGATATGCTCGTATATCTGATATGGGCATGGCTATATTTTTTTATTGGAAAATTGGAATGTTAAAGCTGGTGGACCTCTCTTTTTTGTAGAATTCTGATAGATGCTAAGGCTCATAAATGACAAAAATGCTTCTTACTTGAGGACTATGGCATCTATACCCTGCTATCTGGGAATAGATCTTTGTGTGAAGTTCATCAAGCGTTCAGGTGTCAAGTCTGACAACAGGAAAGAAATACAACTTGAACTGCTTGTATTGTCAGCCCAGACATCCTTTTCAAAACCTCAAGTCCAGTCTGAATACAGATGTATCAACACTGTGGGTCCCATTCTCACAAACTAGTGTTCAAGAGATTTGCTTTTATGCCTGTGTGAACGCTCAAAACTCTGTCAAATGTGCATGTTTTGACAACTCCTAAATTACCATAAAATTCAATTTCACCTTTTCATAAACTGTAGTCAATTGATTTACATAGGTTTCAAAATGCACATAATCAGTTTTCAGGGCTCTGAGAATGCTTCCTAATGCATTGATTGCCAGTAAGCCTGACCCATTTGCAGTGTTTGCATTAAATTTGTCTCTTACTATGATAATATTCTAACTTCCTTTAAAATAATGATCACTTAAACTTTATACTAACATAATCCTAATGGAATTAGGATATAAAATTCTCTACAGAAATAAGATTTTTCTTTTTTTTTTTTCTTTTTCTCTCTGCCTTAAAACTGCCTTTCAAAGTATTTTAGAAATCTGGCCAATGTGTTTGTAAGGACACAGGCGTTCAGTTCTATTCTGCTTTCTGGAGAGCAATCAGTGCAGATTTTTATCTTTTGATTGCTTCAAATACTTCTCTGTCTCTCTCTTTGGGGACAAAAGGTGATCTACTATTTAGTCAAGCCTGGTTTATAAAAGTTTTCTGGTTAATATCATCCAGCATTTCCTGAAACACTTCCGTTTCTCTTAAAGCAATTATTCTCCACCTTGGATTTTCCATCTTTCAGATACTGCGTTTGGAAGATACTGCTACTACAGGCCTTCTTACTTCATACTTGTTTGAATTACTTGTATCCAAACTTGCTTACCTATAATCTTTATTGGTTCTTTGAACTCCCTCTGAGTTTAATTGCTGGTATTGAAGCAGAGCACAAGCCGAAAACTTAGTCTGTAAAACTTGACAAAAAACTTAGATTATTACTTTTGCTGGTTACTTTTGGCATTGTAGTTTGGTAGAGCAGTCGCTATATTTTTGTCTAGCCTCCCTTCCAAAGCAGCCAGCCTGAATGTTCTGAACTGCCCAAGGACTCATTTAATCCTACAAATGTTTATGCAAATGTGTTCTGTACGAGTTAACATATTACATAAACTGAGCTTTATTCTCAAGCTTAGCATTTCATTTTATCAGTCTGTCATTAAAAATAGCGAGTTGCAAATTAGCAGTGCTAGCTGACCCTCTTTAATCAATTTCCTTAGCAATTGTGAGGTTCAGAATTACTTTCAGAAGCATTTAATAATGCCAGTGTTACATTTATATGGCATCTCAGGACAAAGGAGTTAATCATGACACAGAATCCAAACTGCAGATTGACAGAAATAAATCAGATGAGGGAGAAGAATTCCCACCAATATTATTTCACAAATGGTGGCATCTAATTGCCTTCCGTGTGTTCACTAGGACTGCTCTGAATCTCGTTTTTGAATGATTGATGGCTCAGCTCAGCTCTTAAACTGGATTTGCAGTTTATCGAAGGCTGTTGTGAAGTGAGTAAGCCTTGAAAATGAGTTGAATGGCATCATACATTACTGTTGGCTGCTGTGTTAGTTAATGCTGCACATCTAGCCCTCTGACATTATCACAGACATTATAATCTTCTATTACTGCAGGGGAATGGCCTGCTATCAGTAATGTGTTCAGTCCTTGAAAGATTCAATATCAAAAGCCATTTACTTCTGTAGGATTGCAAGTTTGTTCTGTGGATTCCTATTGCCGTATAAAGGCGTACGCGAGTTGTTTGGCCCCTGTGTTCAGCTGGAGCATTTGAGTAGCTACTGCTATATATACATGTAGCATTTAGGTCTGACATTCTAAATGCTGCTGGCCCCATACATAATCTGTGTACGCTTATACAGAATGACTTACTGCGTAATTTGCTTTCTCTCTCTGCCTCTACAATAGTGATAAACCTGTCTCACCATTATCCCAAGGTCTCCAAGGGCAGGCAGTAAGCTCCAGAGTTCAAAGCACATCCTCGGTCTTCAGTTATACCCTCGCAAAAAGAAGTACTGGGCAGTACTGTGGAACCTTGGAGACAAACCACAGGGAGGGAGAAGCTTGAAAAGTTTAAGTTTTGCTTCAGAGCTTAGTACTATTCAAACACTGGAGAAGGGGAGAAAAAAAAATAATGATTTTTCATGATAGTTCAAACTGACTGAGAAATTAACTGTACAATATGGTATCTTGCTTTTCAGTCTAGGATTAGCCTGATGAAAAGTAATGCTGTGTTTCAAATGGCTTGGTTTAGGTATTGTCCAAGTATGAATATTTTATGTGAGTGAAATACCAACTGATCACAGATTTGAGCTGACATATCCAATATATCTGAGTCCAGCTGGTAGGACTAATAAAGAATACTTGTCACCATGTCCTATTTTTATTTAGAGAGAAAAAATGTGAAAGATTTAGTGTGGATGTTTAAGATACAAACAGTGTTGTTTTACAGTAGAAGTCAAATGTTGTCCAATCTCTCATGAATTTGCTCTGTCGAACATTTACCTGTGTTCTTATGGCTGTTTCTAGTGCTTGCTACAGGCTATTCTGACATCTCCTACTATTGGTAAAAGTATTATTCAATGTCATTTTAGGTCACTTTCACAGAAGAGCAGCACGATCATGTAGCGTGGGCTATATGCACTGGCGGCTTGCCCAGCAACACAACCAAAATATTAATTGGGAAGCAGAAATGCAAGAGGGGAATACTGTGGGCAGTCATTCATTCTGCAGATCAAATGGGAGGTTTTGATTTCAAGAAGGATTTTGGGTTTTTCTTGAATGTCTCAGGATTCTGCTTACTTTAGTTTGATGCAGCCTTGTTAAAATATTTTCTGCGTGATTCTACATTAAAATTCAAATGACTTTTGTTCCCATAGTCTTTGCTTATGGGCATAATTTTAAAAGGCTGATTAATTTCACAATCTTTTGTACGTAAATCAATAATGGACACTAGGAAGATTAATGTTGGTAAAAGAAAAGATGATAGGCCAGTAATAAATCCTTTGTGGGAGTCATATGCCTTCTTCAGTTACCAGTACAAAAATGACTGAGTTAAATCTGATGCATAATAAAGATTGCCTTTTGGTCAGGGGGCATAACCCCACAATGATGGGAGAGGCAGGTAAGGTCTTTCTGCCAACATTGGGTATCCCCAGTTGTGGCGGAGGTCTTGACGTTCCTTCCTCAGCATCGCATTCAGGATATGGACTTGAAGAATTCACACAGGACTTTCAGAAGTTCTGTAGAGGTAAAATAACTTTCATTTTTCCGTTGGCTTTTTATCACTAAAACAACATCGAATTAAAGAAAAAAGAAAAGCCTCTCTGAAGTAATATTTTGAGGAACATGTCCCTTCCCTATTCCTTTATCATAATTGACAGACCGTAGAAACTCATCTCCCAAATGTTTCATGAAAAATGTTTTGCCAGGGCGGCTGAGCAGGCTACACTGAAACCAAGTCCCAGCTGACATGTGAATAATCTCCACCCTGAACAATTTGGAGCTGTAGTGAAAGTGTTGTCTGATAACAGATGGGTGAGTCCATGCCACAGCAGCTGAGGGAGTTGCAAGAAATGCCATGTGGCTGGATTTTATTTTTTTCTTTTTTTCC
Source organism: Eurystomus gularis (assembly GCA_013400335.1). Taxonomy (NCBI): domain Eukaryota; kingdom Metazoa; phylum Chordata; class Aves; order Coraciiformes; family Coraciidae; genus Eurystomus; species Eurystomus gularis. Next base: position 24,305 of record VZZY01009566.1, on the reverse strand, counting down.
AAAGCCTCTCTATTGCTTCCCTGCCACAGAAACCTATTCCCCCAGCTTTCAAAGTGAGAAGGAAATTTTATTGTCTCCTTAATCTCAAAGTCCTTTTCTACTAGTAGTACTTGGAGAGCAAGGGGACAGGATCTATGCTGAGATACAGCAAAGCAGTTTTCCTTCACTCCAGAGGTTTTGTTTGCCAAGTAAAGCATCCATCATAAAGGTCACTTTTACTCAAGTGGTTCTGGCTCCCTCCTTCTAAAGAGGTAACAATGTCAGCTAAACCCAGCTGCACAGAGCAATTCAGATCCTCCTTGCAAGGTCCTACACTCGTATCGTTCTGTCAGGGGTCACAGAGAGGATTGTTCTCTGGCCATAGATTTCCATATGAAAAGGAATACAGACACTCTGGACTATGAAGCTTGATTTTTATCCTTTGGTTTCCCCCTTTGCAAGATCCCTATAGGCTCTCTTCAGGGGTTATCCTGACAAAAGCTTAAAAGAGATGACAAAAAAGCAAAGCATAAAAGAAATAAGTAAGACCAAGGTACTCATGAGAGAATTGTCTCTGGAGTGGGGACTCCTCATGGCATATCACAGATTCTCAACTAGCCTTCCTAAAATTAACAACAAAGGGAGATGGTTTTATTCCAAACTAAAAAAAAAAAAAAGAAGCAGCCTTAGAGAGTTGACTATCAGAATTATTTCTAACTCTTCCTGAGCTGATACATTTGAGTGGGATTAAACCAACAAGGCAATTTATGAATTAGAAGGTGAGCTCCTCAGTGCTCCTTTTTTTCAGCAGCCTGCCATGGGGAATAGAGGAACTATTCTTTCTGGCAAGAAAAGAAGTTCACTAAGACCAAAGTTGGGTGTTTTAGGCTAATTCCTGCAAGTATGGCCTGAAGTGTTTCTCACATGTGAGCAACTCTGAGATTGCTGTGAAAGTGCTCAAAATTTGGCATGAGTAAAATCTATGTTATGTTTCTTTAGCAGATTTTTTTTTGGGGGGTAGGGGGAGATGGTGGTGGTGTTTCCCTAGTCCTGGGGTCATCGTCCATTCATAGTCTTCCAAGGAGCTGCTACATGACATGGGTGTTGAGTGCTGCACTCAGTGCTTGTGAATATGGGTGGGTAGGTGGAGGCAATGTCAGGGTTGTCCGGAAACTGTCACGTTTCAAGTGCTTCCTCTGAGTCTGTGTTTCCTGAGCCTGGGCATCTGCTTCTCTTGAGGGACCCCTCAGAAATGGGGATACCAAAGGAGTCACATATACCTCTTTGGATCATTTTTTCATGGAGCACATACTCATTTGCTTCAGAATTTCAACAGATCTGTTAAGAACAGGTGGATTGTTTCTCTATTGAGACATGACTGTGCTGAAGTTTATTGCTGGATGGAGACAGTTGCGAGCTGTAGATTGCCAGTTATATACTGCAGCTATTTTTTGTGTGTAAGAACAAAGTTTTTCTAAGTGCAGCCTGCCAGCAAGTGTAAGATTAACTGTTCGAAGATTCCATTGGATTTTGCAACAAGATGAAGTTGGTTCTAATGAATTATATAACATCAGCTAAATCATATTAATGCTGTTTTAAGGAAGAGCTTTTAAGCTTTTTGCAAATGGTATTTGGTTTAATTTGTGCAGCTTTATAATTTATTGAATTTTTTTTTCCACGGTCATGTTTTTCTCCTTTTGTTGCATAACAAAAATACTGCTGAAATAATTAATGAATGTCCATCTGAAAGCTTTGTGGATCTCTGGTGCCACTAGAAGCTCTCTCTTAACAAGACTGAAATGTCATTACATAATTCCTTTTTCATTGATTCACAAGATCAGCAGTGCCTTTGTTTCATTCTTACTGTGCTATGCTGTTGTAAGCAGCAGCCTCTCACGCTTCCAACCTGAAGAAGTACTTTAACATTTTAGTGTGAATCATTAGGCAATTGTAACCTTAATTATTGGGAATCTCAAGCTTCATAGTTTTAATCTTGAAATATAAATGAAATAGAAGCATTAATATTTATTTATTGGTATTATTCATAAAGTGCAACACAGATTTATTTGTCCAGGGATTTCTTTCCAGTTTTAATATATACTTTTAAAGCAGGACAAAAATTAATAATTAAAAAATTCCTCACACGTCTAAATTACACTAGATAATATAAAGATGCACGTTATAGTAGCTCACAAGAGAATGCAGTTTGGGAAAATTGTCAACATAAATTTGTCTGAAAAGGTCAAAGTAATGCTGCTGACAGTAGAATAAGGAAGAGAAAATATTTTACTGCTTCCAGGCATCTTCATGTTAAGTCAAGTAAAGAATAAAAAGAACAACTCCAGATGTGTAAGGAAGAAATTTCACTCAAAGGAAAAGAATAGAAAACATTTTTGTATTGTTAGTACCCTTGTAATGCTCTGTGTAAGTGAAGTGCTATAGCACATGTGGGTTGTTTTTCATATGAATTAGGCAGTAGATTTAATTGTCCGGACCAGGTAACTGCATCCTTTGCAACCCAAGCCACAACCAGAGTAAGGGTTTAAGTCCTCTGACAGTTTTATGATTTAAGTTCACTTTCATATTTGCATTCAATTTTATTCACTGTGGACAAATCTTAATACTGTGAGCACAAATTGAAGGTGTGGGTTTTTTCCTTGGCATCCACAGTAAGAACGGAATTTGGAAACTATCCTTGTGCTTTTTGATGTCAGGTAAATACGGAGCAGATCTAATCTTTGCTTGCCTCTTGTGACGTGTATATGAACAGTTTTTAAACACTACGTAAATATAGACATATGAATCTGTAAAAGAATTTACATGACAGATATGAATATTCATTTGCTTGTTCCTAATTTCTGGACTGCTTGCTCTGTTTATATGTATTATACTGTACATCCTTCATAGCTTAAACGTTTTTCTTCTAGAAATGTAAGTTGATATTTTTAGGCAGCTTCTGCAGAGCACTAATTGTGTTCTCACTGACGTTAATAGAAGTGGTTATCTCAGCGTGGAGCTCTGATGCTGCTGCTCGTGTGTTTTAGAGCGGGATCAGGATTTCATTTCTTAGATCTTTACAAAGGATGTTATGTCAAATTAACCTCAGTCTATTCACCTAACAGTACCCTGCATACACAGTCTTTCTTTTTTCTTTAAGCAAATAATCTGTCAAGCTACATTGCAGAAAACTGGGAGAAGAATAATTCTGTCTTGTGGTCAGATTTCATGCTTCAGTATACCTGTGGCTCTAGAACCCTCCCATGTGCTTTTCCTCAAGATGGTTTATAAAATAATTTTGGGAGAGAATGAGCTTTTATGGACAGTGTCCTAGTGATTTGGGAGGGAAAACCAAGGATAGCAGGGAGCACGGAAGTGCAGCAACTGTGCGACAAGAAGGGGGTGATTAAAGGAGAAGGCAGCCCAGACGTTAGGGGCAGAGGGGGAAAAGTTCACTCAAAGCAAATACTCTCAGAGGAATAGAAGAACAAAGGGTAGAAATAAGACCTTCTTCTTGTTTCTCTGCTGACTAATTCTGTTTTAGACAATGAAGCTTAAGAGAAGTGTGGGCTAATACAATTTAATATGACGTAAGAAAATGGAAAGTGACAAAGATAACCTTTATTTTGTGGAACATCTGTGTTTTCAGCGTTGGTGGATATTTTGGGTTGTTTTTTTTTTAAGATTCAGACTCGTTAATAAAATCTGTACCGAAGTTAAGTTTAATGAGCATTTTAATTGCATTATTCAGCCTTGCTCAGGTAACAGTGAACTAAGGACAATCTGTGAGGAGAAAAAGACTCTAATTTTAATGTTCTTGTTACTGGTAAGAAATGGTTTTGTTTCTCTAATAGTATTTCCAAATGTCTAATTTACTTACATGTGCCATTTAGCGCCTGTTTTTCTGACACATTAGAGATTACTATCCAGATGCCTCTAAACCCAAATAGTCTGTCCTCTTCTGCTAGGAGGATGTAGTAGTTGGGGTAACTCCAGAGGCTGTACAACATGCTTCAGTGAACTTCTGTCACATGCTTTTAAGAATACGCCTGTAACTCCCAGCAGCTGCCTGGTTTAAATTCAGTTTGCAAATCGTAAGGACCTAGAGTTTGTTGTTTTGTTTTTTTTTTTAAAAGTGAGAGAAATCTTAGGAGAATATTGTCTAGGTCCCCCTTGGCAACAATGATAAAAGGTAATGGGTAGAAACGTGAAATTTCACTCAGGGGTAAGCTGTCTTGTGAACATATCGCTGTCCCATTTCTGTTAGGTTTTGTGCTGTATAAACTCTCTTGTTTCTGGCTTTGCTGCTACTACTGCAAAAGGCAGCACCAGGAACTGCTTGAAAATAGTCAAGTATCACTTCCTTTTCTTTTTACCATAGTGCTTTCAGTTTGAAATGGGAAATTTCTTCATATCTTTATTAGGTTTCTCGTACTATCTCTGTTGGAGATGTTTGCCCAGTAATGTGTCCAGGTTGCTCATCTGAGCAAGATTTTCCTCCTACTCCAACACACCAATGAATTTTTGTATCCCCTCTGCCTCTGTCTAAATGGGTGTTTAGAGTTATTTGTACCAAAGCTGCAGTAGTCTGCTTGTTCCATTTTTGCTACAATTTCAATTAACAATTTTCTTTGCTTAATTTTAGAAAAAAAAACAGAGCTCTTGGGCTAAAATTGCTTGTGGCATCTGGTCTTTTTAGAATATTTTTTCCCATGATCAGATGTACTACATAACCTTAGATGACATATAAGAAAGCAGAACGTTTTTTTGCTTCTTAGAAGTGCAATGTGAAGAAATACCTTCAAAGGGTACTAAATCTGTACGAAAGCCTTGTTTTTGTTTTTATTTTAAGGGTGGTTAGAGTGGCATATAACTTTCACAGGTTAGAAAGATTATTTAAAAGTCTACAGAAAACTAATTGGAAGAATGTCTCCTTTTGTTAACACTATATTTTTACCTTTATAACTACTTGATACAATGTATAAATGAGGGTGTTTGTCCCTCCCTTCCTCCTCGTATGTGTAGCCACTGTAACGATTGCTCTTGGTTCCCAAAAAATAAGCTTATCCTGCTCTTTTAGCATATCTTTTAGCAAATGCAGCATTTCCTGAGGCAGGACTTGTAGGCTGTAAGGATACTTCAAGTTTTTCCCACCACAGAGATTGCTTTTCTTGTTCTTACAGTACATAAGGTATTTTTTTCTTTCAAAATCCATTCATATTTCATTATTTTTCTCTGTATTTCCTCCTGGTTCATATAGACTTTATGCATATTTCATATGCTATGTAAAAATACCTCTACTTGTTTCCTACGCCTAACTTTGCAGTATGGCTTATTGATTATTGTTTTGGATGCTTTCAGTCCCTATTACAGGGACTTACAGGCAAGCTGAAGTTAATTTTGTAAGTAAGATCTATGAAGTAACGTATCTGTTGTGTTACTGTAATTGATTGTTAAGAGATTGAAGAAATTTTTATTTTACTGGGGGTAATTAAATTGCATTTTGTGCCTGTCGTGTGTTATCTACATGTTGTAGGCTATGTTCAAGAGTCATTGACTGATGCCTATTGTGTACAGACAATATACAGCAACTCATTCTGGAAGATCACAATTGTTCCTTTCAGTCTCAAATATCAGTGTCCTTTTTAACCTAAACTGTAACAGTCTTACTGAAAACTTTTTTTTTTTCTTTTGAAACTTAAAATTCTGCAATAAAATAGTGGTCTAGAAAAATTACACCATGAGAAAAGGGAAGAATCTAGTCTTCAATATTCAAGTAGCCTTTTGTATATCTAAGAGCCATTTCAGACTGCGTTTAATCCTCTAGCAATCTGTAGGCCAGGGATTGAAGTGTGTGCAAGGATCCCAAGGGATAATCCAGGACTCGAGCGACTTGCACAAGATATCACATAGCAGGTTTACGTACTGACAGACACTTATTGTGAGGTGTGCTATAAAATAAATACTAAACTGATTACTTACTTCTCTGGAGTGCATTTGGAGTAAGTTACTTAGTTTGTACTGCATGCTGGTGAAGCCCACAAGGCTGGATTATCCACTGGTGAAAACCCTCTACTGCTACACAGTAGTAGGGCTTCATTCATTTAAAATATGTTCCCAGAGGGGAGTTAATGATCTTGAACTTCTCTGATTTCAGCACCATTTGGATTGATCTTTTAAGGGGCAAAGGGGGAAAACTAGTTGCTACCTGGAGTAGATGCCACTACTCCCCACCTTTCTTCATTCACAGAAAACTTTGTTGTACAGAAAATCATAATTTGAATGCAGATTAAGTACATCCCTATCTCTGTGTAGCAGACAGATGTGCAAGCAGTAGCACAAAGCTGGGTGCAGTTTTAATTCACTCTACACCGCAGGGTTCGTACACGCCAAATCCTCTCAAATCTTGGCAAGAAACAGGAAGCTGAGTCTCCTGCCTAGATGTCATTGGAGAAAGACACATGCTGTTTTGCCCTTGACTTTAAAAAATCTGCAAACTTTTAAGTGTAGTTTTGAGACTCTCAGTGTAAAATACAAGCAGAAAATTAACTAGTTGGGGGTTTTATTTTGGTTTGGGTTTTTAATAGCCAAGAGCAGGGGGATCAGTTATTGTTTCCTATGTGAGACTAGAGGAGTAACTTGTAGAGATTAAGAAACTAGTTGTAGCTCAGGGTCTTTTGGGTACTAGAAGATGGAATGAAACCCTTTTCATTTTGGGTTACAGTAATTTATGTAGTGTCAGACCTGAAAGCGTAGGCTGTCAAACCTACTATCTCAGATATTTATCACTTTTTATTTAAGATTTATTCTTTGAAGTTGAATCATAAGGTCTTTGTTCTCACCTGACTCAGACTGTATGCTAGGATTCCACCTATTTGTCAATGTTTTTAAACTTCTGATTGAGGCATTTGTATCTTCTTTTATGCTTATTTTTCCATTAACCATTTTTCCTCATTTTGATTAAATATGCTTACCTGTCTTCATTAAGTAGGAGAAACTTTCTTGATAGTTCTCACCATGATGAAAATACTAGATTAATATTATCTTTAGAGACTCTAGATTAAAAAAAAAAACAACAAGAATAGTTGAGGAAAAAGATTATAATTCTATTTTATTTGTCCTCTAGACAGGCACAAAAAATCCTAAATATTTCCCTTCCTTCCTCTATTCTTAATATAGGTCATATGCTGACCAAATATTCTTGTGTGTGTGTGTGAGCTGAAATAAATTGTTATGAATGTCTTTCTGTTTAGAAAAATAATGAGCAAAAAAGTTCAGCATGGTTATAGTCTTATGTATTTTCACGTTGAGGTGAATTGAATATTAAAAGCACTTAGAATGTGCTCAGCAAAAATAGATGTGGGATACACAAAAACTGAAAGCCACATGCGTGCCTCGCACTGTTACGGTGTGCACTACAGTTGCTTATTCAGCCCAATGTATCAGAATTTTAAATTTGTCATCCTTAGTACTTATGTTTTGCTTATCTTTTCACTTGCTATATAAACTTCCATTTGCTGAAACAATCATTAAAGAAGATAACTATCACTAAAATAATAGTAACTTTTTTATTCGTGCATGAAAAAGGAAGTTCTGCAGGATTGGAGAGTACAGTGTGGATTGTAGTGGAAATACACTGAAGTCTAGTGAAATTTGCTAGTGAGTGTTTGATACGTGTGTTTAGTTAATGTTAGTGGCCAAAAATATATAGTACTTAATTCTTTGCTGGTAGTAATCAGCAGTCTCACTGGAAGTGTTTGCAGATCAATAGGGGACCAAAACCACATGAAGCTTTGTCTGCTTCTTTGTTTTTTGAAGTATGACCATACTGCTTGTGGAACGTCTACCAGTAAGTAGTGGACAAGCTGATACATTTCGCCTTCCCTAAGAAAAATACCACTTTTAGTCCTGAAGCAAAGAGAATGGCAGTTGCAAGATCACATAGAAATTTAAAACATATTTTCTGCTTCATTCACAGGTGAAGATAACTTACTTTAAATAATATTAACAAACCTTATTTAATAAAAGAGTATTAGCGTTAGCATATACCTTTTTCCATTTTCATTATGTCTCCATTTAAAAAAAGTCTAGAAGGTGTTTGCTCTGTGTCCAGCAGCATGATGGCAGCAAGCAAGCACATTAGAAAACTGTCATTCAGCCTAGTACATTAAGTAATGAAATCAAAAGGCAAGTGAAAGAGATTTTATGTGTTTGTCAACCTCTGACAATTTGAAATCAATAAGAATTTGATAATGTTGAACTATACTCAAGGATAATTTCCTAGCTGCTATTTCCCCAGCCATACTGCTTTACCCATACTTCCTTTTACTTCTCACCTGAAAAAAAAAATATTCAAAACAGGGTATATTGATATAATTAACAAAAAATAGTGTATTGGGTGGGATAAGTGTAATGAGAAACAAATTATCTTGTTTATAACTCACACTGTCCAAAACCAAATATATTTTACTGGCAGTCTTGTAAAGCTAGATTCCTTTACGTTTCTCAGTGGAGCCTGCCTCGTGTGGCATATAAAATTAAGTAAGAGATTGGTTTTTAAAGTATAAGTAGGTCAGTAGTACTGTATAGTAAATCGAGGTCACTTACCAGCTTTTGTGGTACGAAATACACCAATGCTTTGGGAAATTTGGATAAAACAAATGGAAGTTCTAAAACTCTATAGCTTTAGAGTTCAAGCAGGTAATAATAAATGTAAGGAAGTATGGGCCAGTTCCTGTTACATGATATTTTTGATGGCTATGATATGGACATAGGTGTTTGCTCTGTATAATCAGGGGCATCTTTTGTGGGTTGGTGGGGTTTTTTTTTTTGTATCTTTTGTCATTGTTAAATACTGTTAGTGCTTTACATCTCAGGAGTCCTTAAAAATGCGAGAGATTGAAAAAAGACACCACATCAACACTTTTTGAGAATAAACTGTCACACCAGACAGGATGCGTGTAGTATTATTTACGGTTATGTAACATTTGCATTAAATACTCTAAAAAATATATTCATATTGCATGTATTCCTGACGGGGAAAGAAAAAATGAATTGCACTTTAAGCACAAAAATAGGTATTTTTTAGGATGTCTAGAGCAAATATTTGTAATTTTTTCAGTCTTTGTGCTTTTCTGCTACTCAAGGAAGTTGTGCTCAGTGACCTCAGCTAAGCACAGTAGCACTTTCAAAGGAACTTGCTTAGAGAGTGAGAAGAACAGAAGGGTCTGGGGATATGAATTCCCCTGAAAAGGGAAAGTTATTTTAACATTAAATATATTTAACAAGAAGAAGTCTTGCTCCTTCTGGTTGTTTATATTTAGAAATCAGTTGATATTCTCACGTTGATGTTCAACTAGAGAGTGGAGCGCATTTCACGTCGTGAGTGTTGTTGACTAGAATGATAAAGTTTGCAGCTGAATCTGTTTCATGACAAGGTAATATTAAAAATAAGGGAGTTTGTGGAGGATTAGAGTTCATTACTTAATTATGTTCCTGTTTCTAGTCCAAGCTGTGGACGAAAGCAGACCTGTTAATATTTTGTGGAAACTTGTGGCTTGCTCAGCAGTATCTATGCCAGTCATGATGAAATGGTGGAGCCATCAGTCTTTGGTTTAGACTAAAAAGGTGATGTAAGATTAAACTTCAGCCTCTTGATTAACAGAATTAATTATGGAAATGAGAATGCAGTGAGCCCGTTAAAGGGAACCTTTGCTCTCAGCGGAAGTGAGTGCACTATATGCTCACTTTCTTTGTTGAAATAAAAAGTGTTCCCGTCTGTTTTGCTGATGTGAGGACAGCTGTAAAGTGCCCCAAAGGGAGAGAGCAGTTACAGAGAACTGAAGTCATGGATCTGGCAGGTTCGGTGCCCAGTCTCACTGGTAATTCTGTGAACTTCTTCAGATGAGCCATTGGAAAACAGATTTTGATCACACAGCTTGTAAGGTCACAGACCTGCTTGAAAATTATGGCAATGGTCTAGAACACAAGTCTAATTTATGAAGAACAGCTCTGTAAATCTTGGGGTTTGGTTGGTTTTTTTTTTTAAGCGCTTATTTATTGGCATACGTGTTCTGTTCGCTGAGGTAATGGAATTAGTTTTCTTCTTTCTTCATCAGCTTGCAAGAGGATGCTGAGGATTGTTAACACTTGAGACACACTGCCTAGTATTCTGTTGTTAAATGAAAGCTTCCAGAAACAAAAAAGGAAAGAAAACAGTTACCTCTGGCACTTACCGAGTATTTCTGAAACAGCCAGCCAAATCAGAATTAGTCAGTCATAGTGTGAAAATAGTCACATAACATGTGTTACTGTTCTTGTTCAGTGCTAACACCCGTTTTGGTAGATAGGGAGGCTTCTCAAAGCTTTGATCAAGTATTTCTGCGTTAACTTTAGCTGATACTTCAGTGGTCTAGAAAAGGATTTATTCTGCTGAGTTCTTGTGGTGAAATTCTGGGGTAAAAATAGAAATACATCAGAAATCTAGTTCTTATTTTGTTGCAGAAACTTCTGCAAATGTTTTAAATGTTCTGTTACCATACCATGAATAAACGTGTATCCTTTATGTTAGATATTTCAGGTAGCGAGGTACTTAGTTTTAGTTATTACAGAAATGAAAAATAATTTCTGTTTGAAGTGTTACAGCAAAAGCATGTTCTGACAGAAGAATTAGCGCTTCCTGGTTTTCCCAATTTCAAAAGTATCTATAGGTTCAGTTCAGGTTTATATTGTTTGTATGCTTTTTTGTCATTAGTGTATGTTTTTGGACATAATAACAGAGTATATTTAAGGAAAGGACTTTGTTCTTAGATGTGTATTTAAAAACAGAGGAATCATTGCTCATCCTTTTTATCATGCTGGAACTTGCAACATCTCTACTTTCCAAACAGATATATCTTTTCTAAACTGCCTTTTTTCAATTATTACTGATATTTAGTATCGGTGTGTATGCAATTACCAGAGAAATATTCCAAGACAATTCAAAAAGTCATAGTATCATAGTATTACCTCATGGTTCAAAACAAACATGTGGCAGCTATTTAGGATATCTTTCTGTATTTTCCAGTAAAACTGTTCTGCTTTGTTTAAGTAGTTAAAAGTTTATTGGAATGGAAAAGTTATTGTCTTCTCCTTTTGGATTCAAAAATAAGTCTTTCTGGCGCAGTGGGTATTCTTTTTCTGAATATCATGCTTTTATTTTTTAACTTGTATTCTGATTAAATGAATAAGTAGGCTATAGTTATATGCAAATATAAATTTTTCAAGCCTTGAATTTTTTTCTGTGTGTTACAAGAAAGTGAAAGAGGGAAAAATTATAACATTTGAAAAAAAATTGGGTAAAACTTTCCTTTTTTGTTAGGCTTTCACTGCAGTGACATTTGTTACTGCATATCTTTTTCACTTTTTTCTTCTAACACGTAATAATATTTGAAATTCTGGCCGCCTTTGAAAAATTACTTTTTTCTTCTATTTTTTCCTTGTTATTTGTGAGACACATGCTAATACCATCTGTTAATGAGTATAGTGATAAACTACATCTTCTGCTCTTCTTATCAAGATCTGCTTTGAAGATGCTTTCAGGAACTCATTTCTTGGTAAATGCTATCAGTCTCAGGCCAATTTATGATGAAATGTTGATGAAGGTGTGTAAGAAGAAAGGAAAATGTTTTGAATAAGCTATATCCTATTTAAAAGGTGTTACTGTATACTCTATGTAAAACTTCGATTTAGAAGAATTCTATAGAGCAAAATTTAACTGTTACTTGTAATTTGGGTGAGGTCATTTCGTAAGGGTAAGTATGATGTTTGTGCCATCTGATACTTCAGGACTCACATATTATTTGTTTGTTGGGTATGTGGTCGGCACAGTGAAGTGTTGGCACGATTCATTTTCTGTTTGCACTTAACACAGTACTGGCAAAATAATTTGATCCAGTTTTTTACCAAGCTAGCCAAACTCACCTTGGTTATTGCATGCTGATTAAATTATTTCTGTACAGGTGAATATAGTGTAAAGTGGACATGGCAATAAAAAAAAGTGCATATTGTTATCTTTTGTAAGAAATATGTAATCTTACCTGTGCATGAACTTCAAATATGCTTACCCAAAGGTTCATCCAACCAAAGCCCAAGTAGATGTTGGTCTGCATCTTAAATTTGTCTTATTCATCATGAAAATGATCCTAGCAATAACTGCTACTACCTCTCTCTCTGCATAAATGAGCCACACATTCACAGAATCCCAGGAGGGCTGAGGCTGGCAGGAATGTGTGGAGTTCATCTTGGTCCAACCCCCACTCGATACTCCAAAATCTGCAAAGTGCGTGTTAAGCTCATGCGGATTTAAAAGTTGTAACCCACTCCGTGGAATCTGTATTCTTGCTGAAAACAATTTATAATAAGGAACTCATTGTACCTTGAAAGGCACTTGACACATTATGAGATCAGCTCCTCAACTAATCTGGTATTGAGCATTTTTTTCTAAGTAGTTACTTTGAAAGAACTATTTCAGAACAATTGTGTTAAGCAATAGGATTCTTACTGAGGCCGTAGTCTGACGTTTCAGTCATTCATTATCCCTGTTGAACATTGATGCAAAGATCTTTCTTTATTGTTCTTTATAAATAAGATACTATAACACTTTTAAGGTAGTGCAGCTGTGAAGTAATGCAAGTAACTTTACGTTCAATGGTCTGGGACTATCAAAAGCAGTAATTATAAAGTATGTTTGAGTTTGAGCAGTTCAGGAGAGTCTCTCCCCTCTATTCCAAAAGTTTAGAGAGAGATCAGATCCCCAGATGCTCTCTTCTGGCATATGACCGCTCAAGGCAGTAAAGATACAGTGATGTATCAGTTAAGGATATGGTCCTCTAAAATGGTCATTTCTACAACACTGAAACAAACTGAATTCAATTTCGACTGCATAGTCTCATGGGAAAATAAGATGCAAATAAAAAACTATGTTGACTACTTGAGTGAATAAAAGGGCTTATTGTTGCCCAAGATTACGGTAATTGTATTCCTCTCAGCAAAATCTTCTATATGCCGGCAGCAATGCAAATGTTCCTGAAATATCACTTCTCTCTTTTCTTTTTTTAAACAACAAGAAAAAGATTCTTAGAGATTTCACCTCCTCTTTGGGGATGAAATTATTCTGTTGGCAGTTGGCAAAGGGAGGAGATTCACAAGTCTCAGCAACTGTTTTCCTGGTGGAAAAATCTAAGTGAAATGATTAGAACATCTGGCAGAGCTCTTAAATAAAACAGTACTTTGAAACAGAACTGATTCAGTGTATCCTAGGACATTACATCAGTGACATTAGAACAATTAATATTCAAGATGTGCTTAGTTATAATTATACTTCACAGATGTTCTACAGGAAAAAATGGAACATTGTGGCTTCAGGTTGAGCTCTCATGCAGGCAGACTAATGCAGTGGCACTTTACTTTCTTCCTATAAAAAATATTAACAACATTGACTGATAAACGAAAATTGTGCATGAGAATCTTAGCAATAGCAAGCACCTAGCATTTGAGATTATGTAAACAATAAATACAGTGTTTTATTAGCTGCTCCATCAATAGGATTGGCCTCAAAAAATTTTGCCCTTGGTGGTACAATTCTGGCAAATCTTTTGTGATTTAGACTTGTCTAATGTAAGGATAATGGTAAAGAAACCAAAGAATGCTGTGGCTGAGGCAGGTATTCTACTACCTTTTGTGTAAATGTGTGCACTGCATTTTGCAATTTTCTGTACCATTCATTTGCTGCCAACTAAAGTTGGGATAGTCTGCAGAGTGCTGCTGCATCAGTGGGTGAATGACTCCCCAGCAATGTAATCAGTGAAAAAAATGGGATATTAGCATGCTATTAAAAATTAACAGTATTTAATAGTGCCTAGGAGGTAAACCAAGGTTGAAAAGGAAACCTTGGGGACGTTTCCTAGCCTTCAGTACTTACATTAGCAATTTTAGCAATGCTTTTTACCTGTGGAAAAAATGGGTATGTATTAAGCAGTTACGAGCTAGACATAATTTAGCTAAAATTGCAGGATATATGTCATTTAATATAGCTGTGAGAAGTCATTACAATTTACTGTTGAAAACGAGCAGTTGGCAGATCAAAACATGGGTAGGTATCTATATTATCAAAGACAAAGATAAGACTGCTGAAGGCATGAGGGGCAAAAGGACTCCCTTTGCTCATCGTTGTTCTGAATAGGACGTGTGTGTGTGTGTATGTTTGGAGACAAGAAGTGGAAGGTAGGTATAAAGGCAGAGCAAGAAACAAGTTTGGGACACAACGTGAGTCACCAGAGAACACAGCATTAAGAAAAAAGGCCTCACGCAGATGTTCGGTGAGAAATTTGTTGAACAAACTTTTTTGCTCTAGGCAAATGAATTCTTGGTTTGGTATCTCCTGTTCTCGAGAAGTTGTACTTAATACAATAACATTCTCAATTAACAGAATATTGAGCAATAGCCATTTTAAATTCCTCCTTCTAAGAAAAAAAAAGTCAGAGTCGGTTTGTGGTTTGGTTTTTTTTTTTGGTTGCTGAGGTCAAAAGTACAATTACCACTCTAGTTGAAAAAACAGCTCCATGATTTCATGAAGTCACTTGGGAATACTGTAAGTGAGTTGAAATGCAACCTTAACTCATCTGAAAAAAAGCAAGTGCTTTTACAGGAGATCTGCATTTGAGATTTGATTAAGTAAAAAAAAAAAAAAAAAATTATTTACTGTGACTCCATCAAGCTAACATCTTCCAGCGATGAGCTGCAGTTAATACAATGCTTGCTAGCCTCATTCCATTCCTATTTAGCCTCCTGTTAGTCGTGAACAAACTGTTACAATAATTCATGGTTTGTGGGAAAAAAAATTATGGGCATAGTCATTTAAAATCAAATAGTGAAAGGTATTTCTGAATTCCAAGAAAGGAGGATGAATTATTGAAAACTCCTGCTTCCAGACAACTTGAAAGTAAGTCCAGTACTACTAATTAAAATTACTCATCTGAGCATCTGAATTTAATTAACCAAATGAGGTTGTGATGGATGCGATGTTTATGTTATTTTGCGCCATATTTCATATCTAGTGAAACTTCATGTTTGTTTTCCCAACTTGGGAAAAAAATAAATATACGATATTTCATTACATATCTCTAAAAACACTTTAAATAAAAGGGTGAATTTTTCATAAAATTAGTGTTCACTGCATACAGTGTCTTAAATAAATCCTTAAGGTTTAAAACCCCTCCGAATTAGGAAGGTTGTGTTTCTGCAGGTCCACGTCTTTGCTTCCAATCCAAAAAGTCTCAGGTGTGTATAGTATAACATTTCTGCTTGCAATATACTCCTAAGTGGTAATTGTTTTCATGTAGTTGGTGACCTGAGCAGCATTTGGCTTGGTTTTGAATTAAAGTTACGTCTACATCTGTACCCAAACAGTGATTTCTTACTAACTTCTTTCTTCATAATTTTTTTTGCTTAAGCAAACCTTAAGATTTATTGAACAGCTTCATCTAATGCATCCATGGTTGAGTGGGGGAGAGAGGAAGAGAGAATGAAGAAAAGTATTTCTGTCTTTTAACTTTTATTTCTCTTGCCTAACAGTTATTAAACTATTTTTATTTAGGAAATGTTGTATTATATTGTTTAATTCTGCTGACTGTACTTTATAGAAAGGCACTAAAAGCAGCAGGAGTTTCCACATTCACCTCTTCTTGTGCAGACACCCTTTTGGTACTTCTTTTTGAACGAAATAGCCTGAATTAGGATTTTGTGGGTTTGGGTATGTTTTCCAGATGTGTCTGTCTTCTTTCTCTCATGAATTTTAAGGTCAGGGAACAAAACAAGGCATTTTGAAAATTGCTAGTTTTTGAGGAGATGAACTGTTACTGGTGTTGCAGTTTTCCATAAGGTATGGTATGGTTTTCCGTCTCACCAAGCAGATCTCTTCAGGTTACCGCTAAGAGCTTCTTGGGAATCAGTTTTCTGCGTGAATCCTGAAAAGGCCATTCTGAGGAGTGGGTGTGCAAGGCGCTGTCAGAGCTCCTGTTTCATCTATTGCTGCCATCAAGTTGTGATGTGTAAGACAATACTGTCTTAGGCAGTAAGCTCAACCTAAGCCTGTGGTTGAGCACTTGGCAGGTGATTTTAGACTGAAGTATCTTAAATTTGATCCAAAAGCTTATCTGGCCTGCTCTTAAGTGATAACAGGAATCAAGGTTAGTGAGTTTTTCTGTGATCCTGAACCCTTCATCTGTAGGTGAAATCAGAGCAGAAACTCGCAAGACTTCATAGATTTCCATATGTACTTTTAATCCTTATTTAAATAGTATTTCAGTAAAAACGACTTATTTGAAGGAAAAGCCCAGACATGGCAAAATTCACATGTGGATTCCTTGTCAGCAATGTATGCTTGTTGACAACTTGTAAAATACAGTAGAGAAACTTGTTGTTCTGATGTTTTCTCTGAACATGGAAGTAGGATTATTGGAGTTTAAAATAAAAGAGGAAATATGCTCTGTATTGTGTTCTGTTGAGAGGTAATTGCAGCTAGAGACTTCTTAGCTCAAGGTTTCTATCATGCTTATTAGAAGTCATTTTATTACTTGGCAAGGTTGTAGCCTGTATCTTTGAGATTCTGTTGCATAAAATTCTACACCTCCCTTTATTGGGCTGTATGACAGGGACAGTAATTAGCACTAAACTCCAAGGCAATTTATTTTCATAAAATTAATAATAATGAAGATAATTTCATTTTTGAAAGCAGCTCTGTGAAAAGGCATCTCAAATCACTGCGTGGAGATCTTGATTATACAGTGAAAAGGAGGTATTCACAGGAGGGAATATTAGCATAGCCACATTCCACTAAAAACACTCTTACTCTTGCCAAGTTTCTGTGCATAAAATCATACGCATGCTGTGTTGATGTTATTAGCTTCCATCGTTCAAGCTGCTGCAGTCCCCTCGGTATAAATCTATACTGAAGAATCTTTATAGGCCAGGGAATATGATCCCTAAACACTTTAAAGTGTGATGCATTTAAAAGAATGCAAAACAGTGTGTCAAACTCCAGAAAGAAGACTGGGTGAATGACTATTTGAATTATTTCTGTTTCCTATCTGTGAAAATTGAATTGACTGTCAGTAGAAAGAAACATTTAACTGGTTTTCTTATATTAACTTTTATTTCAGTTGCTTGTCTTTAAATTCTGTGATTCCATAATCGAAATCTTGAAGTGAGTTAGAGAGAGCAGCTTGAGACATTATGGAATCAATGTATAAACTTAAACCCAATTTGGAAAATGCTGCTCTTGTTTTCTTTCAAAGCAAAGTAGTATGTGGCTCATAATGCTATTGCAACATGTAAGAATAAATCACTGTACTAAATTGGTGACTGACAGACCTTTTAGTTCACGAATTTGTGGTGCCTGAATGTCTTCCTGAACAGAATATATTGGTTCAGATGTATTTTGTGTGTCTACTTAGATGCCTGATCTCTGAAACAATTGTCTTATAGGGAAGAAGCTTTCCACTTCTCCATTTATGGGGTAGGACTAGATAATCTGTAGAGGTCCTTTCCAGCCCTGCCATTCTGTGTGATTTATTATTCCTGTGCAGCCAGACTGAATCCACATCCTCACAGGCCTCATGCCATTCATATGTTAAAAGATGAAAACTCTGATTTTTTGAAATGCAACAGAGGGAACTAGACAGGGAAAAACAACGCGTTACTGAAACCAAAACTGTTGTTTTTGAGGTTTGATTTTCTGAATATAGTGTTGCACTCTGGCATACGCTAAGCCTCTTCCCAAACTGTGTCATTTTTGGCCTTGCTGTTCCCATGCTCACCCATTTGGCTGAGCCAGGGTTTCACTGCACTATAGCATTTCAAACTGCATCCCTTTCCTTCATCCTCCTTCTCTTACATGTTCCTAAATGAGGAAAACCATAACTGGGCTAATTGGTGGAGCTGCTGTGGGTCAAGGGACAGAAAGTCAAGATTAAATTACCGGGAATTTTTTAGGCTTGTGTTTTGTTTAAGCATAAGGGAAGCTATTCACCCAGAACACAGCCAAAGGAAATCAAGATTGCAAAATCAAACCCCAAGTTTAGAATTGTTAAAACCAAGGAAGTTTTTTTATTCCTTTTAAATGAATTGTGATATACTCTTCAACGTGAAACTTAACTGCCTTGAACCCTTCTTGCGAAAGACGTGTCTGAGAGTCAGCCAACCCAATAAATGTGGAAGTGGCTTTATACATAAAAAATACTTTAGTTGGCACAAAGAATGCAGTATTTTCAATGAATGATGTAGTGGGAAACACTGAGTGGGACAGGCTAGAATGATTTCAGACCACAGTCTCCTGGTTGAGGATGTTAAGACTAAATTTTATCCTTTTTGGAGGTTTGGGAATAAAGTTTTAAAACACTGAAACAAATATAAATGCTCTTTTCCTCAATTTTTTTTGGCTTACAACTTGAGAACTTGACACTGACTTCTAGTTTGAAGTACATCAGTGATTTCAATGTTCACTGTGCTAGAAATTTAAGAACTTTGAAAAATGGATCCTGAAGTATTTTAGATTGCACATCCTAATTCTTTCTCTCTTCTCCATCTAGCAAATTAATATAACGCCATTGCCTCATCAGGATATGCTGGCTCCTCTTCGTTGAGTGTCTGGCTGCTATAGTCAGAGTATTTAAAAAGCTGATCAAGAAATTAATTATTTAATGTTCCGGAAATGAGTTGAACAGAGCGCAGTGAATACACATAGATGTAAATACAGGTATTTACATATTGATGAAAATAATAGGTCAGGTTGAAGGGTAAAAATATTTTTAAGTGCTTGTTCAAAGGTTGCTGTTGATCCTGAGCTTTTAATGAATAAAGGTACCAGTTCTGGCTTAGGGTATTTCCAGCATTTAGAATACTTACCTTGCAGCCTTTTTCATTCTTTTCATAATTTTTTATGTCCATAATCCAAAAAGTGGAAAGCAAAGTAATCATTAAATATTTTAAAGCTTTTGAAATAGTTTCAGTAAGATAAAAATTTGCTTGTTATTAATAGTTTAAACTCAGTAACTCATATACAAACATTTTCTATAAGGTTAAATCAAAACTTAACCTTATAGAAAATGTTTGTATGCGGCTTATTTTGAAAACTAAGAATTGTAAGAATTGTTTGTTGGTTTGTTTTTTTCTCAGTAAAACATACCTATGTGGTTTTGTTTATATAAGAAATCTGTATATTCTGAGGAATAACAGACTATAAATGTGTTCTGATTTTTGTTTCTCAGATGATTTGTAGAGAGGTTTTGCCAGGTTGTTCATGTTCTGCTGAATCTAGATGAAGCCAGTAATGAGAATTAAGCTTGCCTTTAAGATGTGAAACAAGTGAGAGTCAAACAGAGCAAGCAGAATAAAATGGCATTTTTCAATGCGCAAAAAATTATCAAAGTAAAGCACTGCTGTAACGTAGTTTATCTCCTGTTGAATACGGATCAAACACAAGTCCTTCCTATTGCTTTGTTTAATATGGCTGCTCAGAATGATTACAGAACTATACAAGCAAAAACACGATGGAGAATCAAGAGCAATTCTCTATATATCTGCTGCCTCCAGCATTGTAGTGTCATGGAGCATTTGCTATTAGAAGAGGAAAGCAAGCGTGGAATATTATTGCTACAACTCCTCTTTTTTTCCTCTGCAGAATTGCCAGATGTCATTGGATCACTGTCTAGCAGTTTAGGAGTGATATGAAGAAGCCTAGAGCAACTCCAGAATATCACAGGTACAGGTGGGATGTACTACCCTGATGCTGACGACGGTAGGTTGTGGAAAGATTGAGGCTGCAGGAAAAAAACCCGTCTACCCAACCAAACGTGTTCTCAGAAGACTGTTCCCATTGCTCACTTTTTATTCGCGCATCCAGAAAAGTTAATGGTCAGGACATGCAGCTGAACATTTGACAAGTTTCACGTGTTTATTATAAATGTAATGTGACTAAACTTTCTTATATTCTACTTGAGAATGCCTTCAGTATGTGATTCGTTTTGATTACTCGGTACAAAAGTTTCCTGTAATATAACCCCCATTCTTCATTGTCCCAGATTCTCATTTATACAGAGTTCTTGTATCATGAATTTTGTACAGATTCCTGACAAGGTCCCCTATGTCACTAAGCTTGTTAAGGTCTGTGCTGCTCCATGTGGTACATCTAAAATCAATTTCAGTCACATTTGACCATTGTGCAGATGGAACATTATTCATGCATTAGACTTCCTAAGTGGGGTAGAGCAGAACCTTACATTTATTCCTTACAATTGTATCTGCGTTTTTGTGTTATATATGGTTCAGTAACCTTTTGTAGAAGACCAGAAGATGCCTCTGGAGGCAACACAATGTGCATCAGAACTGATTTATACTATAACATCTGTCAACTTTTCCCTAGGACCTAGTTGTGCCAGGATACACATGTCATCTTTTCTAATGACTTATCAAAAGATAGAGGCTGACTGTGGAAAGAGGTGTACCACGGGAATGAGTCCGATACTACTTTCTGCCATTTTTCCAAGGAATAGTGTTCAATGTGCATTTATTGGCTTGAGGATTTGTAACTTGCAGTTTAGTGTGCATTTTGCCCATAGGGTTAACTTCTTTTCTTAATGAATTTCTGAAAATAAAGCATGGAAATGCTGTTGTAAAATGTCTAATTATACATGCAATGAATTTTGAAAATCTTCAGAAGAACTTCATTTCCCTGTCCTATGAAGTCTGTTTCCAAAACATCCTCAAACCAATATCCATCTCTCTTCTTCCCTTCCCCTAGCAAACAGAAAAGCTGGCATAGGAGGCCTTAGAATAGCCCATGTATTTTATAGCACTGATTAGCACACGGACTTGAAAATAGATCTCTTGCATCTCATGTGAACGTTTTGCCTACTTGGATATTGTGTCTCTGTCATTTTGTATAACTATTACTTAATATGCCAGGTGAGTGACAACCAGATACTCAGAGGAGTTACCTGAATTATAAAAGATGTAGAGCCTCCAGTTCCTCCATTCAGTTTTACATCCATTATCCCTTTATTCTATGGTTATTTTGTTTTCTTACTCTTAATTTAACTAGAATTTCCATCCTAACCTCAGAGTCCTTCTGTAGCAAACTCCAAATAATAAAGCACCCTTTACTATAAAATGTTCACATTTTAGCTGGGAAGTTTAATCAAAGACAGCAAACTGAAAAACAGATCAGAACGACAGCTATTCCTTTACAAAGGAACCATGTCTTCACTATATTCAAAACATAAACATTAATTTGCTCCTGAGAAGTGTAAAGTGTATTTGTATTAAAATAATTACTCTAATGTTTGCATTATTACATATCTTTTTTGGAAAAACAGTCTTTAATACCATATGTGGAGTTCATTGGCACAGACATCTCAGATCCTTGAACTGCTTCAATCACTTCTGTTGTCTGTGAGCATGATGTAAATAAGAGCATTTTATCATGGGAGATCTGATTCTTTTTTTTGTGCTTTGAGTAATCACTAGCTACACTGTGGCAGTTAAAAATTAAGTGTGTAAATGAGCAGGAATTTTCTGATTTCTTACAAGAGAGGTTGAAATTAACAAACTAGGGAAGTCTTATTTTAATCTGTCTCAAGGTAGCTTTAGTCCTATTTGTAAGGAAACTTGCAAACTGTAAACCAGCATTTTATTATGATCTCTATTTGGAATGTAAATTTTTTTGGTTAATACTAGTTAGACCAAATGAGTTTCTAAGATTACACGTAGTGCATACATACACACAAAAGGAAAAAGTAAAATCTAAGTATGGCCTAAGCTGAGTATAATTTCAGTTGTCTTCGCAGATTTTAATTCTGTTCTGTCTTTTTGTGATAGTTGGCACTGTTTTTATATTGATTCAA
This sequence comes from Eurystomus gularis, assembly GCA_013400335.1. Lineage (NCBI taxonomy): Eukaryota > Metazoa > Chordata > Aves > Coraciiformes > Coraciidae > Eurystomus > Eurystomus gularis. The sequence goes on along the minus strand of VZZY01009566.1, from coordinate 2,391 downwards.
GTTAACAGATTATATGTTAGAATGATTTAGGATGTTATATATTTTTTTCTTTCCCCATTTAGATCTCTCTTGTAATTGAAAATACACTGTGTAATTTGTAGGGCATATATTGATGAGTTAACTACACAAAGCTGTATTTTGAAGACTGAACATCTAATGTTAGTTAGGTGTTTATAACAGAATGTGAGGTTAGGCTACTGGTCCACCTGAGCTATACTGACCATTCTGGAGACAGATCATCTTATTTTCTTCTGGCAGTTGACCATATTCTAAATAATAAAATACTAATCAGTTCATGGGAAGAAATCTGATTAGCTTAGTTAGTGGAGTTATCTAGAATGTGAGACCTTGCTTCCATCTTTTGTAAAGCAGAAAAAAAATCTAACAGAAGAGACTGAAAGCTTCCCTTGCAGTAGAGAGCATCCAAAACTTGGCACATTCACCTGAAATACGGACGGTAAGTGGTGGGAACTTGGATAAGCCCTTTTCTCATAAATTCTCAGTTTGCTCTATGCAATTCTATACTGTGGCACTTAAAAACCACCATGGTATCATGATAAAAACACTCTAATGAGCTTTATTAGTTTACATATGGTTCCATAGTCTCTGTGATGGAGATTCCAAACTCAGTTATGTGCTAAGAAAAGTTTAGCAAAAAAGCATACTTTATCAGATAACCAAGTCTCTTCATGTCCATTCTTTAATGGTTATTCATTTTGGAAAATGTAACAAGACAGGGACATGACAGCATCTCTTATGTAATCAAAATTGAAAACTACATATTAAGAGCAAAAGTTTATATTTTGATCTTTCTTTTCTTTGTAATACATTTCAAGTACAGTTTTACAAATAGGTGACCTATGCAATCTAATACTAGGTCATTTGGTGGAAACTACTTTGCAGGTTTGAGGCCAGAGAATCATAGGTTGCTTAATATTCAGCTCCAAGTCTGTGGAAGGTGCATCTATTGATGATTTTCTAGCTGTGGGTTTTTAAAAATCTGGTTTTTATTTCAATTTCTACAGGCATCCTGTTCTTGTCCCTTCCATTGTGTTGCAATGCACAAAATAACATTTAAGAAAAACAACCATTGTGGTTTTCTCTCTCCAGATGTCCACAATTTGAGTGAATAATGATGCCACATTATCTTCAAAAGGTCAATGGGATCGGAATATTGTATGAAGCTGTATCAGACAACACTGACTTACCATTAACTTTCTGATCCAGCTGTATAACGTTTAATTCTTCAGACCAAAGCTATGGGTATAATTCCTTTTGTTGTTTTGGTCAAGGGAGAGGATTTTTGTCTGTAAACATTCCAAAAAACTTGTATGTGGCTGCCAAGCCAAGTATTCTGTCTGCCATTTGTGAGTTAATGAAAGAGCTGCTTTAGTTTTATAGCTGGATTTCAAAATACAGAATCTGGAGAAGAATATTGCAAATGTAATGTTACCCAAGCCTCTCTTAATGAGAATTTACATAAAGAATGACCCAGTGGAATTGCAGCAGTGTATCGTGCTGCCATTTAGGAGAATGGAATCATGTCTCAAGCCTAGAGCAACTTAAAAGTAGGAATTTGAAGCTTTTGGTCTCAGGGGACAAAGAAAGTGCATTTCAGTTTCTCAAGCCATTTACTGTTGACTGAAGTAGCCTTTTGTAGATAGATACAGGGAAATACTGAAATTGCTAGAATATGCCTAATATACTGAAAAAAAATTTACAAGCTTTATTTTTATTGTGCTTTTTCATCAAGGAAGAAATAATCACAAGATGAAGGCATTTTTGGAGGACAATGGTAGATATTTAAAAAAAAACAACAAAAAAACAACAACATAAAAAGCAATAGCTTGTGCCTGAAACATTCAGGATTCCTAGATGATGGCTAATTCAAGTACTAGGTAGGCCTGTTAGCACTTAGCTTCTGAGAGATTCCTGATATTGGCCATATTTAATAGTCTGTATTTGTGGTCACATATATAAATGGATTGGAAGGTATACTAGAGTGAGAGAACAAGGAATCAGCATTCTCCCAGTTATCCAAGGTTCCCAGATGAAGACCGATACTAGCATAGGTTCCCTCTGAAGTCATTAAGGAGAAAGATAGATACACATCTGAAGAGGTGGTGATCTGAGAGGAATCACATTCTGCAAGTCCTGTCTCTTGCTGGCTGTGCACAGAATCTNNCTGTGCACAGAATCTGCAGTCCTTTTTTAACCCCACAGTTACGTGCTTGCAGTTTGATGGATTTGTGGTTGTGTTTCACTACTATTCCTACTTATTGTCAGCTTATGAAACCATTGTTACATTAATTGCTTTAGGAGAAAAGATAAAGATGAAGGGTAATATAAAATGTAATGCTGTATTTCAGAGTTGCTGGCTGGAATCTGTTT
>VZZY01009565.1:1792-13345 GCA_013400335.1 Eurystomus gularis | reverse complement strand
AAAATGGTGGAGAGTGGCTTAGCTACAGAACCAGCCAGCTCCCTTAGCACTCAAGGGTGGGTCCCACAGGGGCCCAAGGATTTGTGGGTGTCCAGCTTGCCTAAATGATCATCGACCAGTGGAGAGTCTTCCTTCCTCCAGACTTTCTCTCACCTCCAGGGATTGGGATTTCTGAGGGCTGGTTTCAGCAGTAAAGACTGAAGCAAAGATTACATTCAGTAACTCTGCCATCTCTGTATCCTCTGTCACCAGGGCTGTAAAAATTTGGCCCATTTAATTTTGCATCAGTTCAACTGCTAATAAACATTGTTCTTTTGTTCCTTAAACTTTAAAGATGGCAGCTTTCCTGGCTGTGATGGTTCTGCTTATCATCACATTCAGTTTATATAAATTAATCTCAGAGTTAAAACTATGTTGAAGATTTCTTGTCAGATTTGATATTCATTATTTTATTCTCACTAGTAAAATATCTTCTCAGATTGTCTATGCCTGCTGAACTGTTTCAACCTAAAATAGAGAATATTGCCTCATTTATCTGGCCAGTGAAGATCTCTAGCAGATGATGTCTGAAGTTGTTGCCACTTAAGTCCAAAATTGTACTTAGACCTTTTTATTTAAAATACACATTATTACTAGTCTCATTCTGCCTTATTTTCCTGCTGGAGATAGGTTGACAAAGCCAAATATAATCCAGAAATACTTCCCTTTGGATCTAGACACATTGGAAATGAGCTGGAAAACTGCAGGAAATAAATGACAGCAGCTTCTTAACCATTCAGGGTAACATCCTCTGTTGTTACAAGGCAGAAGACCATGTTTAGTTTAACTCATGTAAAGAACAGTTTGCATAGGGAGTAAAAGTAGAGCTGGTCTGACAGCAAAAAACACCTTGATTTTATAAACACATACAGAGTTTGGTGAACTGAACAAACTGATCAGATATATTCATATTCCAAATGTCTTTCATTTTTTTTGTATACCACAGCATTCTTGGTCAAGAACTTTTGATAGAAATGTAATATATTGAGAATTTTCCTTTTTGCTTTATGAATCCCAAATGCCTTTAGTTTGTAAAATCTATTCTATTTTCAGCTGTTGGGCAAACATACATCATATTCAGTAAACAAATTTCAAACTTGTTAGATTTTTTCACCACTATATTAGCTGATATCTTCTCTCCCTTTGCTTCTCCAGGGAAACTGTTCTGATTTTTCAGTGCTTAGCTTACATGTTAATCCATTCCCAATAGAGTTTTTTGTTTTCAAATGAAACATAATGTGGAAGTCCACAAGCTAGCTCCTAAGGTCCCAGAGCTGTACTATGATAAGACTGAAGCAAATGAAAAAGACCCTGTTAGGCCAACTGTATACAGGCTTGTTTCTAGTGTACTACTTCTGATTTTGAACCCTGGAAGTTAGGCATTTCCGTGACCAGTGCTTGTAAGCTAATGCCCTTCCTGGAGTCAAGTGTTTATCTGCCTAGGAAATATTCTGAGGATTTGACACCACATCACATCATGCTTTATATGGAAAGTCTGGAAACTAAAAGCAGGCGATCTCAAGGGAGCCTTAAAAAAGTGGGATGGTCAATGCAATGAGCTATTATTTTCACTGGAGTCAGAGCTATTCTTTTAGTGGAATAAGATGTCGGTCACAAAGATTTTGTAAAGTATGTTAAATTCTTGCTAGAGGCATTGCTAAACGTATCAATAAATAAGGGATATGCCAACTTTACTACCTGGATGTCCTTAGGAAGCCTCGTGGAGAAATTAATTCTACTCTCTTGCAAGTAATTTGACACAGTTCTAGTTTGCACACATCATAAAGAAAAAGTAAAGATACTTACTAGCTATGACATCTGATATGCTAAATCATATAAGACTTGCCTTAGCAAATTATTCAAGGGATATTAACTTTTAACACCTTTTCTACTGAATGTCCAAATAAATTTAATGTTATAGTGGTGATTAATTCACTCTCAACAATAGCCATAAATTAATTTAAAGGCACTTCTACGAATTCAGATAAAACAAGTAGAAGGCCAGAAGAAATGTTATTAGCAACATTGAATTTCCATCTTGGAATCAGCAACAAAATGTAGCATAGAATATACACGTACTGTTTCTCACATTGTCATTGCATAGCTTATAAGTGACTTGAATTTAGAAAACTTTTCAAATCAGTAATTCTGAAATCCATCTTTTAAATATAAATATTATCAGCTGCTATCAAATCAGTTTCTAAACCATTTCAATAATGTTTTAATAGGACCCCTAGCTCTATCACTGTACAGAGCACTGGAAAAGATAATTAATTACAAAGTGTTCTGAGTTTCTATTGACTAGTTTTCACTGTGATACTTTAGATTTTTAAAAGGTCATTTTTCTGTGTATATGAAATAATTTTTAGTTACTCTGTCAACACCATTTGGTGTGGTTTCAGGATTTTCTAACTATCTATATTCCTCTCAGTGTCTCAGATCTGTCACTGAAGTTACTAAGCACTGCTCTACCCACAGGATAGAAGATAATTCTAGGGGCTAGACCCATTAAGAAGCTCTCAAGCAACCTTTACTCAGAAACTGTCAGGTACAGATTCAAACAACAAAAGACACAACAGAGGTACTACACAAGGGCGAGAACATCGAGTAAAGGCTTCTGAATGAAAAGCCATTGCAGTGACAGTCCATGACCCTTACCCAGCGTATGAGTCTAGAACATGTGCCAGTGCAGTCACCCATAATGAAAAGCTAAGGCTTTGTCAGCAAGGCTCCTCTGCTTCACTCAGAACAAGCATAGAACACCTTTGGTCAGAAATACTGCACTGTGCACCCAGCTTCCTGATGGTAGAGCCTAGACATTTATGTTTTGTGGCTGTGATTCCTGAGGTACTTTTGAAGGCAAAACAAACTGCATCTTTAAGGTTTAGAATATTTGGTCATTACAAGTGACAAGCAGATGGATTAAAAAGAAAATTTAAAAACTATGGTTTTTTTGACATTGTGTGGCAAAATTCAAAGCAGGTGGTAATATATAAGCATACACCAACAATCAGACAGCAACAGTTGCAGGAGGGAGTGGACTGCATTAGAAACAGTGGCTTTGTTTCTGTTTACATTAAAATTGTGTAGAGAGAGCTTACCAAAACAGGACTTTACTTTGGACAGTAAACAAAATATTCCTTTTAAATAACCTTATTTATTTTAATGTCAGACATCCAAGCTAAGCAAGACATACAGATTTCAAGGCAGAGGATTAATTCTTCTATGATAAAATAACTTTTCTCTGTCTGCCATATGTATCAGAGTAATGTGATAATAAGGTAATTAGTATTGCAATAATTGTTGCTATTGCTATTAATAGAAATACACACACAGTATCAAGGATCAAGCTATCTACTAATCTGGTGGAATATATGCAACACTTTTACATTGCTGAGAAATGAAAAAGAGAGAAAAAATCTAAACATCTTTATAAGCCAGCCATTGGTTCTTCCTGATTGTAGCTCACTCTGCTTTTCTAGATATGTTCATGTGTAGAGCTACTGCAGCTTCTCAGCACCTCTGGCAGGAAGAGAACACCGGGTTCCAACCTCCAACACCTTTCCTGCCTTGTACCAGATATCATTGACTAATCACACAGATATCATTCAAGAATTCTGTTATTACTGGGAAAGCAGAACCTTTCTGAGAAACTGCTGCCCATTATTCCCTTTAGAAAGTGCAGTGAGTTTTAAAGCTAGTTTAAGTTCTGCTTAAAGTCATACTATCCGTCTTCTGCACAAGAGGATAAACTAGTCAGCGTTTTTTTGTCTATAACAGCAGTTGTTTATCTAATTCTTGATACATGGCACAGGACACTCGCCAGAATCTACTTTTAACATAGAAAAAGAGCAAAATAAGAGTCAAGACAAAAAAAAAAACCCAAAAATTCTTTCCTTGGCTTTCCAACAACTGTTATTTTCCATTCTGAAAAACACACACATAGAAGAATGAGTTATAAACAGCCTTACTTCAAATTTTGTAGTCCTGTCCTGACATGCCAGGTAAGGATGGCAACTACAGCAACAACAAGTTGTTGACACAAAAATATACTTTGCATAAAGACAGAAAAATAAACACTTCCATTGTTTAAACTTCAATTACTTGTTTTTGTTGTCATTATTTTACATAGACTATTCAAAGAGGTTTTAGAAAAGGATTTCTTTGCCCCAGACATCTAAAGGCAAATGAAGAAACACAATAGGAAGAAGTCCACTTTTTGGTAGGCAAGGTTTAGTTCAGCATAACGTGAATCTTTTTCAAATATATTGACTATGTTAGTTACACGCTTGTCATTTTACCTGCAAGTATTATTGCTATAATATAAATCACCTACAGTTTTCCGCATGTTCAACATACCTCTCTTGCACTCCCAGACTGATCACCAATAGTTCAAAGTGCTAATGAGTATATTCACCAACCCTTGACTCACGTTCCATGAAGAGGGAGCTAGGTTTCATGCTTTGAGGAGCCTGAAAATGAAGTTCTTTCTATCACTGTTTGATCATGGAGTATGAAGGCCAGGCAAGACGTTATCTACCCTTTCCCTTAAAGTAGCCTTAATTGTTTGTGTGTTGCATAGAGAAGCTGTTCTGCTCTAGTGCTTGACTGGACTGAGATAAATTTTCTATGAAGTACACAGCATACTAATCATTAAACAAAAAGGAAAAGGGAACTGAGACAAAGCTACAACCTGCCTGCCGTACAAAAATAAGGGAAAAGGACAATTCCATAAAAGAATCTGGTTTTCTTTAAGGCTGTTAAAAAAAAATGGAACTGGCTTCAGTGATGGCAGGTTTAAGACATGCCTCAGGTAAGACTCCAAGATAAAATCTGATGCTAAAAGAAGCTGGTCATCTCTCCTTGGAAGCCGAGCTCTTTCCATTTCTGCAGGAGGTGGGAGAGTTTTATTTCTCACAAGAGACACTTTGCACTCCCACAGGAGGGGGAGATAATTTAAAATTACCCAAAACTAGACATGCTTACAGATTTGGTGTTATGTCACTAGTTTATACCTTTTGATCAACACACAAAATGAGAACTGTTTCGTTTTTAAATAGATATTTTATCAAATACATGTTTTTACAGTGGAAAGCATATGATTCACTGTCACAGTAAGTCTGACAGCCAGGAAATTAGGTTGTAAATTTTACTTTTAATTATCTATTGTCCAATTCACAGTTTTACCCAAGTAAGAAGAATTTCATTTAATGCTTTGAGTCTTTGTAGTAGGTCATCTCCTGAATATGTTGCTACAATAGAAAGAAGGTTCTTAATTTAAACTTCAAAGTACTAGAAGCCACTAATAAAGTCTTTACCTTTCTATTGTATTATAATTCATGTGCATGTAGAAGATTTTGCCTGTATTTGTTTTATAAATCTTACACCAAAGTAGTCTTACCTAAACAAGTGAGAGTGACAGCACATATAGACAATAAAACAGAAGTCTCTTCTTTGTTTTGATTGACTTTGTTCCTGTAACTCCCTGTACCTGCCTACTTAAATGACTGAATTTTCTGCGACAAGTAGCTTTCCTACCACTGCCCCCAAGGTTGCTCTGTGTCAGAGAAATTCAGCACCTTATTTCTTGGTGCAGAAATCACAGCTTAGGGTATGTATCCTCTAAGTGTCCTGCTTTTGGCTTGCCATTTTTATGCCGTGATAAACCAAACTGCTCAACAGACTGTTTTTACTCACAGAAAACAGTGAATGGTCAAGTGTCCTCTTTGTTTTCTAGGACTGGTTGAAGTTTTTCATGAGCCTTCTCTGGTTTTCTTGGGTTTGGCTTAGTGTTTTGTTCCTCCACAAAAAAAGCTAGCTTTCTAACAATTGCTTTTTTTGTGTGTGTGGATCACTGTCTTCTTTCCATGGAAAAGGTTGACATTATCCTGAAAACTTAAACCTGCAGATATTCTCTAGTGCTCATTTATTTACTTTATGGGAACCACACAGATCATATTGCCATCTTTTCTCTGCACTGAATCATTGATTTTCATTACATGCTATGGGTTTTGAAATTATTGCCTCCTTTCATGGAGAGATGCTATGGTACAGCACAGAAAATATACCCATAGAAAACCAGGCCTATAGGAGACAACGGAGCAAGAAGAAACACAAACTATAGCTCCCAGTGGAATACTATAGTGACACACAAAAATCCAAGTACTTGCAGAGCTATTTGAAATCTTTGCACCAAAAAAAACTTATTCCTTTTTGTTTGACTCTACCATTCAAGAAAAATGTTTTCCAACATACTCTGTTACTTATATAATTTAATGAGCATTCAAACTCCTTGACACATGGTTGGCAAGAGACTACATTCTAACTGGTGTTACATTACCAAGGGATATGCAAACATTCTCTTTACTTTTTGCATGTTCCTTGTTATTAACACTTCCGCAGCATATAGTCAGGCAACCTATCCTTCAGTAAAATGTTACTGGAAAAAAAATGTAGTCTTACTTTATTTTGTATACTTATCTGTGCTTTTGTATATACTGCAGAGTCAAAGTGCTTGGGCAGTTCTTCAAATCCGTATTACAAAAAGACAAATCCAAAAGAGAATACAGATACACTCAGCCTTGCAAATTTTTTTCTTACACAGTAATATAAAAAAGGCTAAGAAAATGGAACTTTCTGTATCCAAAGCAAAAAATATTGTGTTAAAACCACATTAATCCAAATTCTTCATGTTTGTACAATTTTTTAGATTAATTAAATTTGTATTATTCCAATATGATGGTTACTAGTTGTTTGGGTTTTTTGCGTGGCATAGTTCTGAAGGCTTTTTATTTTACTGAAAAATAACTATTTTAGAATAAAGCAAAAGAAAAAGTGAACCATAAGTTGAAATGCGTTTTCCAGTTTACCCATTAAATAGTCTTGCAATAACAACAGAGCCAATGGCAATTTAATATTGAGCTGAGTTGTCTGAATTAAAGAATACTGAAATAGTGGGGTTCTATCTTACACTTCTTATTGCTGTTCAACATCTTATTGAACACTCATTGGAAGCACTGAGATTCTGGAGAGACGTATTTTTTAAAAAATATGTGGGGTCGGTTCACCACAAATATAAATACATAACAGGGACCCTAAAGTGACAGATCCCTCAGATAGTGCCATTTGTGGCTAGTTATTTTGTGTAGCTTTTAGTTTAGTGATACCCTAGTTTAAATTAGAGCCTTGAGGATTACCTCCCCTTCTAACAGGAATTTGAAGGGATCACTTTCCAATGTAAATACTTCCCTATTGACATGTTAGAAGAGAAATGCTGCTTCCAAACGATGAATATTCCTCTATCAAAGTAGATTAAGGACTTTAAAATGTTTTAATCATAAGTCCATATTTGAAAGCAGATTGGGACGGTTAGGCTGAGCTACTCTACTCCACAGATAATAAGCAAATCAAATTCTGTGGAAGGACACAGGTGTTGTCCTACTTCTAGTAAGTATTAGATATTTCCAATCCAGTGTGCATCTTTAAAAATAGAGGCAGTAATAGCTAATACATTTGAAGAACTAAAAAGAAAAATATTTTCAAATATTAGGAATAAGAGTAATTTTGAGTGTACTGTTGTATTGCCTCCATCTTTTCGGAGACAGTTAAAATTAATCTTACTACTGTGGCGATTTCACAGGCAATCTAGATTAATGTTTGCAACTATTAGACACTAGCATCTGGGAATTGCTGGTTTGGTAGTGCAAACACTTATTTGGATAACCTACATATTTATATATCTTATTAAGTATCTTTGCAAAAAATCAATATGACAATTAAGGCAGATGATAGTGTAATCCTTAGTAATTAGCAATTGATCTTCAGTTGCAAGAAAAATACTAATAGGCTTACCTTTTTATTACAGCTGTAGGTGGACAAGCCTTATGCCAGCAATATGAAAGCTCCAGGCAAAACTCAAGTATCATTTTTATTACATCCATTTTAAAAGAAAAGAAACAAACAATTTGTAATTCATAATATACCCAAGTACTAACAAAAGACCTCTTTCACTAGCCTGGTAACTCATGCACAGCAAATTGTTTTCCTCTGCTCCAACACAAATCTTCTACGTACATTTGTTTGAATTTCAATCTTTTTAAAAGGTTCATTTTCTTAATTTGCCTTATAATGTTGCCTGAATTCCGGGGGGAAAGACATATTGAACCCCTCCAAAAAAAAGAAAATGTAAAAAAAAAAAAAAAGTCAAAAGAGAACACAAATGAAACTTTTTTTTTTCATTTTCCACAGAAAAGTATTAAAATTAGCTCATTACAATTTGAAGACCTAAACAGAACTCAAGCATCTCTACTTATTATTTCTATAGGACCTATAAACTTATATGTATTACTTATTGACTCTTGTAAGCAGAGACTAGAAGATTTTGGATTGTTTAGACTGGTTGGAGGAAAGATGAAAGAGGAACCATTCCTAACTGTAAATACCTCCTGAAGTGAATACCAGGAACTGTTGAATTGTATGGACACTCACTAAAAGGACACATAACCATGAACAAGAGTGAATGAGATTTAGAATAGGATTATTAATTATTACACTATTTCCCCCTCAAGACAAAAAGATGGCCAAATTTCTTCCCCCTCCCTCCAAACAAAAAAAAAAACCAACAAAACCAAACCCAACCCAAAACCTCAAATCCTTCCTGCCCTTAATTTGATGTTAGTAGGTTTATGAAAAGCTCTGTGTGGTTTATGCAAACACTAAAACTGAATGCAGCAAACTAAGAAAAGGAATAAAACTTGTAGCTTTTAAGGTATTCAAATACAGTGTTTGCATCAGGACAATATGAAAAGACCAGCATAGACATTATCAGAATATCTTTGGCTGAGGAACAGTTTGGGAAGTTAATGTATACTGATAAAATGTTATACCTATAAAAAGTGGCTACTATATTCAGTTATAGAAGACTCTGCAGTTCTTAAGCTGTACTACTACAAAGCCCCATACAGCTTATGCCCTTTTACAGGAGAATGCCTAAGGCAATGGCCACTGTATCAATAAAGACTTCTATCACAAGCAGTGTAGAAAGATGGTATGACTTTTTATGTTTAATGAAGAACCAGAGTTGAGTAGGAATATACCCCTTTGCTCAGTCTGTTCTGTCATCTATACATTCCAAAAGAACAATTATAAAAAAAAAAAGAAAGAATTTCCAACCTGAAATATATTTACCACATTTCTTTTCCCCTTCCCAATAATCCAATGTGGTATTCCTTCATGTTATTGATGTGGTACTGAGAACTCAATAAAAAACTTAGTTTATAAATGCTGAAGTGTTTTGATCACTTGTCTCTAAAGCCGTAGCATACTTACCCTACTACAATTTGATTATCAGAAAAGCTGGCCAGTCAGTTTACATTTACACCACTGTTGAGGTCTGAAGTGTTGTTTTCATTGCGTTATGGATTAAGATGAAAAAAATTTCAAATTCATTCTCTCTACAGAAGGTCATCTTTAAGTTTTGTGACTTTCTCTTCCTCCCTCAAGCAAGAGATAAAAACCCAACAAAACAAAACATGATCTTCACAAACGTTTTAATTGAAAATGGGACTGAAATGATTATGAGGCCAGAAAAACTTCTGGCTTCAATAATGATATAAATCATCACAAAGCTATTGCTGGCCTAGTACTGAGAGGCTGTACTGCTAACATAAACTGTGATAAATCCAGTAATACAGTGCAGATGATTTTCCCCACATACAGTAACCTTGGGCTTTTAACAAATGTGATGTTAACTATTCTTTCAATGTGGAACGCCTGTCCCTACTGTAACTGATTTTAATAAATAAAAATTTAATTAAATTATTCTAATGTTTGCTTTTTATTGAAGCAATGACAATAGCACATACTTGTCTCATCTTTTTAAAAGTTTAATATTTAAGTGAAATCTTACTTAAAATCAATTTCACACTTTCTCTATGTTCTCCACAGGTAATACTTTGTGACATTAGCAGTCTCCATCAGTACAGGATTAATAACAAAAACTAATTAAAAATGCCTCTCAATTCACTTTTCTTCTCTTTTCTCCAGTACCATGGCTGTAGTTTCTGTATCTTGCGCATTATATTTATTTCTGTTCTATTCTTCCATAACTTTCTATTTTCCACAGTACTGACATGAAGTATTATAATAATGAGCAGCTTGCCCGCTGCTCTTCTTCACTTCTGTCTGCAACTGTGTACAAGTTCTTACCCTCACTGTGAAATAGTCCTTTTCTTGACTTTCTCCTGCAAGCACCTTTCTCTATTCCATCAGTAATCTTGTCCTGGTTCAGCACAGACTGAAGTACTCACTGAGGAGACCAGCTCCAGTGGCAGGTAAGCCCGCACTGGGGAAGGGATTTGAGGCAAAAAGTGCCTGAAAAAGGCTCTTTGGGGGGCTTTTTTAAACTGGGAGATACGGCTTCCCTGTGCTGAGAACCGGCGGGCTGCTGAGGCGGCGCGGGCGGAGCCAGCCCCACCGGCGGCAGAACTAAAACGAGGTGTAAACGCCCCTTACCGAGGTGTAAACAACCCCATGGCCACTGCTGACACCACACCCCTCTCCCCCATAAAAGAAGCCCTCAGGCAGCAAGCAAACAAGCAGGAAGTGGGTGTGCCTGCGGCGCTGCCGTTTGCGCAGCAGGACACTCAGACAGGGCGCAGAGAGCGCTGCTAGTACAAGAGGTACCGAAAGCTGGTGGTACCTCGCCCCCCTCCTCCAGCTTTAAAAGAGGAGGGTGACCTCCATTAGTGGCTGTCACCCTCAGACAGCGAACAGCAAGACTGCTATGGCCACCTCCCTCGTTGGCGCGCAGCGGCAGGGCGTGCCGGGGGGGAGGCCTCGCTGCGCACCCAGCAAGTCGGTGGGGAGGGGAGTGGGCGTTTTATCTACTCAGGCAAGGAACAAAAGTCTCTACCCGGCAGAAGAAGACAGAGCTCCCAGGGAAGGATGTGACTGTGCAGATCACAGGCCGCAGGGAACACCATGGCCTCCCTGTGATCTCAGGGACAGCTCTGAGCGCGGCTGTTTGCGGTGTGAGCAGGTAGGTGATCGGCGCAGCTGCAAGCTGACATAGAAAAGCTTAGGAGCATTAGGGAGGCTGAAATGGAGATAGACTGGTGGAACTAGGCTCTGTGCTCCATGCAATGGCCAGATAGCACCCAGGATCAAGGTGTTGTGCCCCTCTTAGGTGGAGGACAGAAGCCTAAGTAAAAGAGGTGAGTGGAGGCAAGTTCATGTCTGTGGCAGAAGGCAAGCCCCCCCCTTGCCCACCTCGCCTCCCCAGGTGCCTCTGAGAAATAGATATGAGGCCTTCCTGGAAGACAGCCAGCCTAATGGGGATATAGATGATAGGCAACCTGTCCCAGAGGTCTTACCACAATTGGATAGGCATTCCAGCAATATAACAACTTCTTCCACAAGGAAGGAGCTCCAGGCTGGAGTGATGGGCTGAGGTCAATTGTATGAGGTTTAACAAAGCCAAGTGCCGGGTCATGCACTTTGGTCACAACAACCCCC
>VZZY01009564.1:238606-329312 GCA_013400335.1 Eurystomus gularis | reverse complement strand
CTTTACTGTGGGAGGGTCATGGCCTCATAAAAGATCCACAAAATTACAATAACAAAATGTAATGGGTGAGACAGGAGTGCCTCCATTACAGAGACAATGCAGCTTCTGCCTGGCGCTTGCAAGCCAGTCTCAACTGTTTTGCGTGTTCCATCAGTAAATGCTTATGGGAGAGGATGGAATTTGTAGTTCCAGACAGCTTTCAGTCTGTTCCTGGTTATGTGCCAGTTTCAGCTGGTAGACTTAGGCCTGGGACAGTGCAGTTAAATACAGTTGTTTCACAATTACCTAATTGCGTAATCTGTATTCTAGACAGGGTTTTCTTTGCATGAATTTTTAATATATATTAGAATTCAAAGAGACTGAGCAGAGAAATTTAGGACATTTTTGTATGCTAGGGGAAGTGACGTTGGTATTATTTTAAGACGAGGAAAAAAAGACCTACAGTCCAAAATGAATTGCGTATAGAAACTTACATTGGACGTTGCAGGTAAAGACATTTAAGGTTTTGTTCACGGAAAATACAGTACTTCTTCCACTACTTAGCTTTATGTGTATAATATACAGTCTTACCTGAAGGTCTCTGCTGGGGTGGAACAGTTTCTCTTAGAGTATACAAAGCTTAATATTATTGTCTGGCACGCATCCTGCTGAAGGACCTGGGAAGTGTCAGAAGTTTGGTTTCTCAGGCTGAAATTTCTCCTGTTTCTTGCTTGTTTCTATGAGGGATCATACAGCACATGCTATATGGGCATTTTTGTGTATGCTTTACTCCTGTGGACATCATTCTTTATTGTAGTGTTTCTGCACCTTCTTTAATCTAAAGACCTTAGTAATTACAGAAAAGTTGGTTTTTTAAAAAACAAACAAACAAACATGAGTCATGTAAGGTGCTATTTTGCAATATAATTACAAAAGGTTTTCTTTACTCAAAAATAGGACTAATGCTTGAATATTTGTTACATCATCATTCCTCCCTCCCATTTTATCGTGCTTATTAACGTGTGTGTTGCAGGGAAAGCACTTTTAAAAATCCAGTTCTGTGATCCTTTCATGGACCACATTCTGTTCTCATGGAGTGCAGCTCGGATATGGGTCGGTCACAACAGGGGAAAGCTGTTCATAGACCTGAAACATCTATTGTATTTGTGGGGTTGGTAACTGGTTAGAAGCCAGTGGGGTAGTAAACTAGCAGAAACTGCATCATTTTCTTCAGTGGTTTCTTCTAAGTAGAGGGCCAAGAAGAGATGTAGCAACAATAGCAGTAGCTGTTCTTGCATCCATTAGCACTGATGCGAGTTGTTTGCTGCTCGCTTCGATGGGAAAACGATTGTGGCTAACAACTTTTTAGCTTGTAGTGAGAGGATGTGTGTAGATGTTTTGTCTAAAACAGAAACTGAAATCAAAGAGAGTGCAGAGTGTTCAGTCCCTGTCAGGCAGCTGAAACTATTTCTTTGCTGTTCTTTTCTCCTCTGCCTCTGGTTTTAAAATGCTGCAAGAGAAGATTCAGAGGCTTGGTAGTTTTCCAGCCAGTCAGCTGAAGTAGTAGCTGCACTGAAGCAATTCTTTAGCTGCAGTTTCTGAGCCCATGGTTCAGGGTTGGTGGATTCTCTTATTTTACTATGTTAGATGAAAGTTTGTTGTTCAGACTTAATACAAGCAGGAAAGACTTCACCTATACAGTGAAGGTGTTTTCATTATGTAACTTCTTTTATAACTCCTTTCTATCTATGTGAAATGTAATAACTCTGCAAAATTGGCAGTCACCTAAAAAAATTATGTACAAAGGCGCTTTGTTATTTTAACTATGGAATATACAGTTGGATTATTTCAGGCATGTACGAACCTATTTAAAATAGAAAACTAATAAGTACTTTCCCTTAAATCTATTGATATTTATTGACTGATAGCTATGTGTGAATTCTTGCATTTTTAAGGAGAAAAACTCTTTCATGCTTTCAGCTATAAAAAATGTTTAATAATCTTCTCTTTTTTGACTCAGAGTTGGCTCTTTTTGTCAGAGATTTGCTGTCTTATTTTTGAAAAGCCCATTGTTTGTCTCTGAAAGGTTCTTAATAGGGCTTTAACAGGCGACTAAATTTGAAGAGCCAGAAATATTTGAGTATAGAGTTTTTTCATTCTCACTCTGGATTGCTTAAATTGTGAACTGCAGCAAGAAAGTTGAGGAGCTAACCCCTCTCCCTCTTCTGCAACTTTAGCCTTTCAGTTTATTCCCTACTAGGAAAATCCTCTATGTGCTAGGGATTCTCTATTAATATCACCATTATTTGTGAACTATATATATCAAAATTACTTCTGCATCTATTTTAGAAAATAGAATATTTTTTTTTTACCTGTGGGGAGAAAAAAGTTATATGGTTAGATGTTTTACGTGCATGCTGTTCTAAAAATGTTCCAAATATTGGAATGTTACAATTCTTGTATTAACTTCCACTTGGTGAAAATAATGCTTCTTTAATTCAAAATGCTTCTATAACTCAAAATTATAAAGGAATAAATCTAGTTTCCATTTAAAAACAATAGTCTTACTTATGCAGAAACAAAAGAGGACTGAAAGAAAGCATGAAACATCAAGCACTAAGCTTACCTCTTGTTTAGGCATGGGGTTTTTAAATTCTGTTTCGTGGTCTTTTCATGTAATAGTGCATGAAGAACCAGGCCTAGGAAACAGGCTGAGGCAGCTGGGTATTTTTTCCTGAATAAATTGTACTTTTGTTTTATTCATAAATTTGGAAAAAAAAAAAAAAAAAGAGGATAAGCACTTTTCTTGATGGCCCTAGCTAACAGCTAAAAGGAAGAGGAGCAGAAGCCCAGGTTCTGTGCATGCTTCCTACCTCAGGGACCAGAAATACTGTAGTCATTTCATTGTAAACTGTGCCGAAACTAAGCTCAGCCCACAGGTTTTCTGAATCAACCAGCATCATGTGGATCCAGCTTGGATTCTTCTGCGCTATGATCCTAGTACTGAGGTTTGCTTCTACTGAGCTAGCTCAGAGAGGGTTTGTTTGCATGGGCTAAACACACTAGTTTTTATCCTTATTCTCATTAATGAAAGGACTTGAAACTCAAAAAACCCCTGAATTACCTGGTCTGACCTCATAGCTGACTACATTGAGCCCCAGGTTGGACTACAGACCTCCTGAGGTCCCTTCCAAGCTGACCTTCCCATGATCCTATGACTATATGGAGAGGCCACTAAGCACTTTAACATTTTGATGCGGTGAAACCTATTTGGGGGACAATTCATTAATCTGCAAATGAGCTCAACTTTTTTACTGAGTAATTCTTAGGTGAGTTACACAAAGAAAAAAGATTACTTCATTCAGGTAGATACAGTGTCTTCTGAACAGAGCTGATGCTGAACAGTCCTGATGCTCAACTTAAATGAAAGTGATTGTGAGTAATCAAATTCTGAGAACAGGCAGTAGTAATGTGGCTCATTATTATGCTACAATTGTAGCTTTATGGCAGTAGTTTGACACAGCTCATCCATTAAAATGATGATGCGATAACTGTTTACTACTAGTCCAAGTGGTTGGCAGCTGTAATAACACCAACTAATCAGAAGACTATGTAGCTCATATGTCATTGCATAAATGAAATTTATTATTGCTTAGTAAGGTCGATTTAATATGCAGGGAACTTGTATGCAGTAAAGCAAACCGTGATTACAGTTGTAACAACGTCATTAATATCTGTGCAGTATAAAAATGGAATTGTACGGCTAATTGTATATGTGAGGTATAAATCTAAACTAAGTCTACTGGTCCAAACATTTGACTATTCCTCTGCTGCTGCTGATCAGATACTTGATAGCTGTTTGTTCCCTGCCTTTGCACAGCTGAGAAAAGTAGCAGTTACCGTTTCTCCCTATATCCAGGTCCTCACTTTGGCCCAAAGTGTTGAAGTCAAATTAATAGAGAGGGAGCAGGGAAAGTGCAGATTGAATGACTTTGGGAGTGAGCCAGATGTCAATACACCGTGCTCTCTGGGAGCACTGCTTAGTTATCCCTGGGGGTGGTTTCGTGATACACTTCAGCCAGTCTAACGTCACGCTGCTGCTGTCTGCGCGGGCTTGCCTTCCCTCTGCGCTGCTCTGCCATTAGCAGCAGCACAAAGGCGGTGGCAGGAAGGCAGTATGTGGAGAGGAGACCGGCTCTTCAGCTGCAGCGCTGAGCGGGACTTCCTCAGGAGTCTGGTTCAGCTGAACACGGTAATAGGAACAGTTTCCTCTGAGAAGCTTCCTACTCGGGACTTTCTGCTTCGAAAAAGGACAGGATGTTCTTTCCTTAATACCTCATAAAACCCACAGACCTCCACAATCTGCCATACTGTATTTGGAAATGTTGCAAATGGTCATGTAATTCTGTTGGTTTGAGGGAGGGGGGACCCCAGCTGGTGCCCCAGTTGTACCCAAAAGCCAGGCTTTAGGGCTGGTGCCATGGCAGAGTGCTAAATAATAGCAGAGAATGGGTTTAGTCTATTGACCTCTGGGTTATTGGCCCTGCGTGTTTCTTCTGCACCAAATTCTACTGTGCATTTAAAAATCCAGCAGGATTTTTTTCCAGTGACCTTCCACTTCTACCATATTGATGCAGGTGCCACAAGATAAGCAGCGTTATGGTCTTTGTATCTCTTCTATTCCAGGCAAGTAATGTTGTTTGTTTTTTTTTCCCCTCCCAAGAGGCTGAAACCTCTGTGTAAATTAAAAATCTGATTATGCTACCTCTGAGTCATCATGAGTGCCTACCGAAGAATAATGTAGACAAAGGGAATAGACTTTCCTGATGATTTTTCTTCTGTGTAACCCATGTGTCAAAATATGAGTGAATTGAAAACAAAACAATTTGCCAAACAGGATTGTTTTCCATTAATCTCCCATGTTTTAAGAAAAAACAATGTTGAACCAAAATTAATGTAACTTTACATTTTTGTATTTTCAAAATTAAATATTTAGGGTTTTCATTAAAAATCAATTTTTTCCCCAGTTATTTTCTGAAGAAGAAAAGTCCTAAATCTGAAATACAATTATTTAAAATTAAGGTAATGACTTTGAACCAAAATTAAGATGGAGGGGGCAGACACTCGGTTGAAAATTTTCCACTTTGAGGAAGTATTTCAGTATTTTAGACCTTTTGCTCATCTGAGAAAATAATTTCATACTGTGCTTTTCACAGGAGTTCACAGAAGACAGAATCATACATGTTTTAGACTTCTTTTAAAACCTAAACCCAAATGTATTTTCAAGGAACTTCGTAGCCATGACAAAGGTGAGATCAATGTCCGCTGCAGCACTGAACCATGCCAACATCTCGGTTCTGGACACTTTATTGGTACCTAGATCTTCTATAGACTGGTAGTTTTGAGCAGCGTCGTACAAAAGCGTAAGAAGGTGTGTCTGCTCCACAGGAATGTCTTGTCCATTCAGGTTGGCAAGAACATGTGGCAAGGCAAGGGGATAGAGAGAGGGAAAAAGATGTGTTAAAATCTCAGCGAGCAAGAGCCATGGACAGAAGCAGTGTCGAAACAGTGGTGTAGGGACGGAAGCGAGCATTTCTGTCTGAGTAACTGCAAGACCTGAAGTGGGGAGAGGGGAACAGAGCTGCTCTTTCCCCCAGGCTTTACTCTGCATGTTTTAGCTCTCCTGACGCTTAGGTGGAGAATTCTCTCGTCTTTCTTGCATCGCTTTCTTTTTTTAGTGCAGACTGTCTTTCAAATCCTACAGTGTGATGGGGTTTTTTTGAGGAAGGATATGTGTTTTTGCCTGCTTTGGGAAATGCTGTATTTTCACAAAGTTCTGATTACTTTGTTTTGCATTTATTTTCTCTTACAGTTTGCATAACTTTTTGTTGGTTTTGTTAAGGTTGGTTTGTTTTGGTTTTTTGTCTGCTCTTCCCCCTTGTCTTTTTTTCCATAATTTTTAGCTGCCGCTGGGCTGGAATAATTCCTGGTAACTTTTAGAAGGATGTACAAAAGACAGGGTGTGTCCCAGAGACTTCACAGTTTGGAGAGGGGCTTTCCAAGGGAAGGAGATCAGAACGGTCCAAACTTTGAAGCCGAAACCTGATCTTGGATCACTGGGGAGGCCCAGCAGCTGTACCTACCAAGCGCCAGGAAAAGAAAGAATTGGACTAGAGGCACACCTTGCACTGACTAGGGTGCTTAGAGGTTCCTGGAGGCTGTTTGCCCACAGAGAAGAGGTCTCTCCACAAGACTGATCCCTTCCAAAATAAAACCTGGAGAGGAATGCTGCCCTTCGTAATATGAAGGGCTTTGATAACACTTTTGGACTACAGTAACGTACTACTGTACGTTAGTAGTGCTACTACTTCTTGCTTTACTGGCACGAAAGGGACAGAAATTTGAAGCCCGTTTCCTGAACATACAGAGAAAGATGAAAACCATTTCTAGATCTTTTTGTAAACAACATTTAGCTTCTTTATTTCTTCCATATTCTTTGAGGAGATTACTACTAGGTTGCTTTCTTTTTCTGTTAAGTTTTCTTCACAACAGGTTTACAACTTTTAAGGATTTTTTGTGTTTCGAAACCATAACATTTGTGTATATAGGTGGTTTTTTTAAAATGTCACAAGAATTCACAGACATTGTGGGCTCAAGTTAAAATTACCAGCCAGCCATACTCACAAACTGCACAATTGTACTTGCTAGTTTTGCTTGTATAAAGCCAAATGTAATTGCTAGAGAAGTGAGCAGAAAATCGGATTCACTTGTATGTGAACCAAGTTCACAAAAAGCTGCAGCGATTAGCAGCGTGACTTTGTATGTCCAACTGTTCCCCTGCAGAAAGTCTTAGAATGGTTCTAGAACCTGTCATCAAAAATTTGTCCTATTATTGCAAAGGTTGAGCTTGTCCCATGTCGAATAGTACTTAAGTCACAGTCAGTAGTCCCAAGCTTCTTATTTTCTTTAAAGTCAGATTTGACCAAAATATTAGCGACCAGCATGGCTTTTTCCTTTGCTTAACCACAGGGTACAAATCTCAGGTTTTTAACTGCTGCTAATCTATTGCTGGATCCCACTGAGGAGAAAAGGTTGCTGCATAATGATTTCCAAATAGGCCTTTAGAATTAGAAAGTGGTATGTTTATTGGGGAAATACACAAAGCTCTTGTTGTTTGATACTAAATTGGAAAGTTCTGCATTAGAAGTAGTTTGGGGAGCATTAGGTTGTCTGTGCTGCACCGCTCTTTAGCATCCAAAATGATTATTTTCAGGGACTGACAGCGTAGTCATGGTTTTGTGAGGAAACACCAAACTACTAGGGTTGGGAACGTCGTTTGTTTTGGTTTTGGTCTTCATATCTTCTCATGAATTTGATAATGGAACGTGTTCTGGAATATTCACACATACAAATAGCTGTGGAATCTTTATAAAAACAGGCTGCTGGGAGGGCTTTTTCTGGGTTTTCAAGAGAGCTCTTTATAGCTCTCAAGTTTTCAAAGATTTGTGCATGTAAATTGATCCGCTGAAGCAGAGATGGGTATTTATAAGATAAAGATCTGTATTAGTAGCACTGCAGAAGCTTTTTCTTCCTTAAAGCCTTAGTTGAATAGCCAAACTATTTATATATTCATAATCATTTATATATTCTTTTTCTCCCACTTATCCCTGGCTATAGAACTACTCTTACCTTTGGTATGCTGGCATTAGCTGTGAAAATCAGAAATGTATGTATGCAGGAGCTGATGTGAATATTCACCTCTGTGCTTCCTATTGATGTTAACAGAATAATACAGCAAATTTCTTTAGGAGCCAGATCTTGAGCCTGGGGCAGCCGGGATATCTGTTCCCTGAGAGGTTTTGGAAGGGTCTGTCCTCTGGTCTGGTCAGCATTCCTAGACAGTTGCACGTAGTCTCTCTCTATCAGTACAGCAGGAGCTGGTTGCAGTCAAGATCTCTCTGTAATTGTCTGCAGTGTCATAAGATGAAGCATTGTGCGGAACACCGCTGCTGAGAGAAGAGGGTGCTGAGCACACTGCTGGGAGTAGCTATGGCTGACTGCTGAATGCGGGAAAGAAAAATGGATGTTCTTTGAAAAAAAGGTCTGAAACTTCTGCTGCGTTGTAGAATCTTAAACGTTGTTTAGGGATACTGATATTGAATAAACTTTGGAAACATAGCTGAGGTATTAATATTGTAAATAAATGAATTTTGGAGGCCTTTAGGAAGTTAATGTGTTCTACTGACAACCTGCAGATTTAAGATGCATCTGCACAGTCAACTTTTTTCCCTATGTTCTTACACAAAATGTTGAGTCGGTGCCTCTGCAAACTAATAAGGAGAAGAGTATGTCTGTCTTTATGGCTGGCTGCTTCAGAACAAAGTAGTTCAGAGGCACAGTGAAAAGCGGCCATTGTTTTGTCTTATCACTTTTGTGCTATATGTTTACACAATTTAAATGGTGGCTGTAGAAGACCATCCAGTCTTCTGCAGAGGATGGGGTGGAACTGTGTAAAGGGTTTCTGACCGGGGTTTGTGGTAACTCTTGAACTTGAAACTCAGTTTCATTTTGCTTATGCCCCCCCCCTTTTTTTTTTTTACAATAGGTTTAAAGAGTAATTAGAGCGTGTTTTGTTTCAGAAATATGAATTGTAAAGCCTTGATTACTGCAGACTGTGCTTGAGGTACTCTGTAATTCCATCTAGGATTTGTGGAACTTGAAGGTAGAACTAAATCATACAGCTAAATGTCAAGAATGATGCATTAGTATAAAGACCTTTGATTACTGAAATCTGCTGTGACACGTACCTCTCTCATGCTTTGCTTAGCAAGGGTAAATACCTACAACTCTGAAAATGCCATTGTTTGCTGCGTATCTCATTTCCAGCAGTAATCTGCTGTGTTACTCTTGCAGCTTTCCTCTTCAACAGACATTGCTGAACTTTACCAAAGAATGGTAAACATGTCTTTTATGAATGATTGCATGACAAGCACATCGGTGGTAAAAAAGTATTTTTTGGTTGTGTTTTTTTTTGTTATTTTGTGGGTTGGTTTGTTTTAAGAATATTATAACTGGAAGATGTTGAAGTGTGGAATGTCTCAGTCATGGC
This sequence comes from Eurystomus gularis, assembly GCA_013400335.1. NCBI lineage: Eukaryota > Metazoa > Chordata > Aves > Coraciiformes > Coraciidae > Eurystomus > Eurystomus gularis. Next base: position 320,224 of record VZZY01009564.1, on the reverse strand, counting down.
AGAAATGAATGGCAGGGTCAAGTGAGTGATGCAGCTGGAAGTACAAAACAAATGCAACACAATTTATTTGGCTTTTGTGACTTCCACTCATCAGGAAACTCTAAGGCATCTCTTATATGTGACAAATGTGCTGGTGAATCCAGGCTTGGAAACCTAATTTTTTATTACTGTTGGGAATACTATACTTGATATGATGGAAAACGATTTGCCAAGAGTATAATAAGAATTGCTATGTCATTTAATAGAATCTTAAAAGATGTGGTGGGGTAGGATAAGATGTGGGGGAACCCTATTAGGGAAGTGGTTCCTCTAAGCCTCAGTGATGCTAGACTGCTAATACCATCTGTCCCTTTCTCTTCTGATCGTCTTGCTTGCAAGATTTCCATTTATATCGTTGTAGAAGCTGCAATGCTTGAATGTGCAGGATCCTGCAGCTGTAATAGTTTTTTTACAATATGGAGAGGAGAATTATCCATGTACCGTTATCCAGCTGACTTTAAAGGGTCATAAACACTGTTTTGTTTTGTTTCTAGTGCAGATGGTATCAGAACTCTCTTCCAGTACCTCTGACGTGTATTTATCAGCTGGTATGCCTAAATCAGTGACAGCACTTTCTGATTATATGCATTCCTTCTGAGGCAAAGGATGTCTGAGAAACTGATTGTACATACAGACATATATGCAGGGGATAGTTAACTTTTTTATGTAAGATTTGGAAGCTTGGTACTGGTGCTTATTCGTATTTACAGTACACTCTGTGAGGATGGCAGCTACCGGTGGTTTTCTGTAATAGCATCTGATAGACTATCGTGAAGAGACGGCCTCTGGTCAGGAGTACAAATCTTAAAATCAAGGCTGCAAAATAACATTCTGAATCCCTGAGAGATCGCCTCTATTTCTTTTCCTGAATTTCTGTAATAATTGTAGAATAGAACAGAATTGTCTCTTTCATTGCAATTCCAAAATAAAGTAAGATTTGAACATTGGTTTCAGTTTGAAATGGAAGGCATTTTTGGAAGTGGAAGTACTTGTAAAGAAGACTGGTAAATTACTGAAAGAATGGCATGCAGAGAGGTAAAAAATAATAAATTAAAGGCTTAATAAAAGATATAATTAAGCAAGGTTAAAGGGATGAAATGTGTAATGCGAAGGACTGGTGATTTCTTTTAGCCATGTTGGCAATAATAACAACAAGCTTCTCACGGGCAGTCGTATGTAGACACTGACAAATGGTGCTGCTCTTTAGGTAGAATTTGCTAGGTATGGAGAACAAATTAGGTAATTATTGTAAGCCTAGAGGTCTACTAATAAGTAAATCATGTGATTTACATAGTCTGAGTGGTTTTACATCTATGATGCTGTAAGTCTTACAATTCTCCAGTGTGAAGAAGGAACAAATAAAATCAACACTTGCTCATGAGTGAAAAGCACTCTCTGTTCTCAAAGTGTGTAATGGGCTGGCTAAAACAGATCTGGCCTCTCAAGTTTCACAACAAGTGTTCTTCTTTGGAGCAGAAAGGTGCAGGAGAAAATGGGGCTTCTTTTCTTGCTCTGTTTAGTAATGAATGATGACGGACACACACAAAACCCAGAAGACTGACGTTGCACGTGCTGCTGTGGTATTTCGATGCTAGCGATGCCACCTCCTTACGGTATTTGAGAGTACTTTGGGAAGCATGTCCTTAGCTTGCTAGCTCAGTATCCCACTCTTTTTACTGTGGCAGTTTGTTACCCACTTATGAGGATGGACTTTCTGGTAATTTTGTTTGAGTCAAAGAAATAAGTTCTAAAAAAAAGCAGTCCTTTCCAGCTTGTTGCATCTGACCTTTCAGAAGTTGAGGTTCCAATTTCCTGATCCAGATGGTAGAGGAAATCTTTCTAATAGAGTAAATCTCTACAGATGCAAACAGTTCATTAATAATTCAAATTGCCTGAATTAAGGCAGTCATTCCATTCTTTATTCAGTGTTTGAATTAGCGTAATCTTATTTCCTTTGTTTCCTGTACTGCCTTTACCAAATCTTATTTTGATATAGCATATGATTAGGCCATGGTATGAAATACCATGTTGTAAGGGGGTTCTATTGAATGGCTTTGGTCATCATAATTTAGACAGTGAAGACTAGCATGTATATGAAAAGAAATATTTACATATAAAACCCAGAAATATTTACAAATAGCCTGTGGTATTTGTGAGGTCCCATCATTTGCAGTCAAATCTCAGTGTGATAATCAATCTGGTCTAACAGTGATTTGAATAAGAAACTTCCAGAGGTAACTAGGTCTTCTACGCAGTATTTTCTTTATATAGAGTTTGATGTAATTTGAGCGCTTCTTAAATATTAACTGCTTTAGCATTTGGTTTTAAAACTGCACATTTTGTCTTAAAAATAAGGTAAAGTTGTTGCTGCTGGCAGTTTGGTTCCTTCTTATTTGTAGAAAGAATTGGGTTTGTATGAGAAAGATAAGAACAGACTGCTAGTTTGCTACTAAGGTATAGATGTGTAACTCCCATGTGACAAATACATCTAGATTTCCTAGTGATTTAGGAAAATAAACCCACCCCAAACCCCACAAAACAAAAAACAATGGAGCGAACAGAATCCGGTCATGTGCAGAACAGGATTCTTTGTTCTGGATTTTAACAGGATGTGGTTATATAATACAAACTTCATTACTTGATTGGCCCCAGCCTTCCTAGATAACAAGATACAGTTTTAGCCTTAGTCATTCTTAGCACGGAAAAGAAACTGAGGAATGTGCCTGAGCAGGGTTTGAGCTTTTTTGTAAAAGTTTCTAGGGGCTTATAGATCATCTTGCATTGAAATGTGGATACTGTAGTTACTTGGCCTTCTGTCATCCTAATGTTTCATGGACTGCTCCAAAATGAATTTGTAGAAATTATGTCTTATTTATGATTCACGTTCACTTGCCATTGTATACTTTTTATTAAATCTCAAAACATTGATTTTTAAATTTAGCACACTATTCTACATGTGGAACTACCGCAGCTATGGAAGCAAGTGAACACTTTTGCCTACAATCCTAACCTTTATTAAAAAGAAACTGACAATAGAAAAAGGCAGACAATTCCATCCTTGATTGCTTCAAGTTCTAAGTTTGCCTCTTGCTAGTCAGCTCCTTCGCCACTAGGTTTTTTGAAGATAATCTTGCACTTTGATTTTGTGCACCAAAGCTGTCCTCTCTCAGACAAATTGAAATGGCCGCATCTGGTAACGTGTCATTAAAAATGCTAAATTACAAAAAGTAGATGATTATACTGATTTCTGTAATAATATTTAAAGAAGATGTTTCTGATCAACTTACCTCTTAAACTTTATGGGAAGGTAATTTTTTTTTTCCCACTCTCAATGTCCACATAAGACATCAGATGTTTGGCAGGTACACTCATTCCAAAGCTGCTGTGCAGGAATACTGGCTAACCCACACTGAACAGGCCTGGACTCCCACAGTTCAAGAAGCAGCAGAGCCACGCAGAGTGGGGCTTATGAAGCTGAACTGAGCTCAAGTGGAGGTGAAGGACCTTATTGTTCAATCAAGAAGAAAAGCTCTTAAATACTTATTTGGGTTCCTGATTGGCTTTTGGCCATACCTGCTTAATTAGTATGCTACCAAAAACCTTCACTAGTGAGAATTGGGCTCTCCAGAAAAGTGGAAATTATAGGTACTAATCAGAACAAGTTTGCATATTTAATTTGTTTCCTGGTACTAAAAGTATAAATGCACCAAGCTGATTCAGTTCTTTGTATCATAAACATTTGTTTTTTAACTCAGATAATACCCCAATCGTTTTTAGCTTCTTATTTTCTGTAAAAGGATTTTATCAGGGAGGGGCAAAATTTGTTTGTTTTAAAGTATTCATCTTCCTACTAAGATAGGAGATTGCTCTAGCGTTGGCTTACAACTGGTTGTTCTTTCTTTCAGTTCTACAAAATCCAACAGTAAAGTACCAGTAACAGCGTGGCATGAACCCTCCAGCCCACCCCATCGCGCACTGCAGCCCTTAGACGTGCTCTTTCTGCAGGCGTTAGGCGGCAGCACTGTGTGCCCGGGCACCACGGCTTCTTTGTCAGATGGCAATTGCTAGATCATGTGAACATGAACACGGAATTATTTCCACATCCACTTGTCCCCACCGATGGTGGCCAAAGCACTTTGAATGCTGTTGAGGAAGATCAGCTTTATTGCTGGGTAGCAAGAAAGGACAGTGGTTTTAGAGCTCTGATGTTTTAGTGAATAGGGGAGGTACAGTGGAATAGCTGAGAGAGATCTTACAAGCAGCCAAGACACTTCTGTTAATTGTACTGCTTTTCGTATTTTCTAAAAAGCTGTAAGGAACAGGGAAAGAATGAAGTTGAGATTTGATTAACGGTCGCCTAGACTGCGGTATGAAAGAAATGGATAAAACGCATTTGACATAGATTTGACTTTTAAAAAAGAAAGCGTGTCTGGTTTTGCTCTCTTTCTTACATCATCATCTGGCAAGCGAGATACACTTTAGAAGAACAAAACGTAGCTGAGATAGCAGTGTGACAGCACGTCTAATTGACAGTCATAGAAATTTCCAGAGGGTATCAGAATCATGTTCTCCATTTGTTTCTGCAAGAAAAGGTGGAGATACTACTACATGGTGGTGCAAAGAGGTATCACATATTATAGGTGCCTGAAATACCTAGAGAATAATTTTATTCAGCACATTTTCTAACTACTGAGTAAACCCTTGCATGTATGAAGAGAAAGTTACATAAAGCCTTTAGGTTGGTAACTTCATTTGCTCAGTGTTTTTCATGGGGATATATTATAGCCCCTTACCATCTCCACAGCACATCCACTGCAAGCACTGTCTGATGAATTCTTCTATTGTTTTCTATGTACCATGTGACTGACTGGGTCAAGTTAGTGTATATTGTGCAAATGGAGTGTGGAAGGGGGCAACAGTACTAGGAAATAATTCACTTGGTCATTGAGGGAATCCTTGAGACAGCTACGGCTAAGGTTATACCATATGCATCGTGATTTCTGCAGTGTGATATCCAGACCTTTTTTCTGAGAGCCTTCTAATATGTAGGTTTTCATTAGTCTGCAAGTTGCTATTCTGTGACAAAAATAATGGAAGCATGGTATGAGACACTTTTTTCCTGTGCTTTAAAAACGTTTAACCTGATATTTTTCCTGTACATGAAACTGGATCTACAGATCTGATGGCCATTAAGGTAACTTAGGGTCAAACTTACTTGAAAAACTTCCTCATTTACAAAAATAATTTTAAAATGAACTGAACTGTCTTTTAAAGACTTTTTCCATGTCTGACCCCTCTTCTGCTTTTCTACTGAAATTAATAATGAAGGCACCGGAGGAAAAATGGAATCCAGCCCATTCTGTCCTTAACATGACTCTGGTCAGACTGACACTGTTTGCAGTACAGCCATGGAGAACTTCTCCTTATGTGGCTTGTTTGTTGTGGGGGTTTTTGTTTATTTGTTTTAAGTCTAAGCTTCTGCCTCTTGCAGGATTGGTTTTGCTTTCAGACAAACCCCCTCTTCATCTCTTTGCCCCAAATAGCTGGTGCTATCAGTCTAAATTTACTTGATCCTGAAGCTAACAAAAAACTCGTATGACTGCTAATAGGAAAAAAAGCAAGCTGGAGAGCCTGCAGTTACCATGCCAACGCTGCTCCCTGGGGTGTAGCCACACAGAGATGGATGCTGTGAAATTAAGCTCTGTGTGATAGGTAGGGAGGTACCTTTCCGAGTGGCTGTGCACTATTTGAAGCTTTCATCTACACGATATTATGCTATTTGTACATTTAATGTTATGCATGAATCTGGTCTTTCTGTTGTTCCCTTCTTCCTCTGAGTGCACCCTACAGTTTGCTATTTTTGTGGAGTGTGAGGGAACTTGGCATTTCAAAACACAGTGTATAGTAAGTTCCGTGAAAAATGGATTATAAAATGGATGTGATATGCTAAAGAAAGAGTGGCTTCTGGCTCGAATTCTGCCTCCCACCTAGCTGTCTGCAAAGGTGCTGGAGTTGTACTCTGCTTTACGGGGATAAGCAAAATGCTTCACAAGAGGACCACTAGCAAAACTGACCCACGAGACAGTGGTGCAGGATAAAATGTACTGTGAGTGTGTTTCTGTGCTTGTATTTGGTTTTTCTACATTTACCTACAGCTGATATTTAGGTATTTGTCAAATACCAAAGACACCTCCTTTTTCTTAATAGAATTCTATGTTACAATTCTACAGTGTTGTCCTATTTGAATCTTTTGATTTAGTGACTGCTTTGGAAAGCACCTTTTAACACCTTCACAAACTTACTCACTTCTTGAAGCAAATTCTTTCTATGAGTTAAACAGCTTTTTAGGTTTGTTTTTTTTCTTTTTTCCCCTGCTGCTGTATTTGTTTCTCAGTCCTCCACTTGCAAATACACGTGAGGTACAGACAGAGCTGTTTCTAACATGGTGAGCTTGCTGAGTTTACTTCCTTGAACTTCCTTGGAAGGCTATGGATTGGTTATGGAAGTGGAAATTCTGTGGGATATTTGCTAACTTTCAAGTTACTGAGAAATTACTTAGTGCACTAGAAATGCTACTCTTGAAGATTTAGAATGAAAGCATCATAGAGCTGACGCAGCTGCAAAATTTACAGTCCGTTTAGATTTTTTCTTGGGCCATATTAAAGAAGACAGTCTTTAATTCAGTAACAGCTAATTAAAAAATATCTAAATTGCAATGCTTTTGCATATTGATTTTTGCTAAAGGCATAAAGCAACGAAGTGAAATTAAAGGTAACTGCACTCCTGTAATGTCCCAGTGAGGTTTCCTTCCTTCCAGACCACAGTTACACTAAGAAATGTTCAGCGCAGCAGCAAGTGCACTTTGTCAGTGTTTATTATTAAATATTGAAAATGCAGCTAAAACAGAAGATCTCAGCCAAAAAGGGAACTAAATCTATTACTGCTAGATATGTAGAATTATAAAAGGGATTTAAAAATATTGCGACTAAGTTGGTCTGTTAGTAGGTAGAAGCTTTTCAAACCAAAACATGTGGATTGTGGTTTCGATCTACTGGGTGCAGCTGTGTATGCTGGAGACTTATGAATTGAGGTTTACAGATAACTAAGATACTAACGCATCTGACTCCTGTCAACCAGTAGTTTCTTCTGGGAGTGTTTTTCTGAGATGGCAGCTAGAGCTTCATGTATTTAAATCTTTATATTGCACCACGCCCAATGAAGTTGTTCTTGACATCTGCAAGCATCATGTTAATGAGGCTGAACTACAGAAAGAGGGCTGAGTGCAGAAAATCTAATTAGAAGCTGCTGCATAACAGCTGTTATATCAACACATAGTGCAGACAGAAACAATACAGAGCTAATGAACTCTAATTTTGTGTGATATATGTATATTTTATGTGTGATGCGCATAATTGCCTGTCTTGGATATATGTCTGATAGACACAATGTGTCTTGAACTGCCCCATTTGCCCAGCAAGCTATTTTCCTGCGATGCCATATGATGTACGAACTCCTTGAGCAGTTGAGGCCAGCTCCTTGCCCTTAAAATTTGACTGTGAAAGCACACGAGTTGTAATTCTGACTGAACAAAGATGTTCATAGCCCACATCCTTGCCTGTATAACATCTGAATTAATTAAGCTGAGGGGAAGGATCTGGAGCTATGTTACTAAAACTTACCTTTTTTTGTATATTTATAGAATTCCCTTGAACAGGTTATATTTTTTAGGTTGTAGCCTGTAGGGATTGCATATTGATTAACTGTATAAATGTAATGAACTTTTCACTTGATGAAAACATCAATAACCACATATCAACTCTGCGGAATTATTCTCGTGAGCAAAGAAGCCTTTGGCTCTAATCTTGTATCATCAGTTTTGAATTTCTGTTGGCCTTTTAAAACTGAATTGCACAAGGCCAAATTCTGCAGCTAGAACTCCACTGAAACTTCTGTTGCCCTGTAGAACGCCCACATGATGTTAGTGTTGAATGCCTGCTGCTACTATCTTCAAAAGAACTCTGCTACTACATTTGTGACCCAGCTCGGAGGAAGACTCTGTTCTTCAAAAAACAGTCATGTGGTCGTATCAGCTGATGAACTGAGCAGGCCTCGAATGTAGTAACTTTGTAAAACAATATGTATCAATCTGCTTTCTCTAGAGACCAACGCAACTTTTGCAGGTACTTCAATGGGAAGCAGCCAGGCAACAGCAGGACATGACAGCTAAATGCGTCTTGTGCACCTGAAATTAGTCTGAAAATTTCAGCCCTAACTAGTGGTTAATGCAAGACTTTTAATTGTGCATCACAGGAAATCAGCTCACACAGGCTACTTTAATCTTGACATCACGCATTGTTAGGCACAACACCTGGAAATGTGATTTAAGTGGTAACTCTAGGCACTACATCTACCTGCCTTCCACTCTACAGGAAATGAGCTTGGTATTCTGATGCATGAGTGAAGACATGCCTCTGAATTAAAGCGCATCAGATTGTCTGAATGCGGAAATTAACCACCTGATTGAAAGTGTGCCTCATAAATATTCACTCTAACTGCATTGTAAAAATAGAAAGCATATTACAACATCCAGTTAATAAACAGATGCCTCCTCCTTAGCATGTGTTCCCCTTTCTCCACTCCAATTTTCTTCAGGAATATTTTCAGCAGATTGTCACTTGACTTTTCCTGTAGTGGATTCGTTTGTCAAATAAAGACCAGAACCTTGGAGTTTGCAGCTTGATGCGAGCATGTGCTAATCTTTGTGCTGAGCTGCTTGCAGGCTTAAATCCTGAAAGATGTACTTAAAATGGAGATGGTATGTTACTAAATAAGCCTTAATTTGCAAAGGAAGGGCGAAGGAGAAAATCACAGTCAAAGAAGGTGCTGGAAACAGTTAATCACAATTCAGTGCTGGCAGTGGGGATTATAGTAAAAATGTACCCATCATATTAAACCCGCAATGGGTTGCTCTCAGAGGAGTTTCCTTGAATATTTAAAGCCAGCACAGCAGAGTTGTGTGATTAGGACTTCCCAAGATGATAGTAAAGTCTGCTGAGTATCCCTATGCAATTCTAAAATCTAAGAATAAAATTTACCTCACTTAATTACTGCCCAAGCAAAAAAGCTGGGGTTGAACTGTATGTCTGAGAAAATAGTTAAGACCTCTATAATGTGCTTGTAATTTCTGCTGTCAGGGGAGGGTAGTTCCCGGTTTTCCTGTGACGCTGCCTGACAGGTTTCAGTGCTGCAGGTTCCTTGCATTTGCTGTTGGGAAGGCCGGTTGGTTCAGCCCTGCTAGCAGAGCTTGCTACCTGTTGACAAAACAAAAAACCCTAAACTGTCTGACTGTCTTATGTTGACATTGGTAATGAGGCAGCCGTACTTAAGGAAGCACCACATTCTTTAGTTATTGCTTCTTTTTGAGAGGCATTGTCTTAATGCCAGTACTTAAAATTTCATTTTAGTAATGTTAGTTGTTCTGGGGACTTGGACATTTTAGGTAACTGTCACTCTCGAATGCTATTTTACAAGAATGCAGTTGAACATGTTTAGCTAGGAAGAGTGTAGTCACAGTACTCAAGAGTTAAAATAATGTTAATACAGCTCATCTTGAAAAACTTCATATACAACATGATCAACGTCATCCATTGACATATTGGATAGGGTTGGTCCTAGCATAGGAGGAATCTGAGTGTGTTTGTTATTCAAAGGATGTTTGTATAATAAATATATTATAGCAGTCCATCAAAATAGGCAGCAATAGCTCAATTCAATATGATCATTGTAATGGAGAAAGAGAGAAGGAAGTATGTAAATAATGAAAAAATGGGGCAGTAAAAGTAATATTAAACGTGGATGGGAGAGCTGATGAGATAAACTGATGCAGAGTGCGAGGTGGTCAGTGTAAGGAGATGAGCAGTAAGATCAATCACATAGGGTGTCTTTACCATAAAAAGACTAGCAGATATGTAAAAGATGTCATTAGACATTCTCGGGTTTGTTCCGGGATTCTCTAAAACGCTTCAGCATGAACAGGTAGGAAGTAGAAGTCTATGCTGGTGACCTTTGAAAGAGAATACAACATTTGAGCTGCAAACTCTGTCCCAGGATTTGATTTCACTGTGTATTACATTCTGAGCTACCAAGGAGAACTTATGCTGCGAGATTTTTCTCCTTAATTTATGTGTTCGTGTTACAGTTTTTGGTTATGCTTACACTGGTGTAGTTTTATTTTCCTTGAAGCTTATGCCCTGCAAGTGTTTGCATGCACAAATGGGTATCCAGGCATGCAGGGTTTAGTAATAACAAATAATAATAGCATTTCCCCTCTTTTGTCTGTACTGTGATGGCAGCTTGTGTTCCATTAGCGCTCTGATTGCAGTGCTCTTGTCAAGATTCCTGGTTTTTGCTGCTGGGTTCTGAAAGCACTTGATCCATTGATCTTGGAAGCACGCTGAGCTTTTTCCCAAAGCCTTTCACACTCATTGTCAGCAGGTGAATTTTTTTAACAGTTTGATTCTATCTGTAAATTGCTAAAATAGAGGTGGAGGAATCAAATGTTTAATAATTCTTATTGAACCAGAGAATCAGGAATCTATAGGTAAACATAAATTTCCTCTTTCTGCAGTATCTGCTTGTAAAATTAGGTGAATAATACAAGGATCTCAACGGGACACTGGGTGCTTTTCCTTGCAGTCAGTAAATAGAAGGGTTTTTTTCTGCTTTCTGGAAAACACTCTGTAACATATGCCCTGCACCTACCTAATTTTTTAACTCTTCATTTTATGTGGTTTATTTTGCCAGCATTGCTTCTCTGATTATGATCACTAGAAAAAGCAGAATAATATTTTTTCCCCCTTTCTTTTCTCTCTTTCCTCTCCTCAAGAAAAGAAATGCAACTTCAAAGATAAAAGATGTAACAGATAAATCTTGAAAATTCTAATTGAGGATTTAAAAAGGAACAAAATATATTGGGTTAAGATGAGAGTAAGAACAGGATTATGGTCCATAGGTGTCCGTTTGTGTCTGGAAATATGTGCCCCAGTGTGAGAAAACTGATGACAATATTGCAGTGTTATAGCATTGGAGTTTTGAGATCTTTTTGTGGCACGAGAAGACATGTGTCTCAGAGCGGTCGTTTGGTGTTGTACTTGGCGTGACTATACATCAGGACACTCCGAATCTAATTGCACAAAACAGCAGACAAGTTTTGATGAGTAAATAAAAGGATCTGAAGACTGGTGGATAGAACTCACATCAGAAGGGAGAGAGGCGCTTCCAGCACGTTTCCGTAGATTTACAGTTTATGGAATATAAATGGATGAGATTTACAAATGTCTTCTGTGAAAGACTCGCATAAGAAGATCTGTGATCATAATGTCACCAGTTGGAGCATATTTTCACGTGGGACTATCGGTTCCCCTGGAATGGTAAATGGAAAAGGTACGCTGAGTTAGCGCACAAAAAGAAAGGCTGGTGTGGTACGTAGGGAACCACATGCAGAGCGCCTGTTAGGAGAAAAAACCGTTCAGTTGATCTTTTTCCTCACACTCCTTCCTCACTCCTGTAACAAATATATCCATTTTCTTCCTATCTGTACAGATAGCAGGCTTGTATTACATGAATCACCTTTTTATTTTTTTGTTCGCATTTTGAAGATGTTTGCAAAAGCACCGTTTTTCTATATAACCACTCGCCTAATTCTATTTATAGCAGCAACTTAATATAAAATACTAAAAAGGAGAACAAATATGATAGAAGACTGTGAATTTTTGAAAGTGGCAACTAAGAATGTGAAAGGCTAGTAGTAAAGGGTGTTAGACCCAAGTTCAAATCTAGAGTTGCAATGTGATGGTTCCAAACTTAGCAGCTGGTGCTTATCTACACGTCTGATAGAGCAAAACTCTGACTTCAGTAACACATACCCTAATAATTCAGATGTTATTTATAGATCTATTAGGAGAGACCCTTTGCAGTTGAAGTAATAATTTTGCAATCCTTTTAAGGCAAACTGGGCGCTTGCTGCTTCTCTGACCTTTATCCCAGCCTGGTAGGGTAAGTGCGCTCGGGGAAATGACAGCAGAAACTTGCCAGCAGCCTCAAATGAGATTCCCCCCCAGGGTCAAGAGATGAAGTTGTGATGTGGCTGTGCTGTGGAGAGCCCTGGTGTTACACCTTTCTTCCTGCTGTCCTCCTGCGGTTTTGAGTGCTGCTGCTTTAGTAAAATATTCACTTTTTTCAAACTCGGGGATTTTGCTCTCTCCTTGCCTATTTTTCTGAGTGATTTTACTGTCTTGTAGAAGTGTATCTGGGAGGTGTTCAGACTAATATTTCCTATGGGCAGGCTGGATACTGGAGAAGTCTGGGCTAACATTTCCTTGATTCTGTCAAGGCCAAAAAGCTAAGGGACCATGTTGACAAGTCTGTGGGGGAAGTAGGGAAAGTGAGCAAATCATTAGTTAAATGATTGTCGTGGGCTGATACTAGAGAATTTAAACAAGAGATGCTTAGAGATTGTTTGAAGAGATAACAGTGGAAAGAAGCTGAGGTAGCTTGAAGAAAGTAGATATTGTACATCAACAGCTTTCAAACAGTTTTAAAAACACAATTTCACCCCAGCTTGTCTACTTTGTCTATAAATATTATTCTGTACCAACTTCATTTTAATGACGCACAAATTTGAGGAATAGTTCAAACTTTCATTTAAATGAAAGCTGATCTTAGAGGCAGCTGGAATACCCATTTTAAAAACAGAGCTTCTGTTTGGAATATGTACTCTGATTATTGTGAACTAAATACTCCTTTGAGAGCTGTGGTTCTCTTCAGAGTGCTCATTAGGCTTTACCTTAACAGTTTGGCAATATTTTTTTTTTTTCTTAATTAGGGTGCTACTTGAAAACTCCACAGCTTCATCTGGCTGGAGCTTCAGTCTACAGAATAAACTCAAGCTAGACAAAAGGGTTGCATTAACAGGTTTAGATCAAAAGAAAATAAAGAAGGGAAAAGCATCTTCCTGGCTCGGTCTTCATTTGCAGACCCTCCAAAAGAATTTTAAAAAGATAGGGAAGGTATGTGTGTATGGATAATGGGTGTGTGTACATCTATGTATTATGTACATGTTTTGCATAAATATACATATTTTTTTATATTCTGTGGAAAAAGGAAAAGCGTTTGTGTACAACTTTTATTTATACACGTGAAGAGAATGATAGACTGACCTAGTGTTTTCTCTAGATTTTTTTTTTAGGTAAAAATTATGCAAGTGCTTCTCCTGACTCTTTCTTAAAGCCTCCTGAGATTCAGAATAACCTGTTGGCTTTGCTTCAATTTGTATCACATGGCTGTTGAGCATTTTAGCAGCAACTGTATTCCTATTTCTTCTTTTTTAATAAAACTGATTACTGTAAAATATTTCCAGTTCAGGAGTGACCTTGAAGAGTGAAGTGGATCAGTTTTCAAAGGCTGACATTTGAACATGGATTTTGCATCAAGTCCCTATCTCTTGCAAATGATATTTGATCTCGGTCTAAAGCTGATACTAAACCTTGAAAATAAATTCCTCTCTACTAACCCAGTTTATATAAAATTTGCATTTCCCTTTTATATAAAAATTCATTTTCCCAAAGATAGAACTAACATCCTGTAGCCTAAAGTTTGATGTCTACATACACACACTTCTCTAGCACAAAGATCCACAGCTGAGTGAAGGATTGTGTATCATTGCTCGTCCCACTAGTTGGGAGCAGGTCCCTTAAAACTGAACGTGCTCTTGCAAATTAATGATTCTACTGGAAACCTCTTGAAGGTGGTGAAATGCTTGGAATGCCTTAAACTTATTTTTCACAGTGGATTCAATACCCTCGAAAGGACGTGTGTTCCTGAATACTTGTTTTGGGCACACATCTTTTTGTTACATCTTGGATTATTTGGCTTTTAATCATAATTCTTCAGCACTTGTTGCTTTTTTTTCTGGTGATGACAGGAAAACAATCTTACTACATCCTGTAAAATTACTTAGTGGGTTTTTTCCATGTTTGTGGCATGTGTACGATGCATGCTACATCCAGATCTTCCTTTAGTTCACAGAAGCTGTACAAATGAGGGTTTTGTTCAGTGTTTTCAGGGGGTTGCAGAGCTGGAGCATTTCAAATTTTGAAGCATTACTGATTGTTTTACCATACGTTACCGAGTTGTAGGAAGTCAACCTAGTTATTCTCTTGTAGGCCCTACTGTGGACCAGTCACTGAACTTCAGCCAGTATTCTAGTGGTCAGACTCAGGGGAAAAGTGATCCAAACAGTGTGCAGTTATTCTTCAGCAGCTGCTCACAGTGGCTGTGGCAGCCTGGGGCTTTCTTTCTCGTGTGAGCAAAGAATCCTTTTACTGACGCAAAGTTTTTCTTGCTTATTGCTGTGGTTTCTTTCCACTACCATTTATTGCAGATACTTCTCAAGAATTTGTCATGTTTCCTTTTGATTATTTTAAAAAATTATTATTTATTTAAATTTCTGTTTATCTTGCTTAAGTAGGTCAGCCTGCATCTGGAAGGGAGGGACAGGGTTGTTACCACTGTTACAAACTGGGATAAATTTCTCTGAGGCCTGTGAGGTAAAGATGGAGGGTTTTTTATGGTTTCTAAGGAGACCAGAAAATCCCACCTTTGACGCTGTGTGTGTGAGGAGGGATACCTTTCATTCTTAATTCCAAGAAACTGCATGAATCTATGTTGTTTCTTTCTGCAGAGGAGGAACAAAGCACTGATTTGTAGTGTTGGAAAAAGTCAGAACAGTAACACTGAATGACTTCCCTGGTGGCTTTCTATGAAAGGCATTTTCAAAGGCATTTGAGTACCAAACTGTTCTTTGTGCCTTCTAAAAATCCCTCCTGTGAAAACAAAGGTGATTTAGAAAGGCTTTTCAATAGGAAAGCCTTTGATAAGACTTCATACTGGTTTCAGAATTCGAGGACAAACATTCTTAATCTAATAGCTACTTGCTTACAAACTCGTGCTTTCTCAAATGCGTTCTTAGCAATAAGGAAGCCATGCTGGAGGTTTGGTTACCTGGTCTGGATCCCTGAGAAGGATCAGTTGTGAGCAGCGTACCCTGAAAGAGATGCCTAACAGCGAGCAGTGCTCTAGTTCCTTGTTGACTGTTACACAAATGTGTCTTAAATTTTCCAGTGTGCATCTCCATATTTATTGCAGGCTTGATTTGAGGCTTTTCTTCATATGTTTCCTTGCTAGCTTATTCCTAGCTTCCAAACCAGGCGTGCCTGGATCTCTACTGAGGTTATTTATGTTTCGTTGGCATCATGTGTTAATGGTGGTTTTGGGTAGTCAGGGTTATCTATCTGGAAGCCTTGAGCTACCCATTACCAGCGTAGCTTCCACGAACGATGAGAATGCGCGCAGGAGCTCACTGCGCTTGCTGGCATGCGGACGTGTCATTGAAGAGAGCTGTCAGGCAAAAAGGTGTAAAACCTTTGAGAAGAAGATGTAGATCATAGTAATAGTGATGCAGGGTTGCCTTCCCTCTAATTGTCAAATACCTCCACAGAAAAATACATATTTGTGATTATTTTCAGGATCGTAATGTCCAAGAAAATGGTTGCTTTTTTGTTGTCAGGATTGCACATA
Source organism: Eurystomus gularis (assembly GCA_013400335.1). NCBI lineage: Eukaryota > Metazoa > Chordata > Aves > Coraciiformes > Coraciidae > Eurystomus > Eurystomus gularis. The sequence continues at coordinate 304,549 of VZZY01009564.1, read as the reverse complement.
TTTTCAATAATCATATGACTTCTGCTGCAGATCTGGATGAGAGAGACGTGGCATTTATGCCTCTGTTGTTTAATGGCAGAGCTGGCTTCATTTTCTGATTTCCGATCTTAACACAAACTGCATTTGAAAATGGTATTGCCCATATAGTGAAACTGCATTAATGGGCTAATACTCGCTCAATAACGGCATGACATTTTAAAGAAGTTTGTGATTCTGGTATGCCATGCGGCATCAGCTCACAGTACTTGGTGTCCTTTTTAAGGAATGTAAGGGACCATCTGGGTTATCAATACAAAGCCCTCACAATTGCAGGCAACAGAGATAAAACAGAGCTGGTTGGTTGTTTTGGTTTGGTTTTTTTCATATACCCTCCCTTGCAAAAGACAATAAAGATAAAGCACTTCCCAAAACCTTAAAACAATGTAAAGCATGTTTTTAATTAAGAAGTGAACTACTGTTTCAAGTTTTATCGTGGCCAAGAAGAAAAGCTGAAGTGTAACGAACTGCATACAAATTGCAAGAAAAAAGCGAGCACTTACAATTAGCTGAGAACAGGATTTAGAAGACTTGAGAATTTCTGCAGTTTACTTATTGCCAACTGCATTTCTGAAAGGAAAAATGAGGCCCTAGTTGGCACAGTCTTGGCAGTTTGGAAGGGCCATCGAGGCTATTGGAGAATGGCTGTCCAAAGCAGAACTCGATCATTCTGAGCTGCAAGGAACATTTCATTTCATAGTATAAATTATCTTTATCTTCAAGATGAATATAAACGAACAATTATGAAAAGATAGTCTAGTAACACAGCTATTCATTGTAAGCACATTTTAGTGGATTGATTTCAAGTCGATTTGGAAGAACAGCATCTTTTGTTCAGAGAAAGAAACTGCATGTGTTACCAGAACATTATGCAGATCAGCACCCATGACAGTACCATGTAAGCTGATTTTAATGGGAGGATGTTTTCGGAGCCATAAAGGGAACAGCCAGTTGTTTAGCTCGTTAGTGAGTTCCAAAGATGAGACTCTTGTTTCTGTCTATGTATTTCTTGAGAGGCTCACCTTTTTTCCCTATTTGGGAGAAAATGAACAGGTGAATGTATACTTTCTATATCTGGAGTTTCTTAATCCACAGAGGCGCACACTATATTGAGTTAATCTCCAGAAGAGATTTATGCATGAGGGACTTTCCTCTTCCCCAGCCCTTTCTCCCTCGGGATCTCTCTACACAGTAGAGAGATATGTTCTTGCTGAATTTCAGGTATTTTTTATTCTTTTCATATTATCTGTGATTACTTTTAATTTTTCTCTTTTGTTTTTAGGAAGATTTTATATCATGAACTAAAAAGACCTTGTCCTTGTCTGAGTCAAATAAATAATGTAACACTGTGGAGGACATACTGGCAGTATTAAAGATGCACATATGCACCACCGTAAATCCACCAGTTCTTTCCTACAGCTCTCACATGAGTGATTACAAAACAGTTTAACGGTTCTGCCAGCCAGTATGTGCAAATACATACATGAAAGTTCACGCACACCTACACACTCAGCAGCTCATGTAGACGAGGTCTTAGGTAGGAAGGTCATGAGCACGGTTAGCGTGGTACAGAGTGAGTTCCCTCCTGAAGACAAATTCTTCAGTGCCTCCTAATGGTGTTCTGACATGTCTCCCAGCTCCTGGAGAGACAGGCTCCTTTGACTTCATTACTGTGTAAGCTGTCACGATCTGCTCCTGAGGAACATGTACCACAGCTGGGACTTGAGAACAGATTTTGTCTTTGGGTCTGTGCAGCTCTCACTTGCTCGGATCTGAGCTGCTCACAGAAAGACAAGGAACAAGGCTGGTCTACACGAGTAAAAGACGCAAGGGAAGACTAAAAGTGTGGCGGTTGGTCTGCTGCTGGGTGCAGCCATGTATTCCCGCTGAGGGGGCCTGATCTGCTGAGCTGTTAGGAGCAGATAGTGCTTGAGTAATAGAAAATCTAAAAGGTGAGATGGGTTATCATAACTATATTCTTAAACCACACGTGCTTATGGATTTTAAGTAATTAAATTTCTTGCTGTCTGTACAGAATATTGAGCTCTCTTTGGTGTATCCTGAACGGATTGTAAGTGTTACTGGCAGATGATTTTCAGTGATACCCAGAGAAGAAGGTAACTGATCTTGGAAAAAATAAGTATGTGCATTAGAATGATTTAAAAAAATTATTATTTATTATTAAGAGTGGGTAGCTGGTAACTGTGGCTATCTCCTCTAGCTCTTATTTAGGCATTGCTCAAGTGAAACTTTCTTAATTTAATTGGGAATTCTGCCTAGCAGATACTGTACGATTTGTTTCCAAGTGTTGTGTTTAATTTATGTAGTACCCATAGTTATTTAATAACAGAAACTATCTAAGGACTTCAAAAAAGCCTTTAAAAATTAATGTACAGTTAGAGCAGTAGGATAGAAAGTTATTAAATAACCTTGTAGATGCAAACAAAAATTGTAATTAAAATAATTTAGGTTACCTCATGCTTCCATAAAGTCAGCACACAACAGAGGAAGTACAGAACACTAGATAGTAAGTTCAAGAATGGTAAAACAGGTGCCAGTCTAAAAAGAAAGCCGAATAAATAACATAAATGCCCCCAAATAATCCCTGTGTATTTCTCCAGTGATTGTGGAGCTCTGTCTTTTCCTTCTGTATGCAGCACACTTCTGTCACAGCCAGCTCTTTCCTAACCCTTGCAGAGAAATACACCACCCCAGGAAGCAAAACAGCTACCGCTTCATCTCCCATGCACTATGTAACCGCACTTGTGGTAGGGGTTTTTTGCCTGTTCCTGTCTGTATCTGTTATAAATATTGTACTGCTGGACCAAAAATTCTGCGTTGCATTTCCAGGGCGAGCACATAAACCAACAACTCTGACAAGGCATGCTACTGAACGCTTCATGCTAACCAGCACTTAGCTCAGAATTTCCAAGTGATACTGTAACAGCATTGCTCTTGGGAAAGACAGGCAGCACCGTGCTGGTTAAGCAAGCGGTTCTGCTTCTTTGTTGGGAGCTTCTTATGTTATTTTTTATGAATATAATGTTGTTTGCCTCTTTACTGATATTTCTTATTGTTTCACGTTGCTTTGCTGTTTGTGTTCAAAGGGTTATCTCTTGCTAAGTTCACATCTTACATCTGCAGGAGACAAGGAGTAGCTTTAAATAATCTGTCGGACAATATTTAGTAGACTGTGCTGAGTGCTAACAGAGATTAGAATTTTATCTCCAGTATCTCAGGATGTGATACCAGAGATGCGCTGAGGAGTTCTAGCAGACTTAGACTGAATTTTTGGTTAAAATAAAATCCCCAGAAATTACTGAGAGGCACACTCCAGCAGACAGAACGCTTCTCAGAAGATAGCGAGGCCAGGCTACGTTGGCCCTAACATTTGTGTTTCTGCTCAGGAAGCTAAAGTAAGAATTTGGAAGAATTGCTTTCTTCTAAGCCTTTACTGTTTGCTATATTCCCATGTGCAATTAGACAGTATTAATTTTGAAAGAGTCGTTCTGGGTCTGCGCATTTACAGCACGGGTCTCAGCTCTTCTGTAGCTGAGCTGCTGGGTGGCTGGCTTTGCTGAGGAACTGGTGAAGGAGGGTTCAGGTAGCCTGGGGCACTATGACTCAAGCAATGATGCAATTCCACCTCAAGGGTCTGATCTTTCTGGGGATGCATTTCTAAGAAGCCCTCAAAGAGCTGGACTGCAGAGGTGAAGATTACCCTGCAAGAGACACAAAGCCTGGCTTGAAGCAATGTGAAAGACGATGGTAGCCTCTGCGTAGCAGCAGGTAGGCTGCCTGGGTGAACCTCTTCTCTTAGGCTTTAGGTCTTTGGAACAGATGCTCTTTGATCAGTCTGTAATGACAATTCCTTGGAGGACTCCAAAGTGGGTCCTTACAGTGAATAATGCATTAATATGCTGAATGCTTCCAAATGCCCGTTTGGGGTGTATGTGTTTATTTATTTGTCTTGTCAGAAAATGATTTTGGTGAGCGGCCAAATCAATGTAAAACTAGGTAGATAAGATCGTACAACTTTCATGTGAAATAGTTATGGCTACTGTGAGCTTTCTCTGCGACCCAAGTAAACATCCGTCTTTTATGTATCTGCATTTACACTGATGCAATGATTATGAACTTAGAATCAATAAGCCTAGAGAATTAGTTGTGTTATATGAGTATTTTGTCCTTTCCCAGGGAATTTGATCAGTAACACCATACACAATTGATTTGAACACATCTGAGCAGGTTACAATGGGATCAGGAGCAAGCATATATCCATAACAATCAGGCAACACCTATACTAACTGTCCAGATTATAATTTAAAACCCAAGTAAGTCCTATTCGCCTTTAACCAGTTTCTTGGAAATAATCCCTGCTGAAGTACATACTGAGCCATTTCATTAACCTTTAAAAGAATGCCTCTAAGTGTTGCTCCTCGGGCTGAGCTGTTAATACGCTAGTCATGCTGATGGCCTGCTCACAAATCTGAATTACCAGCTACATTTGCATTGATCTATGGATGAAAAGAGCCTTGTGTTGTTCTTGAACCACAACTGTATATTCTTACTTGAGCAATAATACAAAAAACATCCATCCATTGTTCATGACAGTGCTTCAGTTTTCAATGTGATGACTAGGAAATATGTCTCTTTTTTGTATACATGCTAGGAAATCCTATACAATGAATAATAATTTGTCCATCAAAGACACCAAGATTGACAGTTACTGCTCTCCTGAAAGCTTATGGTGTGAAGGGGTGAGACACAGGGCAAGAAATTAAGTGGTCTCAGTGGGGAAAGTTGCTCGACTAGCATTACACAGCTGATTGTTGCCTCAAAGAATAGAATTCTTTATTTTCAGAGGGCAGCTTGTCTTTGATGTGCTGACTGGCTGCAGGTTCAGTAGCTCCTTGGGCTCCTGATCAGTGAGGTGTCTCCCTAACAAGCTATGCCTAAATTTAAGAACTCTAGCCGTGAAGTCAGCTTGGACTGGGAAACTGGGCAGTGAATGAGGAGGTACACACAGATCCAAGAGGTTGCCTTGGGGCAGGTGATGGATGCAGGAGCAGGAATGTACTTTGCTTTGTGTCTCTACCCGAGCTCCTGCTGCTCAGCAGTTTCTGGATCGCCCTGTCTTAGCTGCTTATGTTGTGCAGTGGCAAGGAGGCAAAGGCAAGGCACCATCTGAATTGGGAGCATGGACGGTACAGAGATGTTGGGAACAGTGAAGCACATCTAAAAATTTGTGAACCCTTGCTTTCTCCTATACTGACTGCCATAACCTGGTCACTGCTTTGGTCGTCAAGTTCATCTTCCTGATGCAATAAAAAAAAGCAATGCAGATTATTTAGAATTACAGTATTAGGCTGTTCTGGAGATCCCCCTTTAGCCCTGGCCTGACAGGTCAGTTAGTTTTTAATTCCATCATTACCACTGTCTCTTGGACATGAAATCCAGTGACAAGAGATGCACCTCTAGTTTCTTCCTGTAATATTTCTCTTTTAGTTTAGCCTGTCTTGAAGGTCAGGTTTTAAATCTAAAAGTAGGTAAAAGTGCTACCTTGAAAGCAGTCGTATGCCATATAACTACGAGTGAGTAGAAACAAGATGTATGAGCAGTACTTACATGTCTGCATGTGTGAAAAGAAAACTGTGAAACAGAAAATGTTAGGCAGAGGAAAATCAAGGCATGTGGTAAGGTTTGGGGTTCCTACTGTGCGAAAGGCAAAGCCTGTTGTTGGTGATGATCTTCTTTGTGTAGGTATACCTAACTTGTTCCTGCTTGCGGCATTTCCATACAGTAATAGTAATCATAATACAGTTATACTCCCTCAGTTAAGAAGAAATAGAAGTGATACAACGGATTTTTCTATGGGAAAGGAAGATGTGGTCACAGACCATAGGGAGAAAGAAATGAGGACAGCTATGTCCAATAGCTAGTAAATCACAAAAAACTAGGAGTAACAGATTTGTATCATAAAGCAAATGAGAAAATCAAGTCACGCATCCTGCATTATGATTATGTTGAGTATTTGATGGGAACATTGCATAGATTATTCATTTATAAAGAAGGGATTTTTTTCATTGAATTAAAGCATAAAGTCTGTCCTAGCCTCACCATGTGAAACTGAAATTACAGTAGTTAAACCTCATCAGCTTGCAGTCTCCTCGTATGAGGCCCAGGATCAAATAATCCTCCTCAACTGTGCTCAGCCTCCCTGTGGTTGCTAGAGTTACGGCTGAGGGCTGCTACTGTATGTTGTGCTTCCTGGGAAGCCTCAAGCGTGTGGCTTCAGACAAGAGACCAGCTCTTGTGTAGGTAACTGGAGTTCAGGCGGAGGGTATTCTGAATACAAACGTATTTTGGTTTTGAGAATCGGTGTGACTGCTGATGACAGTGGTAGTTTGATATGTGAGGGGTTGACTACTCACTGCCTGTTTGGGAAACATGCTGCAGTCTGTAAGTTAGCTTGTAAGGGAATATGATTTTTACATATCATAAAAATGACTTAATGGTGATAAGAGTTCTGGTTTGATTCTTCTGCTGATGGTATTTTAACTTGAAGCATTGTCTATTTTGTAAAAGCAAGCAAAGATGCAATTAGAGCCTTCCATACACTTTGTTGAGGGTCACTTTTTATTTCCGTTTGTGGTACTGCATACTAGGTTTTCATAGGTGAATCCTTAATTCAAATTCACATGAGTCATCCCTGTCCATTTAAACTTCAAAACCCCAGTGCGGTGAGGACTGAGTTGTTCACCTCAGTGATTCCTTGTGTTCGGGCTTGCAGGTGAGATGTACAGGCTGTCTTCATTCAGTTCTACCTGACTTCTCTGCAGGGTACTCTGTTAGCATTTCTAATGCTGTTTTTAACATGCATTTTTTGGAAAGGCAATCAAATTAAGGAAGAAAAGGTCAGTAATAGGAGATGTCCCCGGGAGGAGTCTGTGGCATCTGACATCCATGTCCTGGTGACAGAAGCTGGCCTTCAGCTGCTGTGGTATTAACTTAATTTGCACGTGGTATCACCTTGTGTGTGTAGTAATAAAAGGGAAAGTGAGCATTTTGCATTCAGTAGTATTCAAGACTTTGACATTATTTTAAAATATAGCACTGGTACTGCTGAGTATTAATCTGTGTTTTCAAGCATATTGTTTGAAGCATATCCCAAGATAACAAAACATCTTGTTCTGAGCCCTACTGGGAGGTTGCTTAGGAGGTATGTGTGTGGGTAAGAGATCAGAAAAAAAAGTTTCGCTTTGTTTCTTCTTAATTTTTTTAAAACTTATTTATAGAAGCTTTTGTCCAGAAAGCCCATAAACCTTTCTGTTGTTTCAGCTTTCCAAATACTCTACTGAGTGCCACACGGTAGAGAAATGCTTTGGGTTGAACTCTGTCCTGTAAGATACTCAGCACTTCTGCTGGGAGAGTAATGCAAGCTTTGAGGTTCCTGATCTTTTTTTTCCTCTACCCAGACAAGTTTTGCTTCAAAGTACTTTTTTTCATGTGGCTGTTGCTACAAGTAGATGATGCGTCTTCAGAGACTGCCCCTGACTGTAAGTGGACTGGAGAGCTGGTGTTTACAACGGCACGCATGAAAAGCCACAGCTACAGTCCAAAAAAGGTTTAGACTTTGGCTGAATTACTTGTTGCAAATCGGTTGTGTAGATTTGTGGCTATAAGCCTTTGGAGGTGGACTGAGCAAAGAACTTTCAAAAGTGGGTCCTAACTTCAGTACTTCACAGATTCTAGTGCACACCTGTTATGTCAATGTAACATATACATACGGGCTGGGTAACTAGCGAGTGGCGGTCATGTCGCTGGAGAAGGCAAATAGCATACTAGAGGCCTGAGACAGGGAACAGCCAATACACGTTTGCCTGCAGAGATCAGTGCTGATTACAAAAGCAGTTGTTTCCTCAAAACTTGTTTTGTCAGTTCTTGCAATTGAAGAGGAGGAATGTGGTAAAACAAGGCAGCTATTTGGCTGCTGCAAAACATTCACAAACATGGAATTAGGGCTTTTGTTTGTTCTGCTTTGTTTGTTTTCAGATAATGTTGCAGCACAGAAAATCCTGAGATGTAGAAAAAGACTAATGAGTAAACCTGCATTTAAATAACATTTGACTTCAAAGAACGTATTTCATACTGAAGGAGTCTTTTTGGAACTTCCTGAATTTGCTTTGAATTTACTTAGCTTGTATTCATACCTTCCTTCTTCTGTTAGTTCCTTGTAATTTTGTTGATATATGTATCAACTATGTATTTAAAAACATAGTATCATGATGATATAATTAAAACACCAAGCAGCATGTGAAGGAACCTTGACAGGTTTGTGGTTTACTAACAAGAGCTTTATGGGATTAGGCTGGAGCTCTCAAATGGACCTAGGTGAGTTTGCTCCCTTAATTTCTCATAACTCTGAAAATCAAGTTGTGTTGTCAGCTGAGTGAGTCTTCACTGCTTACCACTTGAGCTGCTTTGCCTTAGTGGAGCCAGTCATAATTCTCAATTAGTTTCAGGATAATAATTTCAGAGAGTAATTTTGTTCTCAGCTATAAAATTACTTCTTTAAATGCGTAAGACAGTCTGAGATACAATGGAAAAATTATTCATTAGGAAAAATGGAACATAGAACAAAAAAGCAGAACACAAATTTTATTTTAGTACAAGAGTTTTTTGTCTTCGGAAGGATGAAATGGCTTGATTTTGCATGTACTGGCCTTACGGCTTTTGCCCAGTAGTATTTCCCCTCAAAACAGATGAATAATCCTGTTAACCAGAATGAATCGTGTAACCAGCTGGTGGTACCTGCTGTCAGTGTCCTGTGCGAGTTCAGTGAGCTCAGCCCAGGCCCTGACCAGCTTGCCAGCACCTACGTTACAAAACACATCAGCAGTGCTAGGAACTTCGTGATTGTAGGGCTGAAGAGTGAGTGACTGTGGCTGGTAAAGAAATGCCTTCTTTTCTACTAACAAAGGCCATTCCATTCAGGGTAACTGCAGCTTGTGGATTCTGCTGCTTCCTGGGTTACGTGTGCGATAGCAGTCTGCTGCTTATAGCTGAGGCAGTGATTTTGCTGATCGTGTTACCATGGCTTGTCCTTTTGGTGGGGAAAGTTTGATGTTAAATTGCATAAACACAAGTGGTTTCTTGTTACCTGTAACCAAGACACGCTGCAATTTGAAGTTCTAATTTATGTGCTGTACTGTATATTTCTGTATCAGTACATGAGGCTTCGTGTCTCTTGACTTATCAGTTTAACACTTGTCAGATTCATATAACAAATTGAGAATAAAAATTAATGTTCTCTTTTATGAATTCCCTTCACTAAAGGTAATCCAAAGGCTTTGTTTCTTCAGTTTTGCTGGTGCATTTACGGCATATAACAATAATTATCTGAGATAAAAATCTACTGTACTTTGACTCCCGTTGATAGTGAGGCTCATTACACCCCCATTATAATTATTACCCTCTTTATGTATACCTCGTTAAACACTTCAAAAGCAGGCATCCAGGGGATGCTGTTTTAAGAAACTCTAAGCGATCAGGAAGAATTATGTAAGATACTAACAGTACGTTCCCTCTACATCACTTCAAATCTTACAAAATTTGGGGTGCATAATGATCAGAATTGTATAAATAATGTTATTCTAACAGTTCTCTGAACCATTTCCAGTATGCATTTGCTCCACTAATGCAAATTTACCTCTGGGAGTAGCCCTATGAAGGGCAGTGTAGGAGAACAACCCACGGCCAACAAAGAAATGGCATCTCTACCTGCAATACTCAAATAAATGCACGTTCTGGAAAGTGCAGCGTAAGCAAGGGGCAGTTAGCAGAGGTAGAAATGCAACTAATGGCTAACAAAGACCACTTCAAATCAAAACAACAACATTTGCTGTTTCCTCACTGAAGCTGTACCATTCACAACAGACTCGGGTACTGGTACAGGACTACTTTAGGTATGTGGTGGGGATCGGATGACCCAAAGCCGAGGAGATTAAAAGCACCAGAAACATACTATTCCACGACTTACACCTTCTTCTTCGACAGGCGTCCTGTTCCACGTCAAAGATATTGCAATTTTACACTGGAATATGAATTTCATTTCAGTGTTGAAGAGCTTTGCTGCCAAGGTCATAGCATTCAACATACAAAGGCCTGCTTTTCTAGTAAAGACAACTGAATTTTTTTAGGAAGGTATCTCTGCTCTCCAAAATGACTCTTAAAAATTGAATTCTGAAGTGGATCACAGTGCAAAGTGAGTTTACTTAATGGCAGGACAAGACTGTTGATTTGAAAGATGTAGCAGAGTTCCCAGCTTTAGGCATTTGCTATTAATAATTCCGCTGTGTGAATGCTGTACTTCTTAGCACTTTTATAACCCTATTCATTTATGCAGGTATTGTACAAGTCTCAGGATGCTCTTTGAAAATAATGGACTGCTATGGCAGAACTGGCTGTGCACAGGCTACTAAAACCAGCCTTTTTGAAGCTAGAACTAGTTGCTTGCACTGTGGCATGCATCAGAGGTCTAGTAAAAAACAAACCAACCAACTCGGAAACAAACAGCAACAATTTTTTTTTGCTGAACAGTTGCAACGGTGAAGTTTACCTGACTGAGTAAAAGCAGCAGTGAGGATCTAGGACGCTTGCTTTGCATCCTAAATGTAATACTGAGATCACGTTGTTTATATTGGAGATGTAGGCCCGGGTCTATTTTGGAGACAACGCTGCTGGTTCTCCCAAGTTTCATTATTTGGCCTGAGATTATTCTAGTATATGGAAAATACCATGCATGAAATATCATGCAGGAAAATCTTCAAATCAAATACCATGCATTCGTGCACACATCTTCTGGTTATTTATTAAGCAGCAGCTGTTTCAATTAAACATTTTACTTTCAGTTACAATGGAAAAACTGGTAGTAGTTTGACTCAGCAGAAATTTTTAAAAGCGTATTAAAAGTTTAAACAATTTTTTTTCAGCTGATGGCTGGGAGAGGCAGCTAGTGTGCATCATCTGTTGGTGATCACACAAGAACACTGCAGAGATTCCTTTGACATATGTAAATAAACTACTCTGCCCCTCCTGCTCCTTCTGGCTGTAGAAAACTTGCTGATTTCATTGTAGTTGCAAGAGTAATTTTAAAATGGCGGTCAATAGTGTAAAATGAAATATCTGTAGATTGTCCTCACCTTTACAAGTGCATTTAATAACAGAAAAACATGCAGTTTCTGTGGTTTTAAGGAAAATAAAAGTCCACAGAATAGTAAGGTGAACTTTGTATGCAGACACGCATACCCAAGTGAAACAGCTGCTCATTTTCACTCGTTCACTGTTCTTTTCCTTTTACACTCTTGTCAGGTTCTTTCACTGCTGTGCTACTCTCTGATCTAGTGACAGAAGTGTTAATGTTCTGTATTTGGCATAGCTTCTCTTTTCTAAACATGGACCACTCTGAGTAACAACAACACAATTTTGATATTGCAGGGTGTGTTATGGATTAAACATTATTTTGTCCATTCTGCAAGAATGAGATTTCACTTTACTCTTGTTTTTCCACAGAGATATGAAATCTTTTTGCTCAGAAATAAGATTCTCCTCTCTGTACCCCCCTGCTTCCCCCTCAGTTTTGCATTCACTTTGTTCTACCAACTCCCCCCGCCCCAACTCATGCACAAAAAGACAGTGATGTGTGTGGAGTAGGAATCTCTGAAACATGCAACTTGAAATGTTGGAAGCAGCCAGATGTAAGCCAGCATCTGTTCTGCCAGCAGAAAATGTGGGAGCCTCTTAGGCAGTGGAGAGTGCCAGAAGCCCAGCTCTTACCACACAGCGTTAGTAGACTTCAGAGGATGCTTTGTGACTGAGCACCGCTTCCTGACCTGTAACAGTGAGGCGTCCAGAACGTACCGAGCGTGTTTCCCAGTTTGTCAGGATGCCTTGGGAGGGAAAGAGGAAGGATGAGCGTTTTCTGTATAACCCAATACTTCATAAAAAATGAAATAAGTTTTAGGATGACTGGGAAGCATACTGCAGTCCTTCTGTTTTACATTCTTGTGAGAGTCTAGAAGACATTTTTCAAGAACACTATTTAGGTGGCACACACATTTAAAAGAACTGCTACAGGCTGTCTCTACAAACGTGTATAAGTTAGAGAGCAAGTGGATTCTTGGCATAGGTCTTACTGGGTATAACTTACGGCTCTCCCAGAGAAACCCAGTGTAACAGAGTGGCAAATTACTCCATGGAGGCCAGCAAAGGGTTGCGATAGGTCTGCACCACTGTTCTGTGATGTGTTTTGTAGCTGTAACGTGGCATGAAGCTTTCTGGAATAAACCTGCACAAAATCTTCTCTCTGCTTTCTTAGGAGTGGTTTTAAGTCAAATCACCAAACAGATGTTGTGATTTTAAATATTTTACTCATGAGTATTTGAGAGATGAACAGTTTTGTAATATCTGAGCAGAATTCAGCCATGCTTTATGTAAAGATGGCAACAAATGTTCTCCTAAAATACAAACTAATTGGATGGGATATTTTTAAAAAATTATAGGATTGGTGTCTTTAGTAGACACTAATTGGTGTCACTAGTAGACTTTAGTCTACCAGTGTATAACAGTGAAATGGATTTACAAAGAAGTAAACAAAATATTTTTCCTTGAATTTGTTACCACATCTGAAAAGTGTAGAGTGCTCTGGGTTGTTTTTTAAAAAAACCAAACCAAACAAACAAAAACCCAACAGAATTTTAATAGACTTGTATTTAACTGTTTGAAAAACATGCAACAAAAATACTTTACTTAAAAAACCCCTTGAGTTTGAATTCTTGCATTTTTGTCAGAGAGGCTGACTCGGTAACAAGTTTTGGGGGAAAGATTCAGTATGTATGTGTTGAGTTTTGAGTAATGCTGATTCTTCTACGATTATCCACCACCCAGTTAGACCTCTGTGAATCCTGCAGAAATATGCTTTTGTCGGTAGAGCAGGAAATTGTGAGTCAAGGGTTTTAATCTCAGGTGCCATGAAAACTTACTGAAATTACAAATGCTTGGGTTTTCCAGTTTTCCTTGTGTAGAACATGAATAATGTACTTTAGTTTTCTTTATACGGGTAGTTGTGTTTTAGTTCGGTTGTGCTGTATTTTAATTTCCTTTATAAAATACTTTGAGAATTGTAGGTAGGCTTTTTTTCATTGAAGAACAGCTATTTATTGGCAGGGATTTCTGCTGGATTTACTGTAGGCTAAGATAACTTTTCTTTGGCAGCTGCTAAGAACAACTTCAACGGTATAAAAATACCCACTCTGGGGAAAATTGATTACTTTGTAATTCTATCAGAGCCATATTGGAGTAACCAGAAGCCTGAAGGCTTGAAGTGCTGCTTGAGAAAGTCCAGCTTTTCATTTTACAGGAAGCCTGTGCCCTCTGACAATTTATGGACTAGGCATGGCTGTAGTCAGGCCTCTGTAGGCTGTAAATGGTGAAAGATGAGTAGGAAAAATTTTATCTCCAATTCTATCTTGGGCACCCAAAGCTAATATTGCTCCATCTCACTAAGACTTGTTAAACAAACCATCTACAAAGATCAGATTTATTTAGCCATTATTGAATTACTCCAGCTCGTGTAAAATACGAGGCTAAAGAACACTAAAAGGTGATTTTGTAAATAAAGCCCATTCCGTTTCTATTGTATAAACAGAGCTTAGTGTCACAGATTCATGCCTTTGTGTGCTGCACTTGTCTCACTACTGAAGTACACCAAATAAGGTCTCAAAATAGAGAGTGTTTAGCTTTCCAGGTAGTGAGTGAGATCACCAAGTGGTCAGATGAATTTTGTCTACATCTTGCCTGATAGCGAAGCTTTTTTGAAAACTTAAAGCTCTGTGAAGTATCTGCTGCTATTTTCAGCCATTAGAGGATATGCTGTTGATTCTATTCCATACCAGTTCCTAAGGCCATAAATATAACTCGATAATTTGGAAATATGTGACTGTGTCTCCTGTACAAGAAGAGACAGTTTTGCTGATGATAATTTTTTTGGTATGAATTCCTGAAGAAGTTACTCAAACAATGCATTTAAATTTATGTTTTGAAGTAATGCCCACACTGATCAGAACTGGCATTGGTTGTTATGTTACTTAGCATAGTAACTGTGAGAGTTTTAGAGGCCTTTGTGGCATTTGGCCCCTCTAAAATACAACAGGAACTGCTTCTATTTCCACTGAAATAAAAATAACTGATGAGAGTTTCTGGAGTCCAGATTTTCAGGTGAGTCTGTGTACCCGACAGTGAAGCAGAGCTAACTGCCCTATTAAAACTCTGCCACGTGGCACGTTTCTGACTAGTCAGCTGACGTTCACAGAGTTTGGTGTTGCACTGGTGAAGTTTTCTGGGTTTAGGTCAGGCCTACCTGGGAGCCACTGCTACAGCTGGTGTATGTAGGACAGTGTAGACACACGAATTGTCTGTTCATTGCTGGGACTGCGGTTTGTATGTGTAAAGAACGAATCTCGTCTGGGCTTGAGATACGATGTATGCATATATGACTGCAAAGTAAGTTTTAAGCAAGTAATATCTATTGTGTCACGGTGGAACCAAGGTTGGTTACAAGAATATAAAAGCTGACTGTTTGCAGTAATGAATTCAGCTTCAATTTTCCAGCCATTTTGAAAGAAAAAAAAAAAGAGATGAAGCTGTCATCTTTTTCGTATTTCTTAACTGGTTGTAATTGTTTGATTCTCTTTAATGATGTTTCCATACATAGTTGAATTTATATTTTAATGTTATGTTTAAAACTTAATCCAATTTGATTTAGGTAGCAGAAGGTGTGTGGGTATGAGTTTTGGCCTAGGAATATGATCTGGGACAATGAAACTGAGATGATTTGCTTTGGAAATGAGAATCTGTTGCCACGCCACGCTTAACAGTAAAACACAGCGCAGGTTTTACAGTCTGATCATCAGCTCTGTCATAGCAAGCCTCCCGTTTGGAGCGAGGAGGTAATATAAGACAGCATGCCATCAGCTCAGTCTCTCTGCTGAGGTGACTAAGCGGGAGACCAGCTACAGCCAATCTTTTATCAGCTGAACAGGATTGCTACTTACCGTTCCCTGTGGGCAGGCTGTCAGATAGGTGACCAGCACTACCTTTGTCACTACCATCCCAGTCCAGCACGGCAGGCTCTGTTACGGACGGGCTGACTTCCTCTGAGTGCTCAGTGGGCTTCACAGCCCTGTTTCAGGTCCCTTAGGCTACCACAGCTGTGGTTAGTAACAGCACTGTCTCTGCTTAAGTGTACAGCTTTTACAGAAATTCAGTGAGAGGCATCACTGAGGTTCCAAAGACCGCTTTTGAAGCTTTAGCCCAAGTGCTTGATTCCTCTTTATTCTGAACACAGATTGCATCATTGTAACTCCTTAGCAAATATGCCAGAGGCCTGAGCAGACTCTGTGAACTTTTGAGGGTGTCATCATGGATCCACATTTTTATTAAGATTTTCATAAGCTGTAAACTGTTACTGACTTAAGTGGAAGTTAAGGTGGGCCAGCGAGTGCTGCTTAAATTCTCTTACCTCACATCTTGAACCGCTGTTGGAATGAGTCCTCCACAGGATGGCGGGATTGCAGTTAAAGCATCAGGCTGCGAAGTGCCTGGGAACACAGAAAGCATCTCCATTAGAGCCACTGACAGCTTGAGATAGCTGCATCTCTGCAGTTACAGCAGTCGTGTAATCAAGCATGGAAAACAGTTCACGTGTATGCTGCCTTTTGGAGTAGGCTTTTTCCCAGAAGGGTAGTTAGTTAAAGAAAGAAACTCTAACCAAGAGCATTTATATTCAGGGGAAAGAGACTGAATGAAGAAAGGGAGAGTTTATGAATTGTGCATGGGAGCAAAACCAGGTAAGACCATGGAGGGAAGCAGAGATTAACTTGTGCTCTGTCTAATAAGGACGAGAGCCTGAGTGGGAGTTCTCTCCATTCTCCCAGATCTCCATTTCGCCTGTTCTCCATTTCAAGCAGTAATTTCTAGTGTTTTGCATGGTGTAGTGGTAGCATTGTTGTAAGCTGTATTTCTCCACTTCAGGTTACAATAAGAATAATGAAATAAAGCTAACAGAGTCAAGACACTTCAAATAAACTGCTTTTCTAGAATCCAATTTTAGATTTAGATTGGTATGGCTTTCACTGAAGACCAAGCAATTGTCAGGTTTCAAAAAAACCTACTTTTAATGCATCTGTGTGACTTATTATGTGAAATTAGCCATAGAGTAACTTTCCAAATCAGTTAGTCACTTCAGCAGTTTTATTTTGTTTTAAACAAATAACTGTACCTGCAGTGATTGACATGTATTTTAAAAATACAGCTGAGATGTTAGTAGCAAATTGAATTAATTTTGCCTGAACTTGAAAGGGTACTTTAGTTTTCTAAGGAAAAGCAAGTTAAAACTTTTCTGACCATTTCTTGGCTGTGTAACCTTATTATTGCGACATTTATTGTTTTTCTTCTGTTTCTCTATCACTTGTTGACTCGTACTGTCCTCTATTTAGTCTGCAAGCTATGTTGGAGCTAGGAACATCTCTTTTGATCTATGATGTCTCTAGCGTACTTCTGGGCATAATTATAATCATAAAAATCTTTGAAACCTTTCCACCCGATGTCTTGTTATCACTGAAGTTGAGATGTTCCATACTGGCACCATAAAAAAAATTAAATAAAGTATTTTTTTAGCCTTCAAATACTCAGAAAATAATAAAAACAACTAAACAAGACTGCAGTTTACATCCTTGTAGCATACAAAAATATCTGTTTCATTGCAATATCTTCAATTCTCCCTTAATCTCTCAAACCCCTATGAATAAAGCGTTGGATTACCAAGTAATACCCTTCATCACAAGGAATTAGGCACTTTAGCTTTAGGCTCCATCTAAACCATTGCATTAGGAGAGATGTTACTGACGTCATATTTCAAAGTTGCTGTTGACTCACATGGTGCCTTCCCTCACCCTTTAAGATCTTGCTGAGATCAAATGTGTCGCTCATAGCTCTCTGAATTCCCTCTTTCTGGGTGGTCTGGGGGACGCTAGCATGCATATGGTTTTGTAGCTAAGACACAGGAGCAGGAAACTTTAGTTCTTGTTCGTGTGAGTGAGTGTGCGCCAGTGGGTCTGAAATCACCTTGCATGATTTCCTTTATCTAGATTAATAAATTAGAATAATATTTTACTTGCAAGAAGAATGTTTTAATTAGGGTCTTGATGTGCTGATGTTTGTCCACAAGACGCAAAAAGTTAAAGGACATCCAGCTCATTATTCCCCCCTCCCTTTTCTCCAGCTATCATCTTTTAAAACTTGCTATGGTACCAGAGTGCCTGTACTTCTGTGTCATTATTTGTGAGAATTATTCATGGAATAAAATGGATGGAATGCATCTCTCTACTCAAATCCCTATTCCCTCCCACTTCAGCTGGCTAGCAATGAGGAACGCAGCTGGCACCTGGTCAAAAAGTGTCCAGCAAATCTCTGATTTTCAAAGGTACAATCCTTGTTTAAGGCAGAGGAAGTGCAGGAGTCACCAGTGTGGCCCTGAACCATCATTCAGCCCTTAGTGTTCAAAAAGAATTACAATCTTGCTAAATATTGTTAAAACAGACCTCAGTCTGGACCAATTTGCTTGTGACACTCGCTGTGCAATCTTATCCCATGAAAGGACTTGTGATGGCATTCATTTTTCTTTTTTTACTAATACACTGATAGTATGTTGGCTCTACAGTAGACATGAATTCCTTTGGTTTAGTATGTCTGTAATCTGGGTAACTGCTTTTGTGAGGCCATTGCAGTTGAGCATTTTATGGTTTGCTGGACAGCTGTTTATCTGGTAGATTATTGATGCTGCTGTCCAGAACAGAACTGGCACCAGTTATGTTTGATTTCTTTTTTTTTTCCTAAACTCATCACATCATGGAGCAAGCATTGACTACTCTATTTACAAAATTGTCACTTGATGTCATGTCTCCCTAGGAGCTGTAACACCCTGTCATCGTGTGCTTAAGAAAATACTTATCTATAGAAGACCTAATTAGACAAATTATTACAGCTCCGTTGTGGTTCTACATTTTTCTCTGGCGTGTTATTTAAAGTAGTAGAAGTCAAACTGACCTTATAGTCTGCAACACAACTGCAGCTTTCACCCGAAAGCCTGAAAGTTGGAATACAAGGTTTGCAGCCTGTCCTCACTTCGCATGCTCCAAACAACAGTGTTCTCTTTACCCTTGGCACTGCTGTAAACAAGAACCTTTCTGGTCTGCTGAGTGATTATGTAAATAGACAGGGCTTTTATAAAGCCTTTTAAGCATCCAGTAGAACAGAATAAGTTCTTTACAGTTTTTTTCTGTCTAATGCAATTACATAATTGGACAGGTTTAAAGTTGGTCGGTTTGGGTTTTTTTTTCCTAGCTGATATATAGATGCCAAAGTCTCTTTTGAGCATTCTTAACTAAAAAGTCCTAAAAATCATTCAGGAAAACAAATCTGCTAGGCTTCCCCCTATTATCAACATCCCAAAATGCCTTTGGCAATGAGTAAATGCCAAGCATTTGTTACTTGGCACTTGACTAGTCACTCATTTATTTAAACTCAAACATGTTGCATAAGATTATGAAAGTTATGCTAAGGTAATCATTAAAAACAAGAAAAAATAACCTCCCTTGATCCAACCTTCCCCATTTCCATGTAAGTAGTACCATCGAGGCAGAAATGCAGAGGACCATATATCCCATTAAACATAACTGACTGCTCGGTGTTGGGAGAACGTGCACTTGGTGGAGAGGAGTTGCCGGGGAGTTCTTGCGCTCAGCAGGCTAGGTGTGCGGTGCTGCAGCAGAACAGCTTCTTTTCCTTCTCTCCCCACCCCCCTTCATTTTTAATCAGGTTTTGGCAATCTTTTCCTGGTATCAGTACATGCATATTTATTAAGCATCATTTTCTGTCTCGAAGATTCGACATAAGCTCTCTGAGATACAGCTTTCCCTGCCTGCCTAGGACACAGGAGTTAAAAGCAGTTTTCTGCTGTGGTACTGCCGTCCTTTTTAACGCTGCACTTCTGACGTCCTTCTTTCTAGTATTTGGGTACCAACTACTTGGTTTCGCTTTTGAAAGTCTTTATAATCTTGTCCCCACCCAACGTGATTTTTCTCCATTTCAGGCTTTGATTCCTCTCTCCAGTTAGCTTTTGTTAGGAGCCCCTGTCACCGCTGTACTAGATTTTTCAGACGAATGCTTGCCTTTTCCTTCTGCCAGGAAATATCTGTAAAACTATCTCATCTTCATCTGTTCCTTTATTAAAATTCTTCTTTGCCGTGGTGCCTACCAAAAAATGTATGGCTGCAAATCTGATGTGCTGTGACTAGTCTTAGTCCTGCTGATCAGGAATCTAGACTGAGGAAAGAATTTTCTTATCATTAATAAAAAAAAACGTGTGGTAAAAAGAGAGCTAGTTGAGCCCTGTATTTGAACTTTGCCTTACTTATCGCTCCTGACCTGCACAGTGTGTGTCAGCAGTCTGGTATCGCACGTGTCCCACAATTAAAAATATGCTGGCAGTAGGGTAAATCAGTTGCAAGGGCTTGATTTGAAGAAGTATAAATCTAAAAGATGAGAGAAAACGGAATTTCACTTTTAGTCTGATTCTAAGGCGGCATTGCTTTGTAAAACTGTATTTCTCTCGTGTCCCATATCATTCAAATAGAAATACAAATGCCTCTGTCTCTGGGCACCCTGCAGAATGTTTAAACCACACATCAAACTACTGTTTCCATAGTCTGGGCTCCCTGAGGGCCCTACATTTTAATTGAACATGCTAATAAATATTCTTCTGTAATTTTCATCTCTCCAAGATGTCAAAAATAAAGGTGGGTTTTGAAGCATGGTCCAGTGTACATCCTCTCTTATTTGGCAAATGGCTTTTATCTAGTGCTGTTTAATAATCTTTACATTCTAGGTTTGAAAGTTAAACCAGTAAAATGGGTCTTCTGCCTTCACCAGTCACCTAGCTTTGCGCTCCTCTTACTGGTTAACGTCACAGTTCCAGTTTATGGAGTGTGATAATGCATCATTGGTGACACTACTCTCAAGGTTGACAAAGTTCGATTAGTACGAGTACTTTTCTTCTTAAAATAATTTACATTTCATATTATCAACACCTGTGTTAAAACCTCAACTTATTATAAGTTGTTAAGATGACTTAAATTACTTTTTTTTTTTTTTTAAAAAAGAGTAAGCTGTATGTATACTGCTAAGTTTTTAAAGTAAGATCAGGCCCCCACCAACCTGATGTCTCTAGTTAATGATGACACTTGATAAACACCTCAGGTTCAGAATTTCCCAACTAGGAAGACAACTTTTAAAAGACAATGTCTGTCTTCAGAAGAAGGATGTGAAACTGTTTTTATTATTTGATATATTCAATTAGTATTGTTTCCTTCAAAGCTGAAAATTGGAATTTAAAGCCAATAATGTTAATTATGATTAATATCTGTTTTGCTGAAGTGTTCATTTTATGTAGGAAGTCTTTAAGAGTAAATCATATCAGGAGTTTTTGTGGGCTGTAGCTGAATGAGACTCAACTGCAGCTTAAACTAAATAGTGAGTACTAAATATCTATATCTTAAGGAAGTTTGCCTTACCATTTTTATTAAACTGAAAATTAAAGCTTTGAAACCATATTCAACCATATGAAGAGTATTATAATTTATTTAAATAAAGTCATTTTGTCTTAAAGTGCAGCAAGGCAAATAAAATTTTTATGGCAAGAAAATGTTTTTTGCTCTTAAAGACAAGGTCCCTTTGCCACGTACCTCCATCATATCACTGCTTTTGGTTTTGTTTTTTTTAAGGACTTTGGCAGTTCAAGCAAATTTAACTTCAGTGATAAAATACTAGATGTAATAGTCTTCTAGAGCGGCCTTGAGATAACTGCTGAACACCATGTGTGAGGTTCCGAGAACAGCTAATATAAATATTAGTGTGAATGGATTATAAAACAAAAGAATCTCCAAACTATATTTCTCAACGTAAAGTCTAACATGTGGAACAGAAGTGTGCTTCGTGACAGCTTTAGTCATGTGCAAGAAATGGTCAGTGTCCTGGTTTCATTTACGCAAATACCAGTCCCTTGTTGTTGGAGTTGCCCTAGATCCAGAGTCTTTAACAGACTCAAAAATGCTAAATTAAACCAAAAAAAGAGGGAAATTATGTAGACTGTAAGGCAAATTGGTGTGAGAAAATCTGCTTTAAACTTTTAATAACTGTTACGCATATTTTGTGTCTTGTTTTTCCAGATTTCCTTTCTGCCTCCAGTGTGTTTCATTATGGCAGCCTCCAGTGAACAATGACACACTTCGACAGACACAGATGCCAAAAAGCCAGACAAAAACAGTGGCCTTCTTTCATTTTTACTCCGAGACAGTGAAATGGTGCTCTTAACGTTTTGTTATTGACTCTCATTGGAAAAAACTAAACTCGAGACTGGACCCTTTCCCCCGGCCCTGTCCTACTGTTCTTATGGATGCTTGACACAGTGACATCATGTAGTAGGCCCTGAAGTGTTGTCATAATTAAGTTGCAATGGTTTTATACACTTCCCCATTTCCCAACAGCTTTCTGTCAGTGCTGCATTCTTTTTCCTGGGGCCTCATTTTCCCATGTTACTGGTTAGCAGATAGGCTTGTGGCCTCTTTTGTTCCCACCACCTATGAAAAACGTCAGAGAGCAGACGATCCATGCTATTTCCATGCACTCTGCATCATTATTACCACTCCCATCTACTTGGCACTGCTGGTAGCCTCTCTTCCTTTCGCTCTGATTGGCTTCTTGTTATGGTCCCCGCTGCAGTCGGCCAGAAGGCCATACATCTACTCCAGACTAGAAGACAAGAACCATGCCAACGGAGCCACGCTGCTCACTGAATGGAAGGCTGCAGGGAATGGGAAAAGCTTCTGCTTTGGCAGTGCCAATGTCTGCCTGCTGCCAGATTCGCTGGCAAGATTTAATAATGTTTTCAATACACAGGCGAGGGCTAAAGAGATTGGCCGGAGGATCCGAAATGGGGCAAGCAGACCACAGATCAAAATATATATAGATTCTCCTACCAACACATCCATCAGTGCGGCAAGTTTTAGCAGCTTGGTCTCCCCCCAGGGTGGGGATAGCACTAATCGTACTGTTAATGCTGGCATCAAAAGGACAACATCAATGGAGTATAAAGGAGACAATTCTGGCTCAAACAACAGTGAGGACTGTAGAGAAGATAAAGGTGGAGCTGGAGAGCCAAATGAGGGAGAAGAAAACACTTGTATTGTCCGCATAAATGGAGAGGATAACGGCCACATGTCAGACACAGAAACAGATCCCGTCAATGGCCAAGCTCATGCCGGTGGCCCAGCAGAGCCCTCACCAGAAGGTGATGCAGAGATCTCAAAAACACCTAACCACAAACAGAAGGAAGGAGATTCCGGGAGTTTAGACAGCTACTCTGCCTCACGAGAGTCCTTAGTTAAAGTTCGCGTGGGAGACGGCACAGTGGACCAAAGCACTGTCAACAATAAGCTCCTCTACAAAGCTTCAATCATGAAGAAGACTTCAGTGCGGAAAAAGAAACATACAGATGAGACCTTTGATCATGAGATCTCTGCCTTCTTCCCTGCCAACTTGGACTTTCTGTGTTTGCAGGAAGTGTTTGACAAAAGAGCTGCGGAGAAATTGAAAGAGCAGCTTCATCACTATTTTGAATACATTCTTTATGATGTTGGGGTCTACAGTTGTCACAGCTGCTGTAGCTTTAAGTTTGTGAACAGTGGTCTACTTTTTGCCAGCCGCTATCCTGTTATGGATGCTGCCTATCACTGTTACCCCAATGGAAGAGGAACAGACTCCTTGGCTTCCAAGGGAGCCTTGTTTCTCAAGGTAAGAGCCTTTTTGAAGCCATAAATATGGATTCTAGCTATGTGACAAGTTATAAGCTTGCATTATTTTCTCTCAGTCATCTCTGTTAGAGTTCAAAGAGACAACATTCGGATCTAGATTACCTGGTACAACCTATATATAGGCTTTGTGGCCTATATACTCTGTTAAAGTGATGGATGCGCATGAAGTAATGTGGGACTTTTGGAGGTAGAACTTGAGTATAATTTCAAGTGTCAAAATGTGAAGTAGTTTTTCATGTAACTTTAGTTTATTTTTTACAGAAATCTCTGTAATAAAATGCACAAATTCTAAGGTTCCTAACACGAGTATAGCACAATGGGCATTACTGGTTGTTGGTTGGAAACCAGCTTATACATGTTTTGTGTTTATGTAGGAATCAAAAGACAATAAAAAGTCTAAAATTCTGGTAGAATAAAACTGAAAGAATTGCAATGAAATGCACGGCTGTCCCTCTCTTGGTTGCAAAAGATTTGTTAAAGGGAGATATGGAGAAGAGTAAACAAAAAAAAAGCCTCGGACGCTGGGGAGCACAGAGCTTTTATGTGTTATTAACACAGTTTACTGAAATTAACTAATGGCAGTGAGAACAGGAAGCCTGCGGTTCTGTGTCTGTCAAGCATGGCAAGCAGAAATAGAAGTCTGCATGCAGTGATTTTCTTTTCCAAGACCAGTGGCTGTTCATGCGTTATTCTTGGGAGAATCTGGCTGTTTTCTTCATAAACTGGAAAGCAGGCTCTTCTAATTTGTGATTAATCAAGAACCAAAACTTTGTGCAGAGATCCAAATCTGCAGACCCAAACCTAAGCAGATCTGAAAATCTCCTGGAATCATGGATTTCAGATTTTGTGATTTTGTCTCAGTTTGGAATGGCTTTTCACTAACTAAAAACTCACCTTTTTTCCTAATGCTAGTAAAATACATCAGGTATACTCAAATTATACGTACTTGCTAGTGCATACGCTTACAAGTCCTCATCAAATGCCATTAACAACATGAATTGTTAACAAGGATCAGTGGGGGAGTTTGTACCTATTGTTTGTAATTTGTAAACAAAGCAAAACCTTTTGGTGTTGTGACTTGCATTAAAAAAGCAGATATAATTTGCAGTCTGACAGCAGTTTAGTATTCCATATATGTTTGCCATCAAAGCTTTTGGTTTGTATCCATATCTGAATAGAGGTTTCCAAAACTAGGATCTAAGCTTTCTATACTGTACTTACTCTTATGTCTTTATAAACAGCTGAAATTTGTTTTCTCCATCATTCTCCATTCCATTCTCTTGTTTCCTCCAAGAGCTGCATGCAAAAAATGAACATACATGTTGTGCAGTATAAATACTATGCGGGTCACAAAGAGGACCCTTCAACATCCACATACAGTAGGGATTAAGAGATTAAAACCAATCTGCTCTCAACTGCCCAATGCTGAGTCATTGATTTGGTACCTGCTAGGCAGGCCACAATGTCTCTGTGCCTCTTGCAGAAAATTAAGCCTCTTTACAAAATTCCACTGGGATGATGAACTTAATTATGGATTCAAGTTGTTAAATAATATTACAGTTGAGCAGGGAATAGGGACCAATTATGATGAAGATTTGAGGACGACCACGTTCTTTTAAGTATGACAGAGTTCTGGCCCAGCTAAAAGACCATTTTTCCTCATGACTGTGTCGTTCTGACATACTGTACTTTATACCTAAAATATTTTTCACTCTGAGTTAAGTCTGTCCTGATAGGAAATGACTTCCTGTCTTAATTGTACATTAAGCGATCATGGGTCATTTCTTTCTTTGACAAAAAAAAGTAAGAATGATCTATTTAATTTTAGCTTGAAACAAAGTAGGTTTGAAGGTTGTTTTTCTTGATGTAGTGCTTAATCAGCAACTGCGTGTGTCTGCACTCCGCAGACAAAAGCTTCAGCAAGTAAAAGCCTGGTTTGTTTTTGAAGTCAGTGAGAATCAATCCATTAACTTCAGAAGCCTCGAGGTCTTACACCGGAGTAGCAGCAAGCTAGCAAAGCACATCCTAACTGTGCTTGGAAGGTGTTGTTCTAGCCACTACTCTGCCATGCTAAATAGCTTGTAGCCCTGCTTTCAGGTACTTCTTTTACTGGCTCTTACAGTATTTTGTATGTATGCAATGCAATCCGGTCCTACATCCGAGTTTATCTTAGTGTGGTTTCAAAGACAGTAAGAGAGCCTTGCAGACCACCTTCCACTCAGTACTGGCATGGAGTAAAGCCTGTCCTATGCAAACTCTGTGATTTTAGACCCTGACTCCTGTGGAAAGCACAGTGTTCCCATTTCTGAAGTAGAAAAGACATCAGCTGAGTTTTGTTTTGGAAGTACACTTGCAAAGACTGTTCTCCCTACATAGCTTCCATCTCGGAGTAAAGGAGCAATTGCTCTCTGTTGTTTGAAAAACTAAAATGTTGTGAAAAGCAAGTGAGAGGAGAAGACTTGCATATTTTGAAAATATGGATAAGATCATTTAATGTTTCCACTTACTGGGAGGATGAAGCTTTTATTCAAATCTTTCTGAACCTCAGGAAAGACCCAACATCCAAATTCAGAAAAATGTGGAGAGAAAGAAACTGGCTGTCATTTAATGAGTACCGTTTATCTCCTTACTACAAATATAACTGTTAAGGAGATAAATTAAAGGTCACCAAACTAAACATTTAATGCAAGCTGTATTATTTTGAACAAAAAGGCAAGACTTGGGGGAGTTGTCTTCCACAACAGACCGCTACTGCACAAGTGTTCCACTCGTACATCTTCCATTGCCCCCATCTTCCCTGCCCTGCCTTCACCATCTAGGTTGTAAAGTTCAGGTGGAGATTTAGAAGGATTTGAGAGATTTGCTTAGTCATACAGAATTATTTTACCTGAGAGACTTACACAGCTCAAGGGTTATTATTAGAGTAGCTACAGTAACAATCAGCTCTACATACAGCTTTTCATTCATATGTCTCAAAGTGCCTGATAAAGAAAGGTCAGTATCTGCTTAACAGAAGGAGAAACTAAAGCACAGGAAAGTAAAGTGATTTTGATTGTGCCTTAACACCTGGGGTGTCCCAACCAAGGAGAGAAGCTGAAAGTAAGTTACAGAGGATTTTAAGAGTGTTTCATGCTAATTATGTCATGCTACCTAACAGCTACCTGGAGACCTGTGCAAAGGAATTTTGCTAGCCTAGGTCTGTTCTCTGCCTCAAGATGTTTGCCACAAAAGGTGCTGCTGCTGGCATTTTCCTGACAGAGATCACAGACTGGGTTTTCCATCTCTATAGGCTGATGCTTTCCAGGTCAGCCTCCATGGAGGCACGGGGATGACATGGTGTGAGTAGCTATTGTGTAAAGCCCATTTTCGGTGTAACTGAAGGACTAATATACATTCAGCACTTTGATCTCTTCAGACTCTGGTAATGTTTCTGTATCCAGTCTGAGGGTCTCACTGGGACATAAGAGGGACACAGTCAGAGGAAAAAAATAGCATTTAAGAAGGGGAAAATGTCACTTGCATCTAAGTGACAGTTGCATGTCTGAAGTGTTAAGGCACTGTTCCTCGTTGCCGCTAAAGACTCAGAGGAGAAGTTAGCAAATATATAAATCAGCCAATCCATTTTCATACTTTGACAGTCTGGGCCCTTGGGACACTCTGCCGTGACTCTCTGTTCCAGCACTGCATTTCACATTAATTTAAAATGCTCAGGAAAAGAACCCTTGAGTCTGCTTTGTAGGTTTTATAACTCCAGTTGCCTGCTTCTGCTCTGCTACAGACAGGGGAGGGAAGCGGGGCTGTGCTGGTGACTCTAACTAAAAAGCTGCTGCATATGTATCTGTGTATCCCGTGATGCAGATTGCAGTGTTCTCAGTTACTCTGCAGCTCTTGGTTTGACACATACATAATTTTACTTTGCAGTGGTTTTGATGAATTTAAAAGGAGTTTTAAAATACCTGTCCCTTTCAGAAAGCGGGTGATATTTTTGCAGTCAAATCAAAGTTAAAAGGTATCAATGAGTGCTGAGCAGCAATTGTGTAATGCATCACTTGTTTGTAATTTACTACGCTTCAAAATGTCAACACTTATCTTTAGCTAGAGGGATCAGTACATAGCCTTAGTTACAGCATCTTTCAGGGATGCTCTCTAAGTTTTGGACAGTAGTCTGAAAAACCCAGAACACATCTTTCACTTGACCTGATGAGTTACTGAATTGGAGAAGCTTGTCCATATTTTTCCAGATGTATCAATCTAATAAAACTTGTCCCTTCTGCTGACAAATGTTGCCTCTCTCTTACCCTTACGTTGTAATAGCTGTAACTGTGACATAAATCTAAGGCATATAGACAGGTAAATGCAGACTTGGGGTAGGCAGGTGAATGAAAGAGGGATCATTCTCAGAACAGCAATTAACTGGTGAGAGGTCTTGGAGTGGTTTTCCTCCCACGGTCACTGGGAGAGACGGAAGTATGTTACACAGAAGCCTGTTCTTCCTACCATTCTTAGTAGGAAATAATTCTGGGTTTTAGCATCTGCCAAGAGAGAATTTTAGCAAAAATAAGAATTCTTGCTTAAAACACAGTATGTGAACACAGAGTAAAAGCAAAACTGCAGTCTGGTGTGGGTAGTCTGAACAGCTAATAGTATCCTAACCAAATCAAAAGGAAAAAATGTCTTGTGGTTTTTGCTAAATTTCTGAAAGAACTTGTGTTTAATTAATATTAATTCCTAAGCTTATTAACAGATTTACTTTTCAAATTCTCTGAAAATGAATGCTGTTCTCAGGAAGTACAGTGATTGTGCAGAGAACATGTTATTATTCATTGCTTAAAGGAAACCTAGCAACCTTTGCTTCATGTGCAAAGCAAGACTTGTTTTCAGAAGAGCTGATATGGTGGTAACAGATGGTAGAAGGAGCAGTAGCTCTGGTTGTAGAGCTGCTCTGAAGCACAATTTTTACTATTTGCTACTCTTGAAGTGCCTGGTTTGTATGATAAAATGAGGGATCCCTGAATTAACCTTTGTGACTCTCCTTTTTGATATCACTGATGCAGATACAGCTTAAATTTCTCAAGCAAAATGTCTTTACTGTCCTATGCCAACTTGTGTGTGTGTTGGCTGAGAGTGAAGGGGCAACTTCTGCTACGCAGTTGTGCAACATAGTGAAGGCAAGCCTTTTTACGTAAGGATTACGCGGAAAAGGGGGAATCGCTGTTTTCTGACCCCAGCCAAAGACCATCCCGAGTTGTCCAGTATCTACAGTTATCCCTTGATGTATAAAAGAAACGTCTAGTGCTGTTCATGAATTTGTTTAAATAACTCTAAAGCTGTGCCATTTAAGTCAGGAGGGTAACCTAAACATTTTCCACATGTTCAGTTTCTGCTATAAAATGTTAATGCAGGAATTGGATTGAGTCCAATAAACTGCCTGACAGTTTATTGGAAGAGAAAAAAAAAAGACCCTACTATGGCACTGTACCATGTGCCTTCACTTTGATATAATTAATGTTATTAATCATGGTCTTTTTCTCCATCATTAATGGGGACAAATTAAAACTGTTGTGCAGAATGAAATACAGGCTTGAGAGAATGCAAGTTGTGGGCTTTATCCTCTTCAGGAGAGGAAGGAGCCCTTCATTCATGGCACCGATTTGCAGCCACTTTCCTGCACATACAAGTTTAATTAAGCTTTGCCAAGTAACTAATTCTCTGAGTTCATGGAACGGTAATTGTTGCCACATGGTAGGTGGGGAGAAGTAGGATTCTGAAAGAATCAAGTGCAAATGTGGCTAGAAAGAATTGCAGAGCACCATACAGAATTTTGAGGTGACCTCTATAACATTTTAACTTTTTAAATTCATTTAACATGCTTAAATAACATATTTATAGTAATAAATTAGTCATTTAACTAACTAATGCATCTTCTTGAGAAGCTGCTACATATCCCTGAAGGCAAAAGGCAGAGCTGTCAAAGTACTTAAAATAAGATCTTTTTATGCTTTGTCTAAGCTAACCAAAAACTACTCCAAAGAACAGGAATAAAATGCATCTTTCTTGGAAGTTGCTGCTAATCTAAGTCATCTCTGTGGGGCAGGAATGTTTGAATTGTACATGTGAGTAGTTGCAAGTTTCCCTTGTCGTCTTACAGGAACAGGAATGAGGACTTGGGCACACAGTGAGACTGGCTATGCCAGTTAGTTTCTTGGTGCCGACCCTCCTGTTTGTCTTGGAAAATTGCTGAATTGGAAAAAAATGTCCAGGAGGGGTTGATATAATTTGGGAGATTACAGAAAAGTTGTACTGGAAAGAAGCTAGTTTTTCCATATCTTTCTTTTCTCTTCCTCACTCTATCATTTGCTTACTGTAATTACATAGGATGTCTATAATGCTATTGCCACAGGAGTTGAGATAGGGAGGTTCAAGCAGTGTGCTGTTACCAGCACGTCTCAGAATATCAAACTAGGGGGGTCTGAACCCCGACTGTGTGTGGAGATATGGCTACGCTTGTGCACAGACAGCTGCTTTATCTGCGGTACTTCAGTTGAATCTCATGCTCCTGTTATTTTTAATGGAGCTTCCCTTGAACTTAAACAATATTGGCTACATATGGTAAGATGAATATTTCTGTGGGAGTAAGTCACTGTCACATCTACTGTGAAGTCTGTTTCTGTGCCCTGCTCTTCTTCTCTGTCTGGGGTGTTTTATTTCTAATACAAACAGTAACTTGAGGCCTCTGCTTAGATGATGTTCTTTACAAATACTTTTGTTCGTGCTTTTGTTTTTAAGGAGAGAGGTTTTTTCCCACAGTGTGCTGGTGTGCTTTTCAGCCTGGCTAGTTTTTCTTCCTAATATGAACATCATTAGCTTGGTTCTTGTCATGACCGTAAATTTGTTTGCTGTAGAGCTGTACACTTTGGAGATGTACCCTCTTTAGAAGAGTAGCACAGGAGTCAGTGCTACAGTTCACATTTATTCCAATAATTGGCACCTTCATGGTCAACTAAGCTGATGAAATGAATGGTTTTGCTCATTTACAGTCCAAGATGTGATTGAACTAGAATGGCTGAAGCTACAGCTAGTCTGCATAGCATCCCATTTCCCTGAAGGATTCCTAATGGTGCATTCTGGTTATTGACCTTTCCCAGCTTTGAGTTTATTGACCACGTGTATATTGTGGGCCCATTAAACTCTGTGGAGCTCCTTTTCCAGGAGCATGCCAAAATTTTAGCTTTCTTCTGGGTTGCACACCTGGATTTGCTTCTCACGAAGGAAGAGGCAATGGCATGTGCTTGGCCTTGAACACAAACAGTTCATATCAGAGAGCGCACATTTAAGAAACTGTCTACTTCATTTAGGATTGTTTTTGAATGGCTACCTCCTGGCAATGTGAAGCTTCTAGAAAATGTCAGTAAAGGTTAAGTTCCCCTCATAAAAAAGTTTTTGTTTTTGTCTATGCATTGTTGGCCAGTGTTTCAGAATCTAGTTTAGTTCCTTACTCAAGTGAGATTTCTCACGTATGGCATGGCCATATTTTTTAAGCATTAAAGAACATTTCCTTCCCAGAAGCTGATGATTTATTAACACAGCAATGTCATGTTTGGAGCTGGTATTGAAATACCCCTGGTATTTAGGTAGAATTTCCCTGTTTTTTGTTTAAGTATCTCTTGATGCTTTTCTTGCCATCCAGCTGTAATAGAACTGTTGTGCACTGCTGGGACAGCATGTGGAAATACAAACTGTTAAAGATGTGCTGTTTGTCATGTTTGCAGCTTGGTATACTTACTATACTGGAGTACAGCAAACATAAGATGTGCAAGATTTTCCAGTTAGCTCAGAAATTCCCATGCTAGCAAGTAACGTGATTGAATTTAAAGTTACTTCCTTCACTCTGACATTTCAATTGTTGCTACTCATTACGGTTTTTTTCTTGTCAACAAGAATCTTTCTGCTGTAGCCTCGTTGCCTTGATTTCTTTCATGAGCACTGGTTATTACATGCGATCAGTCTGGAGGACATGCTAGTCCTCGGTCTGTCCAGGATGAGGTTTTGATACACAGTTACAGGAGCACACACAGTGTTGCCTAGTACAGCACAGTATCAGCATGGTCTCCCAACAGACTGTACTCATGTGCTATGGCACACAGATCAAATCTTTTCATGCAAGTACTTGATGTCAAGTACTGTTGTGTGCTTGACACAGTCAGTACTCTGAAAATAAAAATTCAGAGCTGCCAGTTTTGCACTTATTTATTTAATTTACAGGCAGGGGACAAATAAAAATATGCAGCAGTAGAAACTGGCATTTTGAATTCCAAGCACAACCTTTGTAGGCTTTCCCCTTTATGGGAAAAAAGCCTCTTTCTCATCTGTAGTGAGCTTTTTGTAAACCCCTACCCCAACAGCTAACAAAATGTAACGTTCACTGGTGTAGTGGGGATCAGAATCCACTCCTAGCTTCCAAATGTTTGACTAGTTTGATCACTTAACCTTGGCAAATATGCAATACATTATGCATATTTCAGCACAATATTGACAAATACTGTTTTCTTCCTGTCAACATTATATAATCAGGAGACTTTATTAAACCATGAATATGTTCTCTTGGTTTTAGGTAACATCATAGTTTAACAGGATATCACAAACCTCTTGTAATAAGTATCCTATTTTAAAACATGGGGAACTTAGAAATATATTTAGATATTACCTTCCTATACATTTCCATAGATGTAGAAGAGTGGTCCATGGCACAACTAAGACTATATAATGATTTTCAGAAAGCAGTATCTGAAGTAGTTCCCTATAGAAGGGCAATTCAATGAATTATTAATACAAAGCTACTAGTATAGAACAGTTGAGGTGAATTTTAGTCAGGCTTATGGTGAAAGAGCCACTGTGGCTTAGTTGCTTCCATATATTTTCTTTGTAAATGTGAATTTAGAAGTCTCTTCTGTATTAAACATCAAAAATGGTGTTCTATTTGTGAAGTGCTGACTTAGCTTGGTGGAAGTGGGACCTTTCTGCCAAGATCCACGTTGCAAGTTGAAATGACTGCTCAGTCCTTTCTGCAGGCCTGCCACGTAGCTGCTCAGGCCGTCACCACAGTATAATATACCCTTGAAAATGGATGTCTAAAAGTAGCCACAGTATTTGGCCGCACAAAGAAATGTTTTTATGCAGAATTATAGGGCTTGTAATATTCCAGAGGTTAAGTAGTTTTCCTGTCTGCACATCCCATAATCCTTGTCCATCTGTGAAACACCAAATTAGACTGCATAACCAGATTTTCCTTCTTTTTTTATTTCAGACCAGTCTTTTTAGCAGGGCCTCTTGTGACAGGACAAGGGGTGATGGTTTTAAACTTATTTTAGTTTAAAATCTCCCTCTGTTGGGAGATTTAAACTGGATAGAAGGTAGAAATGTTTTACACTGAGGGTGGTGAGAGCCTGGCACAGGCTGCCCAGAGAGGTGGTCGCTGCCCCATCCCTGGAACCATCCCAGGTGAGGTTGGCCGGGGCTCTGAGCAACCTGCTCTAGTTGCAGAGGTCCCTGCTCCCTGCAGGGGGTTGGACGAGATGAGCTTTAAAGGTTCCTTCCAACCCAAACCATTCTATGATTCTATTATATTTAATATACTAGTGCTTCTACTGTAGCTGGGAATTGACTAGGAGGCTGCAGGGATATTTATTTTATCTCATAGTAGTTGTCAAAAATATTTGCCTCCATTATGATTATTCTCAAAATTGCTCTGCCTGGCAGTTTGCACAAATACTGCCGCTCCTGCCACTCCAAAAAAACCCCAACCATGTCAAAAAAAGTTGGAGGAAATACGTCATCTGGGAGACAAGCCGCTTTGGAGGTACTTCCATGCTGGCACTTTCCAAGGAAGTTCTAATTACGTTAATGGCTTCAGCTCTTGCTTTTGAGTTTTGGTGTTGGTTTGTTATTTTTTAAATTAGTAGTGTTTATGAAAGCCACTTTCTTTTTCCCCTCAGGGGTGTGTGCAGAGCAGCCCTTGTTCCCAGTGAACGCAGCGTGCTGGGGCACTGTCCCCCTGCGGTGGCAAACCCGAGGGGCGCTCACCCACCTGCGTATGGCAGCAGTCGGTCTGTCTGCTCGGCCAGTTCTTGTCCTCCTTTAGAGCAGAAGATCCCAAGTCCGTTTCAGTATAGATCTCTGCACGCAAAGACACCGTATCATCCATATTTATTTATGATTAATGGAAATGAGTGTGATCCTACACATAAATTGGTTGATGAGTACGAGGCCTCGTCAGGCACTCTATTAAGACTGCACAGGAAATTCTAAAGTCAATTTGAGTTGACTTCTTTTTTTCAACTGACTATAATTTATGTTTGAATGTTCAGCTTTTAGACTTAAATCTTTTATGCTTTTTGGATAGAGATCATTTGAAAATGATTCCATCTGCTTTAGTCAATAAGAGGATTATAAGCAACATATTCTTGCTATAAGGCAGAAAACTTTACTTGCAGTATCTTCTGTTCAGTGTGGTTACAGTAGATAGCATTGAAAGGTGTAGCACACATTTTTTCTCTGCACCAGGAGAAGCTGCAATTTGTAAATGAGTAGAGACTTTACAACATATAGTTTTCAGTATTGAACAGAAAATCTGATCTTGAGATAAGTTTGGAAAGTACAATTCATGCAACGGCCTGTCCCAGATAGTAGAGGACGTAAACGAATGGTTTCCCACTTTACTGTTGGACTGGCATATGTTGCATAAAAAATTGGAGAGAATGCTCCTTTTAACTCACCTTGATAATATTCAACTGCGACATATCCAGACCAAGGCAGCCTGAGGGAGGAAGAAAGGTCTGTGTAGCAAAGCTTCTGCAGCAGTCACTAAGAGCCATCCAGCAGATGGGCATCTCCTCCGAGACTCTGCTACAGTTTTGTGAGTTGGAGAGAATCCTCTGGCTTAGGTGTAGATCCACCACTGACTGCGTGTGTTTTCCTTGTCTTCCTCTGCCTTCACCCTCCCTGATGGGAACAGCAATAAGAACACCATCAATATCCATTTGGAAAACTGTCTAAAAGGGGACTGAAGAGACTGAGGACAGAATAATGCAAGTTGTTTACTACGTACTCTTCTAGCTGGAACAAAAAGTGAAAGCTAACAAGGCATTGTGGAGTACAAATGGCTTATAAATTCACTTACTGCAAAGCTGACTTTCCCGATAGAAAATGAATCAGATGTTTTTTGGATAGCTGAAAAACAAGAAAAGCGACCAAGCTGACAAAATTGGGTCTGTACGAAATGGAGCTCTGCTTGTTATTTCAAGGTGTCAGATGAAATCTGAGCCTAGCCTCATGAAGAAGGCATCTGTGGTTTTGGTTTCTGAGCCCTGGGTACAACTTTCCTCCATAGGCTTTTTCTTTATCAGTCCATGCAGTGTTGCCACATTAACTGTCGACAGGAAAACCATACACTCAAACTAGTTCTTGCCTCAATCCAAATCTTGATCCTCAAATCACTGAGAATTCTGATTTGCAGCTGTGTAAGTCCAGAACTGCTAAAACCTTCAACAGAGTTGAAAACCGAAACCAGAACTTGATTCAAATTTGCATGGCTGTCCACGAACAAATACATTTTTACAAGATTGTAGCATATTCCATACAATGAGTTAAACTCCATTCCAGCTTCCCTGGGAGCCTGCCTCTTCTGTGTGTGTAAGAACAGGGGCGCACACGGTGTTTTCATCTGGTTGACAGACATGGGGGCTGCTGCTATGAGCCAAAGAATGTAAATGCTTTGCTGAGACAATGCAAAAATCCCCAACATGTTTGTAGAAGAATGTAAAAAAACCCATCAAGATGCAAAACTTCCTGTAGAATGGAGAAAATGTGGTAAAACCCAATATTTATTTCATGTATCATCCTTCTCGCCAGACTCCCTCAGCACTTTTTCCTTCTGTATTCTACAGACTGCTGATAGTATTAGCATTCTATGGCACTGCGGTGGTGGGCATGAATCTTGCACATGAACAAGAGCCGGGGTGCCAAAGGGTGGCAGTGCAACGGGGACAGAGGCCTAGTGGGGACTGCGAAAAGCAGGAGAAAGTCACATTTTTTTGCATGTGTGAAGATCAAAATTGAAACGTAGAAGTAATGGTGATGAGGAAGGAGTCAGTGAGCTAGCAGCAAGTGGGACCCCAGTAAGCCCCACTGTGTGTCTTGGTGTTTGTTTGCATGCGTGTGCGTTTTCAAAATGGAGCTAGATGGAAAGAGTGGTGATCCAGGCCAGTGCCGCGTGCTGGCCGCACAGCTGGGGTGGAATGGGGGTTGTATGAGCTCTTCCATTAATCACCTTTTTATTTCTTCCTTCCCTTCAGGTGCAAGTGGGAAGTACACCTCAGGACCAAAGAATTGTGGGATACATTTCCTGCACTCACTTGCAAGCTATTGCAGGTACTGTCTTCATTTGCCTATCTTAGTTTTTCGCTGTTTCTAGGCCTGTGCTGGCAGGATTCTTGTGCAACGGTAGCAGGGATTGCTCCTCCAGGATTTCTGACAAAGTGCAGCCTGCATTGCAACTAGCAGTGACAGGAAACAGCCAGGAAAGAATGGTAGACAAATCTGTCCCCAAACCTTCACATTTTCTGTCTTGGAGTAATTAAGTAGTATAGGACACAAACAAATATCCCTTGAGAGCTTTTCTTCTCTTTGCTCCTTCTTAACCACATATTGTTATTTTAGCAAATATATTGCTATCATCATTACTCAGCAGCATTTAACAACCCGTACTGGGACTATCAGCATACAAACTAAAATCTCTTTGTACATAACTAGGGGATTATCAGAAGATACAAGTTGGGGCATTTTTTCCATCAGAAATCAGCAGCTGGAATAAGCCCAAATTCTCTGGTTTTTGACCTGCAAATGTCATAGATAAATGGCTAGAAAGTTAATATACTAAATGAAAAATTCTCTTGGTCATGTTTAAAAGCAATTTCACTATTACATTTACTACGGCAAGACACAGTATGCTTTGTGTCCTTAGTTTCATGAACAAAATATTTTCTAAGGTCTTTAAAGAGAAATGAAATGCAAAAACTCTCAGCAGGGTATGGAAGGTGCTTTTTTTGGAATTTTCACTGAATTATCTTTCAAAAGAATGAGATGTTCTTTAATAGCAAATTTCTGTGTTTGTGAGATATACGGGCTCCGCTGCTTCCCATAACCCGACTGGAATTTCATCTAGCCCTGTAAGGCTGTGGTGGAGCCTGTTCCTCCTCAACCATCTTATGACCTTTTCTGTCTGATAGTATCTCAACACTCAGCTCTCCTTTTAGTATTAACACTCAGAACTAGACTAAGGTAGATGGGTGGCCTTATCTCCATTTTACAGCCTGGGTCCAGAAAGCAAGGGGAAGAAAAGTTAGTGACTTTGGGTGAGTTTATTCCATTTTTAGTGTTCTGATGCATACCTTTTGCAGTCAAGACATTTCTCCATTTTAGCTCTTCGCCTGAACATTCATCAATTAAAATGGACAAATACTTGAAATCCTTGGAGATATCTATGGAAAATTTGCCATGTATCTCCTGTCTTTTGTGTCACAACTATCAGCTCTATACTAAGAGTAGGTGTAGTAATAAAGTAAAAGCCAAATCTGCAAACATTTATTTTGTGTAAGAATTTAATTTAGCCAGAGGGGTGGATATCCTTAGTTGTACTTGAGCAACTGCGATTCCTGTGCTCCTGAGAGCTGGAGAGCTGCCACAGCCCTCCTAGACTGCTTGAAGACAGCATGTGTGCTGCAGGCTGAGGAAGACAGTGATGTATTATAAATGGGAGAACTCTGAACCGATGTGCTACAGCACATCTGGGTTAACCCAGCCAGGCAGCTCGCATTCATTCCACTTTGTCAGTGCTTCGCTTGCAGAGAGAGACTTGGGAACAAAACTGCCAGTCCCTGAAGTACATTAGAGAGACGTGATAGTTCTAAAGAAGATTCATGAATTTTTCAGTTTCATTTTAACAATGTAACATCCTTCTTGGTTTTCTATTTTTAACTCTGGAATTATGGTAACATACTGAGAGATTGCTTTTGTGGAGCTCAGATTCGTTGCTGTTCTAGTTTAGGTTATAAACCTCAATTTTTACTACCTAGTCATGTATTTTCAGGTAGTCCTTGATAACCACACTATGAAATCCCTAAAATATTGAAAAGGGGGGAGGGAAGACAAATGGGAAAGTAATGTTCTATTTTTCAAGTTAGCCTAAAGCTTCTTCAAGGGTAAAACGCAACCTTTCATTTTCCTAATTAACATTCTTGCTTCATACATTTAGGCTTATCTGGTTCAAACTACGTTCAAATAGAGCAGACAATGATTTAAGAGCCTAACTGTCCTTTGATACATCATATTAGTTTATGTAATGAAATGGAAAACTAAAGTTCATAAGTTTGGCAGAGCTGTGCGTTCTGATTTGTATCATCTGATTCATAACACTTTACACATTAAAAAAAATTATCCAAAAAGCAGTTCAACGATGTAAAGCTGTGGTATCTATAAAAACAAGCACTGTTTAAAAGGTTAGCTGTTTAAATCACCCTGTCATACATGGCTGAGTGCAATTTGGCTTCCCTTCTATGATACATAAACTTAGACTTGACAGTTCTGATACTTATATGAGTATAAAATGAAGGGATCCAACTGCTTCTGGTCAGGGATGAACCACTAATGCTTGTTTTCAAGAGATATGCTGGCTCAACCCTGTTCTGAGCAGTTGCTATTTTCTCAGACCTGACATTCACCTTTTTCAACAGAAGTTTAGAATTAGATGT
Organism: Eurystomus gularis; assembly: GCA_013400335.1. NCBI lineage: Eukaryota > Metazoa > Chordata > Aves > Coraciiformes > Coraciidae > Eurystomus > Eurystomus gularis. The sequence continues at coordinate 266,721 of VZZY01009564.1, read as the reverse complement.
AGCATATCCTTGCAATTCTCTACCTATTACCGAACAGCGCTATGAAGCAGCTCTTCATTTCCACTGTGGCAATAGCTGCATGTTTCAGTGACAAATGAAGGGACCCTTTAATGAGACCTGAATGTAATTATTTTCCAAGGGGCCATTAAGTTTACATGGTTCTTTTATGTCTTTCTATTAGTCAGTGATTAATGCTCTGGACAGGTTTTGCTGCCTAGAATCCACCCACCTCCCGAGTCCCTTTGAGTCCTGGCTGTCAGACACCCTGCCCAGCCATAGGAACAGTGAGCCTGAAGCTAGTCCAGCCCAGGGTCCTGATGGCATGCTGGAGGCTGTCTCATAACCTCATTCATGTGCCTGTTTTGCATTCAGTGTGAGTCTGGCAACTCATGTGTCTCGAATGCTAGCTTCAGGTTCTACAAGCCTACACACAGCCTAAGCAGAACTCTGCTTGGGACTGAGAGAGATGCCTCAGTGTTTGAAATTCTGAGCGTGCAATCAGGAGTAACTTTAGTGCTAAGCTTTCTTAGGCAGTGATTCCACATGTTTCTGAACTAGCAGCGCGGGTGTGTCCCATAGCACTTATTATTGCTGAGAACTCTAGTTTTAAAAACCTCCACTGGATCTTTTCCTCTGCTCTGACTAGGCCTGTCAGCTGCTTTGTTCAGCCACCATAGTTCTCCTTCTAACATCTTTCAGAGTAGGACAAAACAGTCTTCCTCAGTGTCTAGTACCTACCTGCAGCTCTAACCAAAGCCAGGATTTCACTGAAACATTTCCAGTGTGAATGGAAAAGGCAAGTATGATTAACAAAGGTGAAGAATTTATTTATAGCGGCTGAGGTTTCTCACACTACCCTTTCATCTTTCCACAAATTTTGAAGCTGAAGGGAACTTGGAAAGAAATCGGAAATGCTGACTGTGGGAACCAGTCACAACACAATTATTTGCATTTTTCCAGGCCAGTTGCTGAGGAAAGGAGTGTAGAGCAATTAGCACAAACCTGTGTTCTCTGGTTAATCACTGGTGGCAGTCAATCAGATCAGTGATTCTATCTGAATGTTTAAAGCGGAAGGCTGGAAGAAGGAGAAGTTGAATATTAGTGTTGGGAGTTACTATCCAGTTCTGTTAATACTTACTGATGCCATTTCATTTCAGCAGCAGTTTCTGAAACGTTTTCTCCCCTGATTGCTCTGGATTCAGGTTTGGCTTCTCCTCTACTTAGGTGTCTGATTAGGTCAGTTATCCTAATCTCCAAAGCTATTGATCATGTGGAGCCAGTAAGACTGAATCTCACTAATAACCTTTGCGGACAGATATACGCAGTACCGGCTGTGTAGCTGCGGTAAGCTGGATCCCGTTAGTTTAATACTAAGCTCAGAAAACAGTTATATTCGAGTCTCATTAGAGGATCCCATCTTTGTCATGGAAATGTAGCTCCCTTCACTGCACACGGTCCACATCGTGTACTGAAGTGCAGTTACTGCTATGACCTCTAGTGGGGATAACCAGAGATGCCAGACTATCCCAAGTTCTACACTTCTGAAAAGAAACAGTCATCTCTAGCTAGAGTTCCAAGGCTACAATGTTCCCGTAGAGCCCTGATGTTCTCTGGCATACAGTGCTGCTACAAAGGCTCAGCTTTGTGTGTCACTATGTAGTTAACCCTTTTTTAATAACAGCAACGCATGTTACCTGACACCTTTCACAATATTCTCCAAACATGTTTTTGCCTGTCTTTTTATCTTCCTAAGAGTTTTCTGGTTTGGAGAACTTTACCTTTGTGTGGGTTTGCTATGTTGTTCACACTGCTCTGTGACAGGTTGCTGCCCAAGTTTTATGCCCATGTGGTAACAGCTGCAATTATCGCTCTAGAATGAGAAGTCATGCTACCGGGATAATTCAGAGAAAGGCAAAAAAACCTTGATGGTTCAGGGATGTAGACACCGGTCTTAGACAGTTGCAAAGCAATTTATATAATCAAAACTTTGTGAGGAGCAAGATGTTACTGCATTCTTGTCAACAAGCACCATGCTTAAAAGTTATGAGGAAAAAAAGGCAGGGCAGAAGAAAGTACTGGCCAAAGGAGATAGGAGAGAAAGGTTCAGATGCTGCAGAAGGAGGACAGTCCATGAATTTTAATAAACTTCACCAGGAATGAGAAAGCTGGGACAGTTCAGCCTCAGAAGGAGAAGGCTCAGGAGGGAGCTTATCCAAGTGTGTAAATACCTGATGGGAGGGTGTAAGGAAGGTGGAGGCAGACTGTCCTCAGTGCTGCCCAGGGACAGGATGAGAGGCGACGGGCACAAACTGCAATGCCATTTAAACAAAGAAACACCATTTTTATTGCAAGGGTGACTAAGCACTGGAACAGGTTACCCAGAGGTCATGGAGATACTCAAAGCCTGCCTGGATGTGGTCCTGAGCAGCCTGTTGCAGGTGACCATGCCTGAGCAGAGGGGTTGGACTAGATGGTCACCAGAGGTCCCTTTCAAGCTCATGCTTTCTGTGAACTTGTAATTTCATCTGTATCTGTTAAGCAGAATGCGTATGGTAGTCACGCACACCTTTTGTGGTTAGTGTCACCTGCTCCAGGCTGTATTTATTCTACGTGACCTATTTCTTCTGCTTTTGTCTAGCTACGTCTTTACTGTAGGGCTTTCCTGTGCTGTTGTAGCAAGGGGTTTACCACATTGGTCTGGGTTTGTGTCAAGCTGTGTGATCAGGGTACTATGGAAACTTGAGGTACAAGTAACTAGAAACTGTAGGTTAGGGAATAGATCCAGGAAGCGCTTGTATCCACTTTTAAATTACAGCCCAACTGGTAAAGATTTGTTGGGAATAACACAAGTTGGAAGTAAAAAAACCAGATCATTTGCTGTTGGAATTACCAGTCTAAAGAGGTGACTCCATAGCAGAACCTATGTACATCTCTCTCTTTCCCCGGTTGAGTTTTCAATATTTCTTTTTAATTATTTCAGATTTTTAATTTTTTCACATCATGCTTGGTTGAACGTTTCTGATTCCATTTGTATTTAACTGTTGTTTTAATACCAGTCACCTCGACTGGTATTATTAACCTTCACAGGTTAATAATGGTAGGGAAATGGAGTCCTAAGGCCTGAAGTTTGTCAGTATGCTAACACAGTTACAGCATGCTGCAGAGTTCACATTTTACAAGTCTATTAAAGAGTGCGGGAGACAGCTGCAGTTGAGAGGAGTTATTAATAAGCTGTGAGGTTGTAGACTTAAATATTTGCCATCTCCATCGTTGCTACTGACAGCAGCTTTGGACATACATAAGTGATGCGTGGTGTACACCTTTTTAACAGCTAGCACAGTATAATAAGTGAGGTTAAAATAAAATTGTAGTCAGAGTAAGTCATGTTCGGTTTGCTGCTTTTCCTTCTGATTGTGGCATTTGAAAATCTTTTCTCTTGAAGAAGAGTAAGGTTCTGACTTGACATATCATATCAAGTCTGAAACAAGCAAAATTACAACTGTTAACTGTAGGTACAGTGAAAACAAAAGGCAAGGGAAGGGAAGACAATGTGGTAAACAATTATTTCTAGAATGTGTCTCTTCCTGCTCCTTCCCCACATCAAGCTTTTACTGTAATCATTTTAAGAGTGACAGTAATTAATTTTTTCTTAGACTTCATCTTGGCTAATGTGCCTGAAATTGTGTGGTTACTTGCTGTAATTAAAAAGCTGTTTTGTACGTCAGATGCTTTCACAAATACATATTTTGCAACTGATCAATATCAACCCTTTCCTATCACTCCTATAAAATAGGAGCACATCCTCAGCACACATAGCCTACTGTAACTCCCTTGCAGCTGCTGAAAATGCTTTGGGTCTTTATTTCTGACTGCCCACCTAAACCTGCATCTACACGTAGCTTTAAAAATATGAAAAAATACTTCCAGTTTAGGGCTTCTTACTTGAACACAAATAGAGCCCTTCCTTGACAGACTACTGCAGTATGAGTAAGTTGAATTTACCACTGATGTATATTTACTAATAATATTTGAAAGTTAACATTTTCATTTTTAAAAATGAGAAAGCAAAGCCAAGAATGATCAGGTTGTTTATGCCAGAACATGCTGTCCAGTGTTGTGTGAAGTAGGATTTTAACTCTGAACTTCTGAATATAAATGTAGTGCATCAGATCATTCTTCTGTGGCTAGAATTGTCATCATTTTGGCTGGCTGGCTGCAGCACGGATACCTTCTCTCCTTATTTCTTCAGGCTTGCCTTCTATGATTGATTCCAGAAGGAGACACTTAAATCATCAAACCGTGTGGTTCCTAATGAACTTCATAATGGGCTAAGCACTACTACTGCTCTTAGCCACACCATTTTTTATCTTGCATCCTTTTTCTCAAGATGTCTAGCAGGAGCTTAGCAACTCATATGTGGCTGAGTAACATGCTAAAGGGAGGGCTTATTTCTTGGTTTACCTATTTGTTTGTTGGCTTGTTTACTACAGGAGATACTACTGTTCGATGTGAGCAACTGGATATGCTTCAAGATTGGCTGTCTGAATTCAGAAAATCTACCTCCTCCTCCAGTACAGCCAATCCAGAGGAGCTGGTGGCTTTTGATGTCATCTGTGGAGATCTCAACTTTGATAACTGCTCCTCTGGTAAGACAAAGTTTTCCTTTTCCTGGTGTCTACGTATTCCAAAAAGGAATAGGAAAGCTCTCGATTCCTGTGCGTTATAGCAGTGTACTAAGTTGTGACTGGCTTTTGCAAGGAAAGACTTAATTGCTACAGATACTTCTGAAATAGGAACTAGCCTTGAGATAAGCCAAGGAGAGCAGTTCATGCTTACGAGCTCTGCTGAGTTATTAGGCATGATGGTTTTCAAGGCACAAAGGGCAGTAATTTGTGACTTGTGGTAGCAATATAAGGTAAACACCTATTGTGCTAGAATTTTAGTCACTAATGAAAGATGTGTGTTACGGGATTTTTGTGGAGAAAATAATAAATTCTTGCTGTTAAAAATAATTTCATAGTGTACATACACAGACATAGGAGATTAATGCTGCAGAGAGAATGAAATGTTGCTGAATCAGTCTTGGAAAATATGAACTGAATCTGCGTACTTCTGGGTTTATTTTAATAAATTTTTTAAAATTTTTTTTCTGTATTTGGATGAGGAGGGTACTAGAATAAAAACTCCACAAAACCATAATTAATGGGTGGTGAGTACACAGAGATGGTATCCTTTTCCAAACATCAATCTTCTGTTCTGTAGTTAAACAGCCGACACAGAGTGCAAAGCAGTGTGTGTATGTGTCTTCTCTGCTCTCCTGCTCGGTCCAGCTCAGGCATCCAGCAGAGCTCCTTCCTGGCTTTATACAGTGGCAGTTGACTCCGCTGGTTTGGAGCTGGTGAATGGCTGACAGCCAAAAGGCCTCTTGTGTGACTGGGCCAGAACTGAAGTATGGTGGTACAAAGAGCACGGGGCAGGTGCAGTGAAGTGGGGGTCACCTGAGGGATTTGGTCTGTGCTGTGTTATTAGGGAGATGCGCAGTGTACAGGTGAGCTCGGGCTGCAGCATTCAAAGTGGGATTCAGCAATTCAGACCAGAGTCTGTGGATTAACAGGTGAATTTGTGAACAGCATCTAGTGTGAATTCTCTAGTCTGCATGACAAGCCCAGGCAACTGAGGCTGAGAGCAACCCCTGGACCAAAAGCAATTCTAAGAAAGAAAAAGCAGGCATTGTCTGATCTGAAAAACAACCAGTACTGTCTAATCTCAGGACTTGCATCAGACACTGTAAGATTTTAGCAAAGTTAGAGAAACATTTAATTGGGTAGAAAAGACCATCAACCCAAAACACAGCCTTTCTGTTGTTTGTTTCTAGGCTGTATGTACAAAAATTAAATCACTCACAATCCAAAGTAAACCCAGAATGTCTGAGAAGGTGCTGCCAAGCAGTCTGACTGGTAGAAGAATCCATTATGCACTGTGGAGGTGAACAGTAAGTGGGAATGGCTACAGAATACTGTCGTTAAACATGTATTAGGATAAAAGGCAATGGCAGCAATGCTAGTGAGTTTTTTAGGGAAGGAAGGAAGAAATGTGGTCATAACAGGTTATCAGCCAAGATGCTACACAGACAGGCTGAGGAGGCAACTGCAGCAGTCCCGAGGAAAGGGCGACAGCAGCTGGGGGATACAAACGGACACATCTGCTGTGATGTGACTGTTTCACTTGCGATATTGTTGGATGGACGGAGTAGCCTGAAGGCAGAGGTGTCCATCAAGGAAATAAACAATCTGCTGCATACTAAAGGGGAGACTGCCCAGTCAGGTCCAAATAAAAAATTATTTTTATCTGTTTACAAAAATCCTGTAACACACAGGTTTTTAATTAGTAACTAAGATTCAAGGATAATAGGTGTCTTATCTAATTCAACTGTGCAGCATGAGGAGAGAGAGCGAGAGAGAAAGAGAGAGGAGGTTGCTGAGAAGAAGAACATATGTTCAGTATTCTCTACCCAACAAGTTCTGGCACCCTAACCAAGAATCTTGCACAGAGTATAATTAATGGTGTTGTGACCACCTTTTTAAAGGAAAAGTAAAAATAACTATTTGCCTTTGCAAATAATAGTTGTAAATACTGCAACTACTACTAAAGAGCATTGAAAAGCAGGTTATAAAAATCCATTTTATTTTTGCTATTTCTACCGCTTATTTACATCCTCCTCCCCTGTAATATCCACACAGCCTGGAAACAGAAATGAAGCTGGCTATTTAATTTTTTATTTTTAGATTGCTTTCTTTCTGTATCCACTAAGCAAGACGAAAGCAATGTTTTAAAGTTTTCTTCTCCGTTTTTACATTACTCATTGTTTTAGGGACATCTGTTAGTATTACATGGAATTAGACATCTTGAGATGAGTTTATTTTTTTAAGCGATAATCAGCTTCCTGTAATTCGGTATATGATTTTCTGTATTCTTTCCCACTCCACAGACTGATATGGCAAGTAATTAATGTTTCAGTGAATATCAAGCTTCTATTCTTAGCTGTATTGACAGTACAGTTTTCAAAGATCTCCAGGTCCATGAGTGACCTTATGCTTATGACAAGTTTTCTGCAATTCAGTTTTCCCCTCTAGCTTTACAGAACATTACGAACGTTCATACAGTGAATTCACACTTAGTGGGAACATTATATTAGAAAGTTACTTACTGTCAGGTTGCTTTGGATTGACTTGTGTAAAAGTCTATTATTTTTTTAAATCTTTTAGCATAAGAGAAAAAGCCTTCCTGTCAGATGGGTTAAGTTTGTCCTGTTAGCTGTGACTTGCTGCTGTCAGTGCCACAGTTGCAAAGTAATGGTGACAAAATTTTATCTATCTTCATCTATCTTGGTTTTAAGGGAAATTTTGTGGACATATGATATAAAAAGGGAAAACCTGGAGAAATGAACAACTGCACAGATTTCATCTTCTACTTTTCCATAAACAAGAAACAAACCAATTGACTGTTCAGACAGAGCAATTCCCTGCATTGCACACTGGGCAAATCTTAGGGAGGGTCAGTCCTCCCATCCTCTGCCACAGCTCCAGGATACCCAGGCAAATTCTTTTTTCCATCTCCCTGCAGTTACGAGCATGTTCTCAAGATCAAGAGGTAGCTGAGGTGGCTGGGCGGGGCAGAGCTAGAAAGCTGTAATGAGATGAATCAGCTGGTGTGAACGCAGAGGCTGAAGGACAGTCAGCCATGTTCATGACTATTAATAACAAAATGGCGAAAGTGTCTACAGCTATGAACACAGTACTACTGCACTCCACACTTGTGTTCGGCTTCCTTCTTAATAGGAAGAGGGTAACCACTTCTTCACTTGGTAAGAACAGCATTTTACACAAGATCTCATGTGATTCCTACAGCATGAGCTGCATTCTGTCTCAGATACACAGCTCATCGTTCAAAGTTTTGTTTCTGACTTCAAAGGAGTCCATTTTCATGTGTACTTACATGTTCTGTTGTCTTGGCAATAGACAGTGATAAATGTGTTCCAGCAGCAGCTCCAAACATAGGTGAATATTCTGCTGATCCAAGAGAGAGCCTTCAAGTGTTGCTAAGAAGTTTTCACCATGTAAGAGGTCTAAGTGCTGCAAGAAAGCAAATTATCAGGAGCTGTTGCCAGTTTCTTTGCCATTTAACAAAACCAGAATTGAGGCAGCTGGTATTTTCGAGTTGTGGTTGTGCTTGTTTCCCAGGTATAATAATTGCTACATTAAACAGCATGCACAGAACTGGAACATGCTTATTTGTTCAGTGTCTGACATTCTGATGTATACATTTTTGTAGGATATCTTACTAAATGATCCTACAAGCTTGATGCATTGTATGCTTGAAATGCAAGGAGCAGAGTAGCAATTAGCAAGAAATTAATTAGAGTTGATAGGTCATGCTGATAATGTTTAGAATGGCTTTAATAATGTAGATAATATCCCAAGAAAATTATCAATTGCCTGTCCTTTCTGTTATAGCTCAGAAAACATTCAGGCAATGAATTCTTCTGAAGCAAGTGAAGCACAGGCTCTTATCTCAAACTCACTGAGACGTCCCCAAACAGCCATGTACCTTGCCATTGTGAAGTCAGGCCAATTCTCCACTGCAGGATCTATCTCAACAAACGTTTGGTACCGGTGTAAGCAAGGCAATGGCAACAGTGGGGTAGGGAAGTGTGCTGGGAAACTTTCACTTCAGTTTACAGCTAGAAACTACCAACAAAATCTCTTTCATTGAGAAACTTGGTAGGAAAGCACTGTTATTAGCAAGCATTTGTTGGAATTTCTGATCAAGACAAGATATTTCTGTGCTGTAAAGCTACTACTGAACTGGTTCGGATCAACCCTATATATGTATACAAGCAGGAAGGAGGACTTGCCTTTTCTGTTGTGGCAGAACACGGAGTTGTCCACAGGTTCACAACACGCAGCTGATGTGCCTTTTCTTGGGCTTGTTCTTTCCCTGCAGACGACAAGCTGGAGCAGCAGCATTCTCTGTTTACGCACTACAAAGACCCATGTCGAATTGGTCCTGGGGAGGATAAACCATGGGCAATTGGTAAGACCTTCTCTAGCTGTCAGCGTATGAACATTTACTTGTCTGTCACTCACATGACATCTATATGCAGCAGGTAGTTTGGCTAACAAGAGGAATTGGCGGAGACCAAATAGCTACAAGGGGTATTTCTGTAATGTATATTTTCTAAACCTTAACAGCATCTTGTTGAATTGTAATTAAGAACCAAACAGAGATCTCAAACCTCAGTCCACATTCTAGAACTTAGGCATCAAGCTATGTGAATGCCATCCCACACCTGTTTTACGTTCTAAATAATCTCCAGATTGCTTTGGCGCAGGGGAGTAAAGCCCAAATTATTTCTGTACTTTCTGCATGCACTGAAAGCCTGCAGCTTTTGATCAGAACGTTCCATTTGGTGTTCTGTAAATACTGTAAGCGGGGATGTAACAAAGCAGTTCAACAACACTATGAGCTTGTAGGGTTCATCTTATAAAAGATTTCATGGAACTCCAAGATACTTGGTGAGCTTTTAGATCAGGAATTAGACCTTTTCTAGAGGAACAATTATAGCAGTGAAGATACTAAAGGTAAGAATGTGTAACTGTTTAACAATGTGGCTTTACTGTTGTAGCAGAAAACCATAAAAATCAGAGACACTGGGGCTGGGAAACTGCAACAGAGCAGTTTTGAAGGGTGGCAGCCAGTAGGGAGGTCTGGAGAGAGAAGTGAACACAAAGCACTCGTAGTCAGAACGGCCCCATCTCCCCCAGAGGGCTCCTGTGCCCCTAGAAGCTTCCCCAGAGGCAAGTCCCAGGAGGTACGCTGGGACAGTCACATCTCCCTTTCTGTTTACAGGTACCTTGTTGGATCCTGAAGGATTATATGATGAAGAAGTGTGCTCTCCAGATAACCTACAGAAGTATGAAATTCCTAATCCTCTCACGTACTTTAGACAATTCCTTAAAAAGCCAGTTCATTGCTTGCTATTTAACATTTCACAAACTGAGGGCTGGTTTATGGACTGTAAAAAAAATCCAGACAACTAAAACAACCAAATAGAATTTTTCACTCAGGAGTACTTGGGGAAGAGGAAAAAAAAGGGAAGGAAAAGTGGATGCTTTTCAAAGTCTAATAGAATTGGCTTCAGTGGGTGAAAAGATGAGAGCAAGTGCAGTCTGTGTTTTTATGTGTCTAGAGTTGGTCCTACCTGGACTGGCTCTCAGGTCAAGAAACTCCGAGCACTACCAAGAGGGTACACGGACAGCTTGTCTGACTGTCTTTCGGCAGGTAGCTGGTTCCACGGTCACTGTGCTGTAAAGGAGAGCAACAAGAGGAAATGTACTTTTCCTCAAATCAAACACCCATAAAGTTTAAAACACCACCCCCAACCCAACAACTAATTACACTTTCTAGAAAGCTTGCAGAATTCAATACACCTCAAAAAGCAAGTTCGCAGAGGGAGAGGAATTAAATAGCACAGCAGCCATAACTAGGAATATGGCTTAATATCTATCAGCAACACTAGCGCAGCGTTACTTTCAAGGAACGTTTGATATTGAGAAACAGGCATCTTAGGTTTGAGCTAGTGGACTTGAGAAATATAAAAATACTTGATTTGCAGAAGTCTTAAGATAAATTTCTTGGATACCTGTACAGTGCAGAGAAATTAATAATTTTTGTACATTTTAGAGCAGCACTTAATGAATGCCATAATCCTTTTTGCACCTTCTCTACCTTGCAGGCTAGTTTAATGGATTAAATATGTTATTGTGATGGCTAACTGTAAGATGTTCTAGCTGTTCATTACCAAAAAATACTAAAAAGGTGAAGTTACTTGAATTACTGAGTCTGTGCTGATGCCTCAGTTAACACACATTATGGAAATGATACATTATATAGGCACAGTTTGTGTTGGCATTTTTACTAAGCACAATACATTGCGTGGTAGAGATGGACAATTTGCAGAATGAATGCTCTAGGTGAGAAGTTGTCTTTGTATCAGTTTTGAACAGAGAAGTTGAATTCTGAACATAAGGTCTGAGTTTAGTTTATATTCAAAATAAGGATTTGTTACAGCAAGTCACAGAATCACAGAATCATTCAGGTTGGAAAAGACCCTTGGGATCATCGAGTTCTGCCATCAAGTCGCACTTTGCACATTCAAGAGCCCGCAAAGTTTCCAAGCATTTCTATTTGGTTGTTGAAAATATTAATTTGGTACATATGAAAGGGATTTCTGGAAAGCAAAAGTAAGGTAATTTGGCCCTACAATCAAGTTTGCAATGCAAATCTGTATGTGGGCTATTTTATGGTTCAAAGAGCAGGCTTGCAGCTCTAAAAAAAAAGCAAACAACAAAAAAACAACTAACCAAACAAAAAACCCCCCAAACTCCTGTGTTTTCAAGTGGCCATTTGAGACAATCTGTCACCAAATTATATTTGGGATATTTTTATTCCCCAAAGAGTTACTTGTAATTAAGCAATTAATTTCCACTGACAAATACATTACTTAGAGATAACGAGCCATCAAATCATCAATAAAGATTTAAGAGTATGATTTCTGCTACCTGTGTGTATGTTCAGCACCTCAGTATGAGATAACTGGAAAATATTCCTGAGGGTTCCTAACAGAATATACATTAAGACTTTTTGCCTTCTAAATGTGGCTCTCAGTTTTCTGCAAGACCTTTTAGTTCTCTTAAACTGATGAAAAAAACCTCTATTCGGCCAGAATTCCCACTAGCTTTTTATGCAGATCTGCAGGGAAGCAGGGATCTGCATGTGTACATAGACATGCTTACATATTAGAGAAAGGCTGAGAGCACCTGTCCTCCCATCTCTGCAAGGGACTGGTAAACCTAACAACTGCCACTAAGTTCAGTAAAACTTAAAGCCACTACTGGAATCTGGGCTTTAAAGATGTGTTCAGTAGCACAGAAGGTGTGGAGCACTATCTAGCTAACAATCATTCATACACAGCAAAACAGGGTACAGCCTCCAACTGATCCGTTCTCAGATTTTTCAATAATAAACCTTGATCAAGCTTTACAGACATTTAAATTGGCAATTTGAGCTATCCAGATAATTATTTCTTCATCAGCATTCTTCTCTAGTTTATAAATAAAATTAAGTAGTTCACAGTACTGAACTAATTAGGCTATAAAAGCAGCAGAACAACTAGTTCTTAAATATCTCTTTCATGTTAAGTAAAGCATATGTAAAACATTGAGCTAGAGGAAAACACTTGGTGCAAATAACAAGTAAGTCATTTATAATTATAGAACAATAAGCTAGATGTAACAATCTGGGCCCTGCCACAATGCTGGAAGCCACACAAGCTTCTGCTCAACAAGTGCATACAAATAATCTCGTCTCACAAAGATGATGGTCACCTTCTAGCAAAGCACTGGAATAAGCCCAGTTTCATCTCTAAATCCTGAATAGACGCTGGCACAGGAGAGCCCATTACAGCACAGCTATGAAACAAGATTTCAGTGCAAATTTTTCCAGTCTCTGCTGCTGGACAGTGGCTCACCATTCTGGGTGACAAGGCTCCAACACCAGTAAGAAAAGGTTTCCTTAACTTGGGTGCCTCTCGCCTCACTGAGAGATGGTCCCTTGAGCTGTATGGTGGGAGAGTAAGATTTGCTTTATGGCTCCCTTACCTATACTGCTCATCACACTCCTTTGCTCACTGCAGCTATGGTCAGCACTAAACAAACCATCCTCTGGAGAGCAGCCAATGTCACACCTAAACTTTGGAGTTACTGGGACTGAAAATCTTTCAAGGAAAAAAGTTCCAATTACTTTTTATCCTCCCTTTCTTTGTGTCCTTTGAATTAAGACAATTATTCTGACAAAACTCAGGTTTAGTTGTCCAACTCAGTTATAGTTAGTTATGTTCACTTACATTTTTAGCATTTAACTTGGCATGGCATAGCCAGATGTCAGTACTTGTGTCTACTTCCTGTAGAGACAAACGGCAAACCACTGCCTAGCAAGTGCCACAGGTTTTAGTCAGAAGCAGAGATACACATTGAGAATTCATTTTCCTCATGTATTTGAAATTAACATTTCCATTCTGTGAGCAGTTGTGCACATTAAGTGAACACCCAACATTCACAGACTTTAAAAAGACACAATTGAAGCTAAAACAAATTCATCTTTTAAATTAATGCAAATAAGATTTTTGTTGCTGTAATACTTCAGCACTCATCAGCAGTTTCTTCTACTTTGTTACTTAATTAGCTTTGCCAGATATAAATACAATTTTTGAAAGAGGTCAGTCCCATCAAAGAGCTTGCTTTTTTGAACCTAGAAAAAGAACTTCAGGAAGTTAATCATTTGCAGCAGCTCTTTCTAGAATCAGCTTGCAAATGGGGTGCAAACAGTAAGCTATTTTAACGCAAGTTACTATATGACAGTCTAAAACTGAATAATACATAAAAGGAAGCTTACTTTCATAAACTGGTTACAGTAAATTCTAAGAACCTTCAATAGCTCCCTAAGTCCAAAGGGAGTTAAGAAAAGTTCCAATGAAGTAACTATATGACCAGGATTTTGTCAGTTACCTTTCAAAGGCACACAAAGTACTCCTTGTATGTATCGATTGACCCCAGCTTACAGATTATACCATTACTGAGACTTAATCAGCTGTAGCAAGTGCTGTGTCCCCTCTGCTACCATTCACATCCTTCCAAAGAGACAAAATTTGACAAAGAAACCATTTGAATCTCAAACATTAAAACACATCCCAAAAGCCTGGTGTTTGTCTGTTTTTCCTTCATTCTGTACTCTCACGTGCATGCATTAAAATAATTCCTAAACCTAAATCAATAAAACCCATCCAGAGTCAAGTCTTTAAAAATGGGTGATCAAAAATATCTTATTTTTTTCCAAGGTGAAATTAAAGGCTTTTGTACCTGCTAGGACCCAAGTTCATGGCTCAGTGTTTCTCCTGAGACAGTTGATGATGTAGCTTAATGGCGTAATCAACTCTTATAAGGGAAACCACAGAACCTTGAGCTCAGGTTTTGGCAGGTAAGTAAAGGAAAATTATTTTCCAGGACGTGGTTTTGAAAGTAGCTTGTTCATGTTTCAAGCCAGACAACAAAACCACAACCTAATCTGTCCCGCTCTGCATGCACAGTTGCCACGCAAACAGCTGCCATTGACTGCATAACGCCCGACACATGCAGTTAATGTCTGCAGCTCCTACTTTTGCATGCACAGTTGTGTCCGTTGCCTTTAGCAGTCCTTTGGTAGGGCTTCTAAATAGAATACAAGAAGGTCAAACAAGTTTTCTTTCGAACCCAATACCACAGCAAAACAACAGAGAACAGCACAGCAACATGGAACTATTATAAAAATAGAGTGATGGGTCTCTCTGGTCCAAAGTCATGTCCAAAGCAGGGCTAACTTCAAAGTTAGATCAAGTTGCTCAGGGCCTTAATAGTCTTCTGTGTAAAGTATAAAGCCTAGTGTTAAGGTTTAAGCACCCAAACTAAAAATTTTAATGGGAGAGCTGCAACTTAATTACCTGAACACAAGACTGGTAACTACAAAACCAGTTCTTCACTTTGACTGCTTCTGGATGCAGTTGTAGGCTGGGTGATCTCTGTGCAAGACAGGTGCAGTACTGACATACCCTCTTGAGTCAGTCCATCTCTACAGAAGAGCTTGAAGAGTGTCACACAGAGCAATCAAATAAATTAGGCTGTCATTACTAGCGCAGTAAGAGCCTGAGATCTAAGACACACTAGTGTGAGGCTGAGGCTTGCTCAAAACCAACTACTACATGCCCAAAGGTGTGCTCCTGAAAACCATTCCTCATCCATACCCTGTCTGTAAAGCTTGTAGTCTTAGTTTCAGAAGCAGTCGCTCTGGTCAGAATGGAGAGATTGGTATAAAAGTACTCGGGTTAATCCATGAAACAGTGTCCTCCTCTGCTAGATTCAGGCCCTCCTCTCAGAGGTCTGTTCTCCTGGCTACAAGGGTATGTCTACCAGCACAGCACCAGTGATGCCAAACCCACCATTAGACTCGAAGAGTGCTATCAGCAGGTAGTACAGCCTCCTATCGCAAAACACATTGGGAAGCAGATGTGCTTTAGAAGTTTAACAGTCCTTCTGGACAGGCATTACCTGTACTGGGGATTTAGAGAGCATCTAGATAATGCACGGAGGGACAGAACGAGCAAACATTTAAAACACTTGTTTTGGTCTTTAATGAAATAGGGTGCTGGAAAGTGAAGAGGGAAGGAAAGGATACTTAGTCTATCCCACCAGCAAGAACCACAGTTCCAGTCAGAAGGGGAGGAAGGCATCGTTGAAAGGAAACGGGAGGAGGATTGACTATATGCTCTACACGGAAGAGGGTCTCTACCTGGAATGGAAAGTGGTGAGTTTCAGAGCTGACAAAAAGAGCTGTAACTCACACAACAAACTTGTCTGGACGGCACTGCAGACCCAGATTAGGTCTTTGATAAGGCTTATCAAAGTTCTCCTTGAACTAAAATACCTGAGCTTTCTGCAAGCAATTCCTAAAGTACTGGCAAAATCAGTCCCTGACCCATAGGAAGGACAACTACATTGTATCATGTCAGTGTTAAGGCTTCTCCATCCCCCTTTCAGAAGTTGGAAAGTACACAGTGTTTCCTACAGGACGTTAATTTTGCCCTATGAAATGTTGCCAGAACAAAAGCTGGAAATAAGAGATGCAAAAAGCAGGGTTCTTGATCACCTTAACACCACCATCTAGTGAGGACAGGCCTCCTTTTTCACTGCATGTATTCCTGTCTAGTATGATACAGCCAGCCCCTCCCACCAGGCAGGCAAGGGCCTCCTTCTGCCCATGGATTACCTTCCAAAAAGGTAGTTCAAAGCAAACCAAAAAAGAGGCATAAAAGCTGAATCCTGGTGTGGTGTAACACAGACGAGTTTTCCAATTCCTTCCTTCTTACTTTTGTTTTCCTTCTGCAGGAAGTGGAGGAGTTCAGCTTTATTACCCAGCTAGCAGGCTTGACAGACCACCTACCAGTAGCAATGCGTCTCATGGTGTCTACAGGAGAAGATGACCCTTAAAACTGACCAGCTTTGAGAGATCAGAAGAGGGAAACGTTAATGATATTAAGAAAATATCAGAGGATAAGAATGAACTATTCTGGTGCCATGTTAGGAAAGATGACCAGACCTGACCTGGGCTACTCGCAGAATGTACCAACAATGGCGGCTAGAAAAAGGGAAGAAATGGAAGCGGTTGTGGCCAGAAGCCACGGTCACAAGTTGCTCAGGCAACAGGGCAGGCCTGTACTACAATGCTTTCACTGTGGACCAAACGGAACTAAGATGGAAGTCCTAATTCCTTCTAAACCAGTGCCATTCTTACTAAAACATGTTTTTATACTAATATATAGCACAATTTAGTTTGTAATTAGTCTGTGAGTTAGTGCTGCTCAATGGTTTTTTGCATCATTTCTTTGTATAACTAAGAAGCTAAAGCTTTTTTCTTTTCTTTTTTTTTTTAGCCTGTTAAAGTTGTAGTAGCGTGCTTGCATCAGTAGCATGCGCTCGCACTGCATGCCACTCAGATAAAATAGTAAGATACCATGGGGAGTATCAGAATGGAATTGAGTTTAAAAATTGGATACCAGCCAAAGCAAGGCATTCTGGGACTGGCAAACTCTTCTGTCATTACAGATAGACCTAAAACCAAACAAAAACTCTATTCAATTTGTAGACCAGTATCTTCCTGTCCAATTTAAGGATACTTAAAACTTTTTGAACTAAGACTTTAAGAACACAGTTCTACCCTTATTCCAGCTGTGTTCCCACTGAAATTAGAAAGTGTTTTGTCTGAATAACAACTCCAGAATTGGGTCTTTAGCTTTCTAAGCGCAACTTATTCCCTCAAGAAGAAATACAGTTCCCCTGTGATGTCTTTTCTTTTTTTCCCATATGTGGGACAGTTCTGAATTATGGTATGGGATGATATGTATGTTACAGTAGAGTGAATAGATTCCTGTAGTACCATTGGTAACACCCAAGCCAACATTCTGCCTTAGCTAGAAAGAGTAAGTGGGAAATAGCTTGTAAAATGCATGCTAGATATAGAGTTAAAATAAACCTAAGTGATATTTTGGGGGAAAAAAGTGTAGAACAGTGTATGATTGATAAGGCAGGACAACCTCACAATTTTCTAATGGAATTGGTACACTTAAAAGGGAAAGTGTAGCATGGCTAGTTAGAGAGTAGAGATTAGAACTGTGACTCTCAGCCTTAGGTAGCTACTTCCTAGGAGCAGAGGGGCTTGTTTGTCTGTGAGACACAATTCTCACAGACAGACTCACTCACAGGCATTAATAGGGTCTTGCCATCTAATTCATATGTTCTGTCCCCCACAGCTCTTTAAAAGTGGGGCTCCCCTCTACCATCTTAGCCCCATGACCTGACCAGCCTCTGTACCCTTAACAGAAATAATAGAAAGCAGAGAATCAGGTCCATAATGAGACTTGGAGGTTTCTTAGGGATTTAAATTCAGAAGGGTTTCTGTTGCTGGGAGAACAATGAGACTCCTTGCATTTTAAACAATACTTGTTGTCATCTGCCTACTTCACGTTCAATTTTAGTGTTATTTCCTCTTACATTACAAATTCCCTGTGTTAAAAAGAGAAGAGTTAATCTAATACTTGTATTTACTCCATTAAGTAAACTGTTTTAGTTACACTGGCCTCAAACTCCTGAAGATGCTCTTGTTTTGCTTTAGTTTACACCTGCCAGGAATCAGCTCGAGCTTAATCAGAATAGATTTAAAGTAGAAATCCCAGTCTGCACAGCCTCTGGTACTGGCTTAATTAGCTATAAACATGGGAGCTTTTACTTAGACCAGTCTGATTTTGCAAGTAGGGAAACTCTTAATAGTCATGAGATTACTGGACCAACAGTATTGGCTAATTCCAAGCAGGTTGTAGACCACTGCTCACACTCTCCCGCTGCACCTGGCCCTGACATGTTTTATGCCTCATTTTCCAGTCCTGGCATCCCTTCAGCAGAGACTGCCTCTTAAAAGTGTACTGTGCCAAACCAGGGGGTAGTCTGCAAGTGTCACCCCTGGGGACTCAAAAGTGGAACCAGACTCAATTCCCCTTTTTGATAAAATTAGGAACTCACGTTTACAGCATCAGAGACTTCAGTGTACTATCCCAGCGCACCACTCATTTCCCACTTTGTACGCTTCTCTTTATACAGAGGGTGCACCTATGTGCAATGTGTTTTTCTGGTTTCTTATCTCCCCACCTAATTCAGAAAAACTTGTATCTGAAACAATGCTTTTAATCCTATTTTCTACCTTGCTTGTATTTTATTAACCTTTTTAAAGAACCAAACAGTATCAGTAGCAATTTGTGTGCTGACCAGCAGCTATTTCTCAGTAGTAAGATTAAATATAAGGTACAGTATTTTTAATAGCTTTCCTAACATTGTAAATTACAGTTTGATATCAACTTCGCTAAGTACCAGTTGTGGGAGCTGAACTTGACACTGTGTGGGATATAATCATAAAACTACTGCCAAACAATGTTACTTTATTTACAGTAAAACTAACATGTTCTAAATTACTTTAAATTAGTTCTGTGGCTTTGTGCTGACTGAAAACCAGGCACTGTCAACTTTTTGAGATATACTGAGAATTTTTTCAAATTTGAAGTAAACTTTTAGATTTTGATGTTCTTGATTTTTCAGTGATCAAGAAATGGATGGTTGTCAAATATTGTCTCTAAACAATACGCCGACTTTTAATCACTCCAGGTAGTTCTTACTGATTTACTGTCTTAAGGATCTACCTTTGCCAGAGAGAGATGCCGGGAGGTACAGCACTGTGGCACCACTGTACAGATGCTCTTTGCTTTCTGCATTGATCCTGTGCCTTCTGACGCCTTGGTGCTCTTGCAAGAGTCAGAGAGTGCGTGTTCTGGTAAACAACAACAACAGCCTTGCCTTTCCAGGACAGTAACATCCTGGGGAGAAGTGAGCTTTGTCTACACCACAGTTTCTTATACTATCTCAGAGAATCCATCAGACAATGCCTATACCGGCAGGGTATCAATCATTACAAGCCTTAGACAGGTACTGTGGAATAGAATCTTTGCTTTTTTAAGAAAAAAAAAAAAGGGAGAGACAGGGCAGAGAGAACATGCCCAGGAAATCAAGCCCTGGATAGCTTTTTCACTTCACCTAAGGATAGCATGACCCAATGTATTAGTAGGACATTATTTATAAGAAATCGGAGTTATGCTTACTCTACTGTGCTTACCCCACTTTGTACAGGAATTTCAGGTATCTTCAATAGGTGGGTGATAACGCTATTCTTGGTTCAATAACTGCCACTCCACAGGGATACTGCAGATGAATTGTTACCTGTTTTTACAAAAGCTAGCTAATTAATGTCTTCTGTTTCTCATGTTCAATCTGCATTTTACGACAGCACTTCTAAAACAAGTGAACAAAAGACACAAGCGAGGACAGACAAAAACGAAGAACTGTAAGGATGTCACGTCCTCATACAGTTGGTACCTTTAGATCACTTCAAAACCACAACCTACTGAACGCAGTGTCCTGGGCACATTCAGATCCAGTTAATCTGCACCGTGTGTCTGTGGGATGCATGATCACCTGCTTTGCACTGCAGCTCAGCCACTGAGGAACAGGGTAGTAGCGCCTAGTGTACAGCTTCGTGCCGTGTGCAAAAGCATTCACTGTAACTAGTACAAATGGTGGCCAGCTAGCTTTATCCCATCACAAACTGGATGCTTAATAGAAGCTGTCTAAAGAAACCAAACCAACTGCACCACAGACTGGCTCTAAGAGAAGCCTGCAGCCCGCTGAGGCATGGCCTGCTGTAGAGAAACCCTTGAGAAAGCTGTCTGGTGTCACCAGTTTACCCGTCTTGTGCTGGTGTTATAACCAGGTTTTGTCCCAGGAGCACTCTCAGCTAATCTGGCTAGACCCTCAGTCCTACTTGTGGGGTAGGACAGTAGGATTTAAGTAACTTAAAATTCCAGTAAAGATTGTTGTTTTTTTAAAATGGCCTTTGTTTGGTGGTCCAGTTAAAGCCCATCTGACTGTCCCCAGTTTGGTCTCTGCACTACCCTGGGATCACACAGGAACACACTAGTGTCAGCACATATCAGCAGCTCAGAAAGGAAGCATTCTTACCTCCTCCTGGCACTACAGGATGAGAACAGAAATACAGTTCAGGCACTTTGAAAAACTCCCCATTTTATCATCCATTACAATAAGGGTCAAACTGTTACTGAAGATCTCATGTTTCCTTGCCACCTTGTTTTAAATATAATCTTGATGCTTTTACAGACTTGTATTATTGCTGAGGTTTAGGAATCCTATAATAACAATAACCTTTTTTATTTCAATGATTTTTCGGTATTGTAGCCTTCTGGAACCTAATGTTTTTATATGGTAAGCACACACCTTCCAACATTTTGTTATAAATGTATTAAAAGAATAAAAATTTAAATATTTTCATTGGTTTCTTTGCCTGCAAGAAAACCACAATCTCAGACCTGATTAAAAAAAAGGTATTTTGAACAATAGGGAGGGGTTTTTGTCTTTTATTGGTGCTGAAAGGAATAACTGGTTGATGCAAACAAGGTAATAAAATTTCAAGGCTCAAACGATTCTGTGCAGTCCCCTTTTTCTGGTTTTGTGATGTGGAGTCTGACATCACCAATGCAATCTGACTCTAAGATGCACTCTGGTGGGAGGGTCAAGCATGGTCTCACTGTGCTACGCCTGTTTTAGTGAATCTCGGAAAATAAAGGGTGAAAGAAACAAGTGCTTTTAACTCACCCTCGTCCTTGGCCTCCACTGCTCAAACACCCCCAGCACAGACACACCTCGCTCTGCTTTCAAGGTGCGCATTCTTCTGATGAGCGTTCACAGCGCTGGCTGTGGGCTGCACACCCGGACCCCACCGTGCTCTAAGGACACGGGGATCTGCTCCCCGTTGCGCTCTGCTAGCATTTTACGCAAGACCACGAGAACAATTTCTTACTATGCAGTTGTACATCTTGACATCTCAACAGTTACCTGTTCCCTGAAATAATGGAGAGCAGCTTTTTATCTTTATACTGTCCAGGCAAAGATAATTAAAAACCAAAACCCACCCCCATCCCCCTCATACATATGTTCTTAAGAAATCCAGTCATTTAACCAATGTCAAGAGAAGAGATTCCATTTTACTGGTTCAGTCTTTCCGAACAGTCCTCAGAGTCCTTTAGAAAAGTCAGTAGGGAACCCCCACCTCAAAGAATTTACTTTTTCCACAAGCAGAAAGGAGGGGATCAGTGGAATGCAAGTGATGAAGGAAGAGCACAGTGCACAGGCTTCTTGTCATTAGCTCAGGAAGGCACCACTCCATCTTGTAAGACAGGACGTCAGAGATGGAGCTCTGCGGCTTTCTCCATTGCTGTACAGGTGACTTTTGTCCACATTCCAATGCTACCATGGCATTGTCCTGTGACAGTCTTTGTTTTCCAGCAGTAGATTCCTAGGATGTGCCTCCCCTGCAACACCTGATCTATGTTCCCGTTGTTGCAGTTTGCATTATTATGTGAGCAGCCCACGAGTGGGTTCCCCTCTATGCAGTGCTATACGACCACAAGGTAAAACACAGTCATTTCTTGGACAGTTTGCATCTTCCAGACATTTAAGGAGAAAAAGACAGACAATTTTAACTCCTTCTCTCTGCCGCAGGGGTTGTAGCGTAGTTTGTTATGAACCCATGCCCACAGCTGCCTGTCGGTCAGCACTGTAACTGCAGTGCCATCTGCCTCTGTGGCTACTGTACAGATCCTCTTGGCAAAGCATCTATTAAAACACAAACCTCCCTACCCTGCTTAAATTCCTGCTCATAATGCTGCTGAAACCATTATTCTTCTAGCCCTTTTCTTTGAGTATTTAATACTTTGATGTATCAGTTCTCCTCATTGCAGCAAATACAAGTTGTTTGTCTACATTTTCATGGCCTTTCAAAAGACATGCCCTTATGCTCCACCCTTGTTTCTGACTACTCCAGATTTCCCATCCACCACTCCTACATCTGTAAGCCCGTTTTCTTCCACACTTTCCCTGATATTTAGGGGAGGCTCCAAGCAGCCATTTGTGAAATTAGTGAGCAGGGCTTGCTTGGAATACAGGCAGGAAAACAGTCCTCTTTCTCATCTTCTACATAATGGCAGATTTAACAACTACTCCCTACAGCCATTAAATGTGGACAGGAAGAAGCATGCATTAATGGCAGGTAAGATTAGAAGAAAATGGGAGAAGGGGAAAAAAAAAAGAGAATAGTTACACGTTGGGTCTGTGTACCTAAAAAGATCATGGAATCTCCATCAACATTTAATCTGGGCCATATATTCATTCCCTTCCCCTTCTCCCCAACCCCTCCAAAACTTCTGATGAACATTTTGTGCTATTGCAAACCCTTTCCACTGCCCTGTTGCTTATACAACACCCAGCATTACACTGCCAAAGAAATGGTTCCAAGGCACCAAGAACTACCTAAACAGTAAACTAAGCAAAAGAGGAGTCTAACTGGTAGAAAAATGCTACAGCCTTCCTGTGTGCTTTAAAGGATGAGATAATCGAATATAATCACATAGAACACAGGGACATTTTCCCCATGTTCCTACTAGCTTTCAGCTGGCTGTCCTGTCCATAAAGTGTGTAATTCCTAGAAAACAGCACCTGCTTCCTCTGTTCCTCTGGAAATGTCCCTAAGCTGATGCTTCACCTTCCCTCGCTTCCCACATGAGCACCTTGTACTCACCAACACATGCTTGCACAGTTCCCACCACTGCCAAGCCCTCTCTTTCCCATCTGTGAGTAAACCTTTGATGTCTCCAAAGCCAAACCTGGCAGAACAACTCCAAACTGGTTCAGGTGCCAGGGTACAGTTCGTAAGACAGAATATCCTGGTGTCAGAATATCCTTTATCTGTACAAACACTGCAACAAAAGCCTAAAGCTTCATAGGAGTTTTCACTGTTACACTACATCAGGTTTTTTGCAAAGCTCTCTTAAAGCTCCTCAAGTCACAGCAGCATGTGTCCAAAGCAACGAGAAGCCTTAAAAGTCCCATCATTATTCGGAAATGTTTTGACTCTTCCAAACCCCAGCAACAAGATGCGTCAGTCTGATGAGCTCAGTAGAGACCTTAATGTGATCCTGAATGCTGTGCTGTCATTAGTATACTGAATATTGATATCTCTGACCGCGTTCCACCCTGCTAAAATGGAATTTGCCTCACAGATACACACATTAAATACTGTATTAGCCAGTAACTGGTATAAATCTTCTGCCTTAACAACACAAAATGGAGGATGATGGTTAAGACACTGCAGTATTAGACCAGAGAAATAGAACTGCCTGTAGAAGGACAGTAACATGTTTGTAAAGAGGGGGGACGCACCCCCTATGCATTTAACCTGTGGGCTGCGATTCCACAAATGCCCAGCAGAATGACTCGCACTGAGTTCAGGATGCAGCTACAGTAAGAACTGCTCTATTCCACAACAACACTTCTGTAATTCTAAAATTCTGGATGACACAGGAAAACCAACTGAAGGGGTTTTCAATGCTGCCACAGCATTACATGCTCCAATGCTGGCACGGGCAGCCTCTGAACTGTTTGATATTTGAAAGAAGGGATACAGGAGCTCAGAACCCCAAAATCACCCAGTGCTAGTATATTCTGAATGGATCCCGCTGCAATGAACGGAAAGAGATGAGCATGATGAGGGGAGGATGACATCTTTCCACATCAAATGTAATTAGGTACCTTTATTCTCATTAAAGAGGTTCATGAACTTCCAAATTCGCAGAAGACTGTCAGCTTGAACACCCTGGCCCTGCTACAGTCTGGGTAATGTCCTCACTACTTTTTTAGGATCTAACTAGGTATAATTGTCATCATCTTTGTGTTTGGCTTCAGCAAGTTCTTAAATACCTTTTGAATACCAATCCAGAATTTTGAATATCCAGCAAAATCCAGCTGGATCTTTCCCTACAGCTAACAACTTCTCCTGAAGTTAACTGTCACCAGCTTCAGCAAAACCAACACTGCTTAGTAAGGACCTTCAGGACATCAAGGAACAAAAGGCAGTTGCAAGTTCTGCAAGGCATCAACTGAAAAAACCCTTGGCCAAGCACAGTGTCAGGCACCGTGCTAAATATATTGCTAATGAAAGGTGTATCACACAAGGCAAACTAATTATTAGTACGCAGCCTGGTCCATTCTCTCAGCCCCAAAATAAAGACTGTTGTGAAACAGGTATTTAAAATTCTTTTTCAGTTTCTCCTTGGTTACATATGATTTCTCTTTTCCACATTTATTGAGAAAGCTATGTATAGCCACAGCAAACAAAACATGTCCTGTATCCCACAATAAGCACACAAAAAGGACTTCATGTAGTAGCTACTTAATTATTAGATTGATGTTCTTGAAACTCTGTGGCCTTTCTGAACTAACGGTGCTTACCCTGGTGAGATCCCTCTTGCCCACAGATGACCTTGGGTGTCCTTCCACCTCACTGCAAAAACCTTGGCCTCACTGTTCAACAGCCGTGTGTTCCAACATTAGAGCAAATTAGAAACTGTAAATGTAGCATTTATTATACACCGAGAGAAAGAAACACGGAGTCTGGTTAAATGCTGGGCAGTGGCTCCATATCCAGTGTAAGAGGTCCTTGTCCAGGCTCAGACTCCCAGGGGCTGACAATTAGAAGAAGGTTTCTGACCACAAGACCAAGCAAGTTCAAAACCAGCTTCCAAATGACCACAATGGAATGCAAAACAAACAAAGAAAAATTCCTCTCCAAAACCTCACTGCTTTAAAAACAGAGTTTGGTGGATTTTTAAAGAGAGACTATACACGTGAGCCCTACTACAGGAAGGGACTATACAGAGCAACCCAAGGTCCCACTCAGTCCTGCATCTGGTTGGAGGGCAGGGGAAAAGTACAGAATCTCTTCTGCTTCTGAGTAGTGATTTATTTACAAGTGCAGGTAAAATTATCTGTTTGGGACCTTCAGTTTACTCTTTAAAAGAAAATAATATGGTTTTATTCATGTTTTAAACACAGACAAACCCAGTGCTTACTAGCAGAAACTCTTCAGGTATGACTAGCTCCCTGTTAAGGGTCTATATAAGATGACTGTACTTAAAAGCATGAGGGGTCAGGGGGAAAATGGGAAAAAAAAGGAATGGAAGGAGAAGACACTTGATTTGCAGACATATTATAAAGATGTGAGAGCATCTAAAAAGGAAACAAATCCAGCAACAAAAAAAGTCAAGAACATTAAGAAAGATTAAATAGCCCTCAGTTATTTGGGAAACATTCCACAGTACACTGCTGACTAGTTTTGCTGGCGAGAAGCATGACTACACCTTGCCTTTAGTTTTAGAAATGCTTTTTTATTTTATCTTATTTTAAATATGATTATTTGATTAGCTGTTGCCCAGTCAACCCAGGGAATGCAAATACAGACTGTCTCAAAAAGAGTCATAGCTCTTGGCTTTTAAGGGGAGGTAAACAATGGAGCAGTGTATCTAGCTCTCAGCTAGAGGCAGAGACACAAGTGGAGTATTCTCTCCCCGAGCAAAGGGATCCCGGCAGCAGCATCCAAGAAAGCAGCAGGAAGCTGGCAGTGGATGTAAGGCATTGCATCGATCTGAACAGATGATCTCCTGTGAGAAAATACCTTTATTCATCCAGGCAGACTCCATGGCCTAGCTGACTGGCACCATGACAAGTACAAAAATGGCAGCACTCTAAATGGGGACGCATTCTGCCATCGAGGGAGGCTTCAGTGAGTGAGAATGGGCCAAACAGCACCAAAAAGGGCTACATCACATCTTTACCACAAAACTTCTGTTGATACCTAATGACTTCTACTGTGAAACAAGGAACATGCTGGCAACTGCATCTGTGCTAATGTGCATCTACAACAGGTAGTTAGAGCTCTGAGTTCAACTCCCCATAATGCAATCCTGACACTAACCCAGTTTAGGAAGAGCTGCTTAGATGATCCAAGGTGCCGGTGCTCCTTTAAGAAAGGAAATGCTACTTAAACCTCTACCCTGCTGTTTCATTCACATCCTCTAGAAACATCACATAAAGCCCATTGCCTGGCAGCGCAGGTACCCCACATGAATACAGTCAGACTGGCCTTGAAGAGCACAAAAGAAAACACACAGAAATTAAATGTTTTGCCAGTATATACCCATGAAACCTGCAAGGCGGAGCACCCTGCTACAACAGACACAAAGCCTAATTTGTGTTGAAAGATGGAGACATAGTCTTCCCTAGGTTTTTTTCTACCTTCTTCCTTTCTGGAGAATTTTTTGATGTATATTGATATATACTGATGTGTATGTGCCAAGATAATGCAAGAAAAAGTGAAAACATAACATTCAACATGGAAGTTGAAATTATGGTTCCTTTGCTGCGCAACACAGAGCAAACCGCTAACTTTTGTCGAGCACTAATCGCTATTATGCAAAACATAAAATGTTTGTAAGCAGAGACACTTTCTCGAAGAGAATTGCAAGTCTCTGCCTAATTCTTGAAGCCTTCCCGACTTGCTTTTCTGTTAGCCTCCGAAACCTCTGCTTTGCTCTTAGGATTGACTGCCTGGTCAACAGGGCACAAGGGAGGCTGGAGAAATGAAAGAGATGGCCATTGACTTTAAGCAAGGCTGAGGTTTAGGGAGGAGCAATGCCAACAGGCTCGCTTAAGGGACCGTCACTTAAACTCTCTTAACAGAATGAAACTACTACATTTGTAGTCAAAAGGCCATTTTAATCACTTAGATGAGAACACACGACCAGAGACACATACTAACAGAGACAGCTGTAGGCTGCTGAGGCTCATCTGTGTCACTTAACACATTAAGTATGATAAACCTGCTACAATCGTTAGTTTTTAAAATGGGGGTAAAAAAAATGTTTTAAAATGAACCAGGGATGACTAGACTTTTAACATAAAGAATCCTTCCCCTGAGTTTTCAGCCTTGTAGGTATAGATTATAATAGAATTAACACTACATTTAACCCCAAACTGAGCTCTGCAACTAGTATTTTCCTTTTATCACCCATTGCACTCTCCCTTCTTCCCCCTGCAGCAAGGGATGCTATGACAAAAATGCTGGCCATTACACGGGAAAATAACTTAAAGGGGGGCCAAACCCACAAAAAAACCCGTTTTCCTTTTTGTCATTCACCATGGCTTGCAAGATAGCTGTTTAGACTTATTTGTAAAAGCATATCTAGGAGAAAAATATAAAGTTTACAGCTAAATTAGACCTAAAAACAACTAAATGTCAGCCATACTAAGCCAACCAACCAAAATTAAGCCTTTAGCATCTTTAGAAGTACAAAGCAAAGTGCATTCAAAACACTTTTTCCTCTTCATAAGCTTTCCACTAAAAGGCCACAAGACAGAGGCTCCACTCACAAGGAACAGAAGTATTATGGATAGTTCCTAAGCAACATCAGCTGAGGAGGTAAGAGACCCTAAACACTACTGATGTTTTAAAACGCCAGGGGCACGAACATTCAGTACTGAAAGGCACAGTCTAGCTCCTCAGCACAGCTTACTTGCTGCTCGGTACAACGTCCCGACATGCCAGGACACACGTGACAAAACAGCAAGCAAAATGATATGGTATGAATATTCTTTGCATACCACTTCATTACCGTGTGTGTGCTTGCCTTCCTCACTTTGAAAGTCACACATACGCACTCAGCACATTACCTTTTGTTTCTGAAGTCACACTATTACTTCTAAAACAAAGCGGCCTCTAAGCCAGCCGAAGTTCGCTCCCTTGTGCAAACCTAGGGACTGGAAGCAGGCACTGACACAACTTATTTTACGTAGGGAACAACCGGGCTCCGGGGGAGCTGCAGACCCGGCAGGAAGGGTCGACCCGGCGCGCCCCTCGGCGGTAGCCCTCAGGGGAATCCACTCGGCAGCTCGACGCGCAGGCCC
>VZZY01009564.1:215079-238522 GCA_013400335.1 Eurystomus gularis | reverse complement strand
CCCGCCCTGGCCTCGCGGGCGCCTCCCGGCCTCCGCCCCTGCCCCGGCGGCTGCGCTGGGAGGCTCCGGGGAGTCTGGATGGAGTCCGGAATTCGGGATCGACTCACGGCCCTTTCCCCCCAAAGCGAGGGATGTCATCGTCAGCCCTTCACTGTAAGCGCCTGTGCAGTTGCCTGTGAGGTAGGCATGAGATTACACGTATAGGCCTACAGTACAGTCACTTCAGCCAGTCCTAGAAGTGCTGCTGTTGAGAGGGAATAGGACATTTTCAGGTGCTGCAGTGAGGGCCGTTTGTCTCCCTAGGAGACATCAGCCTTGAGGAGTTCACTCAGTAAGCCGCAGCACCCACTCTTTCCTCCAAAGCACAAAGGCAGTGCTTCACCTGAAGAGCAACGAGCAAGGTGAGAAAGAGCAGGAGCTGTGGAAGCTAACGGGGGCGAGAGACAAAACCCACAGCACACAGGCTGCTCTGTGGCACGTTATACAGCTGCACTTCAGCAAAACCCTAAGCAAGAACAGGAGGTTACGTGGCCAGTCGTGTGTAACTTAAAAGCTTAGAAACCCTGGGACTGTGCCCACAGCACTGCGAAGAGTACCCTCAGACCTGCAATTGCAGGGCTTTCCCTTTACATACAGGAAGATTATCAGCTCTCATGCTTTCATTAGTGCCCTTGTCCACAAAAGAGGCGTCTTTAGTGCTCTCAAGTCCTAGACAGAATCCTGCTGGGGAAAAAAAAAAAAAGTGGGTCATCTTCATGACAGCCTTTCAAAAAAAACCAAAAGCCCTATAACGTAAATATATATATATAATCTATATATTAACAATACAAGTTATATATAAAATATTTTTTAAATACATGTTGAAAAATCTATGGTTTTAATTACCGAGGTATCCAAGGATTTGCTGCCTCTGAGCCTTTATCTGCTGTATCTCGGTCAAACCTCATAAGGCTGCATTTGAAATCACACTGCACTAAGAAAACAAATGATTAAAGCAGAGCAAGGGAGGCAGGGGATTAGTTTATTCTTCATGGCCTTGAGCAAGTCATTTTTAGCTCCGAGGCCCTAATCTTCAGTGAGCCTGGGGCAGATGAAACACTTGAACACCCCCACAAAGCACACTTAATTTTTTCTCATCTGAAAAATGGGGATAACACCACATACCTCTCTCTGAGAAGCTGCACGAAATGCTTGGAAATGTGAAGTTTTAAAATGATTAAGTAGCAAACTAAATTAACATTTAGCAATGCCATCGAAGTCAATAAGGCAGAATTGACAACACAAGCACCCATTGTATTCAGCTCACAATAGTCACTGGAAAAATCTAACACTAGGAAGCTGTAATAGTCTCTTCCCCTCCTAACAACCAGCTGTAACTACAAATAGAATACAAAAGATGAATGACCAAATGAATTAGTTCTGAACTGCATCCTCTATCTTGTTAAATGCAGGAAGTCTACACAGAGCAGTTTCAAAGGGACTAATGAAGGAGAAAAGCAAGTTCCGGGATCTCCGTCCTTCAATTGCCCAGCTTTCAGACAAAAGGTACCAGTTCTGCAAATAAAGGAACAAATCTTGCAGCTGCCCTAACTTAGAAAATACCCTTTAAAATGCAAGACTTGTCCTTCGTTGAGACCATGACAATTTCACTGTCCTAAGAGTATTATTCATTCTGTGTGTTCAGCATGAGACATTTGGGTGCCTGCCTGCTTTTTATGGTAGGTGCAAGTCCTTAGTAGTCTTACTAACAGTTGTCACTTTTTGTACCAGTTTTCCATTTCTGTGCGTGTGTGTAAAGTGTATCTCATAACATCACAAGCGCTTTATTTGCACCTAAGATGACAGCTGCATTGCAAGTCTATGTGCTTTTCCTTAGTAGAAGTAAACTTGATCAGAAAATGCCCTAGAAATTTAAAAGTGGGCTTTCAGCACCCTCTCGTGGATCCATGGTGTGGTAACAGAACAGTTTGGACTTGATGGTGTTAAAAGGTCTCTTCCAACCAAAACGATTCTATGATTCTATAACCACAAACTATTAGTAAAACTTTCTTTACAATTCAGAAAAATTACAATTTTTCCAGCAAAACTACAATAGGGAAGTTAAATGTGAATGGCAAAACTTAGCGATTATTTTTAATTCCTGAATAAAACCTGCATCTTTAGTGCAAGCATCTCTTGTACCACATTAAAAAAATCCCCTAGTTATACACTGGCTCTCATGCAATATATGAGCTGTAATGCTATTATTTCAGTGGTGGCAGGGGATCCTGTTTCTATTAAAACATTCATCTGTGCCTGCAGGCCCTGTCAGGATCAAAGCTGTTGTCATTTAGAAAAAAAATTGCCTGTGGTGGCCGCACAGAATAAGTTCCTTCCAAGAGAAAATAGGATTCTTGCTCCGATTATTAAGATGCTAGTAGCCGGAAGCTCTTCCGTGCAATGCCTCTGTCAGGTCTGGGAACAAATAGGAGTCTGAAAGCTGCTACTGGGTAGATTTTATTTTTTTTTCTGATAAAGTGGCTTTCCTCCCCCATGTGTGTGCTTGCAGGAAAATGCCCTGTGGAAGAGGACAGAGATAGAAGCACTTTTTTGTTTTGTTTTGCATACATCTCTGAGGAATGGCCAGTATCCCCCTATAAGCAGCTGTTTTCCACACAACTTGCACATCACACTCACTTTTTAAGTCCAACCTAAAGAATTCACAGAAGCCAAGGAAGTCTGATACATACATTAAATACTCCTAATGACACGTGAACAAATCTTTCCCCAGGTGACCCAGATTGGTATCAACACAGCTATGTTTTGTATGTACCAGACTTTAATGAATGGTGTGACTTATGGGAAAACATGCAAACCACACACGTGGGAAGGGTTTGCTTCACAGAACAGCTTCCTGCATGTTTTAGCCAAATCCTCAAAGCAGTTCCAGTGCCTAAGTGCACAAACATAACCTGCAGGCATTAGTAATGTTGATAACACTGTGAATTAAGAGACACACAAGGTTTCTTGAGCACATCCATCAGATTTTGTTCCTCTGAGGAACCCACAGGTGCTAAAATACGCTCAGCATTCCAGACTTAATGTTTTTGGATAGCAGCGATACAATTACCGTGCCAGGTATGTTGAAATACAAGATGGTTGTCCTCACATACAGATACTATGATTCATATGAATCGCCACAGTTCAGTTCTGCAGATGTTCTAGCTACTACACCTCGCCTATGCCCTTCACTTCCACTACACCCACCTCTGAGAATCTCAGTAGTCCTGAGTCTCACAATACCAGAAGGGTTTAAAAAGGACACCTCTCAGTCACCATGCCTAGTATCTACTGCAGTGCCCACGTATCTTCAGTGTGGAACACTGATAACAAAATACAAATTCCCATCAATGTGGATTTCTTCCCTTTGGCGTTTTAGCAAATGTATCTGTTCTGTTTTTTCATAGTAAGTATGATTTGGGCACATAACATACACAGTCATCCTTGAGAAACTTATTGCTAGACATTAAAATACTCTAAATTCCATTGTGGTTTTGTTCTATCTTACTTTTACCTTACAAACTTATAAATTCTATTATATACCTGTCTATTAGTTCTGTGTTCCCTTCAGAACACTGTCTGCTTCTGTTAGACCCAGAATCATTTGTGCAGTTAAATGCAAAGCACCTTCAGAAGCTATTGCGACTGCAGAACAGGAACTCATGCTTCCTGTGTCAGGCCACGAGCACGCACAGGAGGCAGCATCTAAGTTTTGTCTGCTCCAGGAGAGGAATACGTAAGCCTTATGTGTTCAGACTTGCACAACTGTCTCTGTTTTTTTTTAAAAAGGGCCGAGCCATTACCACTCTAAAAGCTTGGCCCATATTATTCTTCCCTTTACAACTGTACAGCTTATGTTCCCAACATAAAATAAACAGATTTGCATCGCCATACTTTCTGTGGGCTAGGCACAGTGTATCACAATAGAAACAAGTGCTTAATAACCTATATATTCCAGTGAAGTTTGTAAGAAACGAGAGTCTGAAGTTAAGCATCTTAAAAGTACAGGTTTGAAAAGTGAAATACACAGATCTCAGTAGGAGCTGCAGAGTTTCTGTTCTAGTGAAAAACCTGAGGCTTGTATTTCATTGCTTCCTTACCTCTCTGAAGTGTAAAGACTTCTGTCAGGAAAATACTTCTGAAAAATTTAGCAATATTTCAGATGGCTTCCAGGTCTATAAACATAAACACACTCTTAGGAAGAGAAAAATTCCTACTCACCAGTGTTATACATCATAGTGACCAGGAAAGCAGAGCAGACTCCCGCTCCCTCGTGGCTTCTTTATGGCATTCCCTTCACTTTGCTGAAGTTGCTGCTCAGAGGAATAGCAGTAGCTTCGGTAAGCAGAGTTATTCCTGCAGCTGGCTGACATAATTTAGGACAGGCAATACATTGATTTTCTATTTCCCTTAATAGGTCACACATACAAAACGGATACACCAATTGATTGTTCATCTAAAGCAGAATTAATTGCACACATATGGTCACACACTACAATTTCTGCCAAAGTGATTTAGAATGCTACTAAGAAAACCTCAGTTGTGGAAATGTGCTATTGCAGAGCAACGTACAACTTAGCTAAACTAGCAGATACTATTTAGACCTCTGAGAGGATGAGTGTAAGGCCACATTTTTGATCATATAATGCATATTACAGATCTCCTAAAAATTTGCAAGTTTTTTTAGACTACAGCTCTTTTTCTTTTGCTTGTGGTCAGATTGCCATCAGTTTGTCCATTCCACTTACTCAGAGTATGTAAATGTTCTAATTTCCAGTTGCACCTTTCCAGACTTTGGTGACTGTGTGGCAAATGTCTTTTCAGACACGCAGCATCTCAGACTCCAGCCAAACACCAGCACATCATACTCTAATTCACTGACTGTTTCAGAATACTAGCCACAGCTTACACATCTGTCAGCCCCTAAATGGTTTCCTTCTCCCTATTAAGCATCCTAACATACATCTGTTGCTTCACGTGGAATTTCTTTTTGTGCACCCTGAAGATTATTTCCCATTTTACAGTGACAAGAGCAAAGTCTAGAAATAAATGAGTTTGACTCACTTTCACCCAGTGTTAGTGTAAGGTTTAGTGTCTTCCTCCACTGATACACCATGCAATAACCAGCAAGTCAACTGTTTTGTAGCTCTGTAATATTATTCAAAACCCCAAAATACCAGAGCTTCACACTGAAACAGAGGATAACAGGCGCGTGCGTGTATGTATGTATTTATATAAACCCTGCCAGGAATACTTGTCCTTAAGAAAAGGTTCCTCTCTACCTCCCCAATTATATATTTGGAAAACAAAACCAAAAAGGTTTAAAGTATATTTCAGAATAGTCAGTTTGCTCTCTGAGCACAATTAAAAAAAACCTCTGCCATACAGAAAAATACTATGTAAAAGTTCATTAGAATTTAGGAACACGAGTAAAAGGAAAGCATTTTACAGTAGCTTAAAATCCATGGCAATCTCTCCTGTCTTTGTGTCGAACTTTATAGCATACGTGACAGCACTAGGAAGGTCTGGCAGAGTTTCTGATTCAATAACAGAACTGAAGAAATAGACAGCTTGCTTGCAGTGGGGATTCCATTCGCAGTTTCCCTACAGGAGAGAGTTAAATATGAAGGTGGTCAAAACTCTACGATATTATCTAGTCAAAACCCTACGATATTATTACTAGGCAGTAATAAAGCAGTAAGAGTTCTTGTTCGCACTTCAGTATGCAATAATCAGATAGTTATCACTTCATCGCCCATCCATTCTGCTACAGGAATACCTAGCTTGAAATACCGTATGCCACGCTGCACAGTGAAGTCATAGAGGAAAAAACTGATTTGGTCAAAGAGTAGATAGAACACCGAAAATACTCCTTCCCCTCAAGACTTTTGCTTTTGTTAAACAGAGAAAACTGATTTGTATGAGTGAATTGTACTTTGAGCTAGCATCACATTTAAGTTCTGAACGTGGTTCAAAACTAGGGGAGCATTTGGATCCAATTCAGACGCTTCCATTTCTATGCTCCTCCCAGAAATATGAACATGTGAACAGTCCTACTAGTTGTGTCTACGTAGTATTCAAACAGCGCAACAAGGAGCACTACATAAACCAAGCATAGCCAACACAGACCCATTTTTCAGCATATTACAGTAGACTTGGACATAATAAATGAGATCTAAGAAATACCTTTTCATTTGAAATTTGCATCAGTCCTGTACTTATGGAGATACCAGCAGCAAGATGATATTCCATCCACAGAACTGCTCCATGGCTTGTTCCCTTCCTGGGGAGAGGTGGAAGATCAAAATCTGTCACTTTATACAATACCGATGGTTTAAACACCGCACCCATTCCTCACATAGTTTAGGTGAGAGCTGTAAAAGCAGGAATGACTTGTTTCCTTGAAAAGAAGTTGAACAGCAGAATGATATGGTAAATGGATAGCAACTTTTAAAGCACTGGCAGATGTGAACTCTAAAAAAAGACAGGAGGAGAGTATGTTAGAACTAAATCTGCTCAAAACCACAGTCATTTAACAGGAACTTGATAACATGGCATAAATTCTATGGCAGATTTGGAGAGTACTTCCTTCAGAGACCCCAGCTTCTCTTGTTTCTGTATTTGGAGGAAGTATTTACCACACATGCCACCTCACTTCCAGTGTCTGCTCCCCAAGGAGCAGAGGTCCTGCCAGTTGCCTCTAAATACAACAAATGGTGCAAAGTCACAGAGCCCCACGCAGATGGTTCTGGATTTTGTGAAAGCTTAATTTTGTTTCACAAGGAGAAACAGATAATTACAGCAGTGTTTGAGTCACGTAAGCTCTAGGTAGTTAAAAATAACTTTCCCCTGGTTTTTAATTCTTAACAGCATTTCAAGTTTGAGAATTAAGTAAAATCTGTAGTTAAATTATAGGGAAAAATATCTCAGAAGATGTGACAAATATCCAAACTGTCACAACTATAGTTAAAAGGAAGAACAGCATACACTTTAAAGTGATTAAACAGCATCATTTGGAAACTAAATAGTTCTGCAAGAACTCAGCAACAGGGAACAAACAGAAAAACATCCAGACAATGGTTTATTCTCTCTAAACTATAAATTACTCTATTTAGGTCTTAAATCATGGTAATATCTAGACAAATCTTGTTTTTGAAATACAGGCGTATTACCTAAGAAATCACCCTTATTTTTACAGCCTCTGGTGACTAGCCACAGGAAATCTGTCTCAGAGTAACTTCTACAACTTTAGGTCACATTATTAAAAATTGTCAAGTATGCTCCCTCTAGTTAACACAAAGAACTTGAATATGAGGTAAAAAAAAAGGATGAGACCAAGAATATTCATTGTCATAAGAAAACTCACCGTAAAAGATTGACAGAACCCTCTGTGCTGAGACAGTGTTGCGGTACAGTCTTTCTGAAGTCAAATGTCAAAACTTCCTGGGGATCAGAGAGTGACTTGCAAGGATATTCCCACAGAGGGTGAGGTTCTGCTTCCCTGGATTCCCTATAATTCAGAGAATTCTGAAGAAAGAAAGAAAGTAATAAAACTACCTGAAAACAATCTGAAGGCAAACAGCCCTTATTTTCAAGTTAATGACGTGTCCTAAACCCAATTAGGCAATAAATCTGCAAGCGGACACAACTGCACTTTTTAGGCACAAGGGAAAATCTGTACTACATACATGAACTAACTGCTATGACTTTGGTCCTCAGCAGTGAAACAGAAACAGGCGCTTTCAAAATACAATGCATGTAACTCTTCTTGAGACAAACTCGACTCTAGAACTGCGTATCCTCCTCCACAATGACTATAAATGCAATCTAAATGGCTAACACAAATATGGATATTGACCTTACAGCTCTACAGATTGATACAAATACCTCTCACCAGTCATATCTATTTCTCAGAAGTCAAAAAGCCTTTTTCTCTTTCAAAAGTACCTGCAGGGGCAAGTAAGGGCAGCGGGATTCATCTATGAACAACTCCCAGATGATTTTTATTCTGAGCTTGAAATCAATTTTGAGAACTATTTTTCTTTTTGGATGAACACAAGTATTTTCAAAACAGCACAAAGTACTGAAGAACTTGACAAATGAGAAGAAACATACAACCCCAAACCCCATGCCACAGAAGCTACTGTTTTGCAAGAACAAAATAGCCACCGTATTTATGAAAAACTAGAACAATGGTGTTTTGCCTAACGTACAAGTTTTTCAACCATCACCAAATACTTTTTTAAGGCAAGTGAGTCTTGTTCTGTTTTGCTGAGACTTGTGCTGAAACTGTTTTCTTACTTTAATCATATCATCCATAGTTTGGACATCAAAACCTTCACAGATGCCACACGGACTCCGGATTCTCCATAAGTCCTAAAAAAGAAAACAGGATCTTGTTTGGCTTTATGAAAGGAAATAGGAAATCTTAAAATAATTTTACCTGTAGATTAGACACGCTTGATAACAAGCTAAATAAAGACTCTTTACTATCTACAAATTCCTAAACCATCAAAACTACTGCAAGAATTGTAAGATAGTATCATTCTGGGAAAATACTTTGCAAGTCAGTTAATTCTTTAGCTACTGTTTGCAACCCCTCTGAAGAACTTGCTACATTTCTTACCATCTCTATGCATACTTTACTTTAGCATAGGTATGGATTTGCCAAGGTTAAACCCTTACAGCCCCCCCTGTTTTCACTACCCAGCACAAGTAAGGGCTCCCAGTTGCATCAAACACCTTACAGCCTACTGGACTACCATTTAGCACTCCAAAGAGTAGTACAATCATTTTTGGCACTTCATACTCAGCCTCTCACTGACTTCAAGCAATCCACTGGACAGGCAATGATTCCCTTCAACTCTTGCCTTTTCTTAGACTGTGTTAATGGTCTCTTAATAGAACAAGAACATTCACTAGCTGTGCATATAGACATTTTATTACCTATTCATTGCCGCACTTAGCAACCTCAAGTGGCCCTGCTTTACAAGATGGCTGCAGGACTACTAGAAATTTACATAAATGCCTGAGTACAGCATGAACTATAGTGGCTATAAAGAATCTCTGAATGGCATACCTGACAGAACTCCAATCAG
Source organism: Eurystomus gularis (assembly GCA_013400335.1). Classification (NCBI taxonomy): domain Eukaryota; kingdom Metazoa; phylum Chordata; class Aves; order Coraciiformes; family Coraciidae; genus Eurystomus; species Eurystomus gularis. The sequence goes on along the minus strand of VZZY01009564.1, from coordinate 229,385 downwards.
ACAGGTATCATCCTGCTCCCTAAATGCAATTATGGACCAAACAAGTTTATAACTGAAGTAATTTCATCAAATTCTTTCTCCTGGATCCAGCCTTTGCTAATTACTTAACTGTAATGACATATCCTTATTCTAACAAGACAGAGCAGCCTATAGACCCTGCTCTGCAGGATACCTTACAACACTGTGTCTGTTCCTTCTGTCTAACCAAGACCTGGCAAAGGCAGAGGTTGTTTAAAAAACTCCACAGATTCTAGTCTTTGAGTCTAGATTGATCGCTGAACAAAGGGGAAATGTAAAATTAAAGCAATAGCTTTTGTAATAGCTTCATGGAATGAAACACAAGTTAAATGTTCTGCCAAAATAGCTGTGTGGAACCATCTCTGAACACAGCTCTATACATGAAAGTGTAAAATTGAGATTCAGGTATCATGAATGTTATGCTACACTCTGCTACTAGATTGCTGAATAATCTGAAGTCATCACTCTGCATGCTTCAGTTTCCTCGTCCAGAGCACAAAGAGAATAATGCTTACTTCCTTACAAAATGCTTTCAGTTCTAGGGAGGTAAATCAGCTAGATAAGGGAGCATGGAATTAAAATTAACTGTTTATGTCAATCTGATTACCATTGATTAGCCTTAAATAATGTGACAAGATTGAGATTGACATTATTTACTCAGTATATATGCAAATTCTCTACATTTTTGCAGGAAATTGAAAGGTGTGTAAAAACATGCAGTGTAGCTGACTAGTCCCAAAGGGAGAAAGAACATACCTACTTTCACATGCATAAATCAAAGGCAGAAGTAAGAGAACAAGGTTAAAGAGAATTTGAATAAGGAAACTGTTAAGGGAGAGAAGGCTCAGACAAAACTATGCAGGTGGTGAGCCAGAAAAGAGAGAAAAGACCTAGCATTTAACAGATAAACTGAAGGTTTTGTTTATGTGAAAATTCATTAGATTATAGGCATTTTTTAAAGTTTACAGATATCTGTATTTTAGTTACACAATTTCAGACTAAAGAGTTCCCTCGTTTAAGCTACTGGACAAAAACTTTGCATACTAATTATGAAAGTACTTCTGAAATTTCCATTGTCATTGTAGGTAAACTCTTCACAATCTTTACTTACCAAGTCCTTAATAATTGCAAAAAAGTTGATACCTTTGTACAATTTCTGAAAGATGACTTTTCAAAGTATTTTTAAGAAGTGACCCCTAGTATGCTTAAATTCAGAACTGTGCACAGCCTCAAGTGGTTAAAAAAAAAGAAGCTGCAATTATGAATCCTGCCTACAGTCTTATAAAGCATCATTATAAGAACTGGTATTTTGCAGAATAACTAATTTTATAAATAACCACAATTCTCACATGCTTCAGCAATATCTCTCTATTCTAAAGAAATATTTGAAAACATTCAGCCCTTTCATTTAAAAGAGTAAAATTACTCAAGTTAATTTTCTGACAAGAGATGGCTGAAGTAGCAAAACTCATCCTCAAGATGTCAAATATTCGTTTCTCAGGTGGTAAGTGTAAAACATGCCAAAGTGGACAGTAATAAAATGAGATAAACTTGTTAAAGAGTCCTGGAACAGTACTTAAAATTAAGTGGATTTGTGTAAATATCAACTGGATAGTTCTAAACAATCTCACCTGAAATTCCACAATCATCATGTGCAAAGATGCAGACTGAGGCAGGACAGTGACGTTGCTGGTAAGGTGACTGGCTACAGCTGTCCTAGCGTACCAGAAATACAGGTTATGCCACGGCAACAAACTTGTAGTAAAAAACGGCTCTCCCACAAGAACAGAAATCTTGGCAAAGAAAGGAGGAGATAAAAAGCATTATTATAAAGAACAACAACTCAGCAACACAGGCCGTTTGTATCTTCAGTAGCTGACAATGCAATATAGCAAGTGAAGTCATCTAGATAAAAACTTCTATGGCTCCGTAAGAATTTCATTCCTACATGCTGCATATAATGCACAACAGGCATCTTTTTGTGGTTTTAGTTAGAAAATTTGGAAATGAATTTTCCTGAAACAAAGTTTGAGAGGAAATATTGCAGCTTTAGGTTGGATGGCTTTGTAGTAAGAGCTACAGACTTTGACATTTTTCATTTAAGGATGTTAGTATTTCCAAATAGACCGTGAGCTTCTGAGTACCTTGAGAGAGAAGAGCAACAGCCTAGTAGAACATATGCAACTAAACCAGTTTAACTGCCCGCGTAACTGCTGTAGATTGTGCAGGAAGGGAAAGTCATGCCCTTTCAAAAACAAAGCAAAAACCCTCCCACAGTCTTTACACTAAGCCTCATCGGGTTTCAGTGGGACAAGGTCTGAACCATCTACTCATCACACTTTACATGAACTGGGATATAATGGGATTCATTGTGGTTACGGTAGCACAGTAGGACGGCAAGATTAATTTTTATCCTCCACTCCACACCACCCCGCTGAAATTCAGTACTGGACAACTGTAACATACCTTTTTATCTTCCAAATGAGAAGACGTCAGCAACTCAGGACGTGCTTCTATTATTTTTATTTTATCTTCAAGATGATTTGCTTTAAAAAACTAAAAAAAAAAAAAGTAGCATACTGTCTTCATCAAAGGCTACAGTTGAGGATCAAACCCATACCAAACCCAATAATCTTATTAAAATAAAAGAGAAAACAGTAGGCAAAATACATTTTAAAAAATCTGCCAACCATAACTCATCAGGATGATCAGGTCTCTTCACGAAGAGTGCATGCACGTGGAGGCAACATGTCACATCTGGTGAACTAAGTAAAGCGCATGCCCTAATTCCTTCAATTAAGTGTATAAAAAGGCAGATAATACAAAAGTCACCTCACCTTCACTCATTTGTAATTTGAAGTATATGAGGACAGTGAAGAAAGATTAAAATTACTTCAACTACGAATACACTGCATATTTGGCTTCTGTGTGAGACCGCGTTTGCATCTTCATTTACCCACCGTTCATGTTTTTGCACTCCTAAGCCACAGGATGAGATAGAACTCATTCAAACAAGAGACTGCCAACTAAACCAGGCACAGCCCAGCGATGACTTCAGGAGCTGCTCCCAGTCACTTCTTGGACATTAGCTGCTTCTCCTCAACAGCCTCCACTCTGGCAGAGCCATCTGTGCTCCACCCCAAGGAGGCAGCCAGAACATTGCTTGCAATTCAGACCCGTTGCCTACTGCCTCCAAAGAACAGCAGAGCAGGCATCCCCAACTTGTCTCAGCTGAAGACAGAACTTCTAGATGCCACTTTCCAGGTAAGACTGGTGCAAACTATGGGATGCTCTCACATGCCACTAATCCTCAGAAACAAGCAGCTTGGCTTTTATCACCAGTGCACTGAGGGCTGCAGAGCAGCAGCTCAAGCAGACAAGCCAAAAGGCACCTGCAAGGAGAGATCAAGTGCTGGCAACCATAATTCCCTCTGCTCAACTTCCCCAGTGGCCTATTCAGCTCATGGCTAATGCTATGAGAATGGATATATATCTGATGGGATGTATTCCTGCAAGTATCTGCAGCTCTGTACAACTACTTGGAAAAAAATCAGAACTCCTCCTCCCTGCAACATATCCCACCTCACAAAGTCTTGTCACACTGCATGATCAAGTACTTTCACTAAACTGATTGAACCTCCAAGCAATTGATGCAAGGACAATCAAAGCCATCAGCTCCAGCCCTAGAAATGCCATGAGTTCATTTACTGCTTTAACAGAAAACTGAATACTCACTTTTTCCATGACAGAACAGGACACGGCAGAGTTTTCTACTGTAAACACCTAAAGAAAATACACAATAGCTAGTCAACTAGCTTTACATTTTTAAAATTAAAATAATACCTAAACAAACAATGCAGAAACTATTTTGATGCCCTAGTGAACATAGTTTATAAGAACCATGCATCTATTCCACAGCCCACAGTCACTTACCTTTTAACAACAAAACCACTTCAATAACTACAGGCGAAATAATGCTGTTTTCACAGCCATACAAGAAAAAGCCCAACAGAATGTAAATATTTATTTTCCATTTTTAAGATGCACACCACATATTAACATTTGTTCTAGGCATATATATACAAATGTAAGCATATTGCTAGTGTGTTGAATCAACCTCCGCTAGTGCTTACTCTTGTAAGTGTTGTTTAACATGATCTGACAGTATCAGCTGGAAAGAGCTCAGTGCAGTGCAGTACACCAGCCTTCTGAAGTAAGAAAAAAACTGTCTTAGGTTTCATTCCAAATTGGTCAATTTTATTCAATATTGGTGAATGCTACTACAGGGCTAGGAAAATAAAAAAAATCTGTCTGCCCTATTCATTTCTGTCCTCTTCCTCTGCTACTGAAGGCAAAAATACAGGGGCTATGATCACTGGTTAAATTCAGTACATTTATTTCCACCAATTGCTTGGCATCTTCCTCAGGCTTATATTACAAGGTTGCAAACAGGACGCGGTGAAGAATGAGGAACACCTCTTCCATTCAAGGCATTCGTTCATTGGTAAACATCAAAACTGATTATTATCATCATCTCCCAAGACTTCAGCTTGATCAGAGATGAACTTAGCCTCCACTTAAACAAACCAGGAGCTTCTTTCTCACTTGTCACTGAAAAGGCACCGGAAATAATGGGCTAGAAATGCTGAACTGTATGAGAGAACTGAAAATACAAAGCTAAAACGCAGATAGAAGAACAAGTACAGTACCTGCTTCGCTCCAAGATAGTGAGCCAGCACAGGCAGCAGACTGCCGTCACTGATACAGAGGCAAACACTGTCTGCTTTCAGAACCTACAGAAATTACAGTCATTGTTATTCCTATTCCAGGTCAAAAGGTTTTCAAATTCTGCACATTTTGCTGGTGTTTTTTCCCCACTTTATATACTTCCCTATCAAATAAGGACTGGGATATACAGTGATTAATATAACCACTTCAAGCAGAACAGAATAGTAGTAAGAAATGTTCATGTAATAATTCCCCTTGTTTTAAGTCAGAAAAAGCTTTCACAGAAATGTATTTGGTGTCTTTATTCAGCTACCAACACTTCTAACAAATACACAGAGCTGCTACACATTCCTGTGCCAAAATGGCTGCTTCCAATTTTAAAAAACTGTAATACTGAAGTTTTCATCACAAAACGGAACTTACATCTGCTGATGTAAATAAAATATACTTTGTGAGCAGAGTCCTTTAGCAAGGGAGAAACAAGTTTCATAAATAATTACTACAAATAAAACAATACTCACATCTATCACAGCAGCTAAAAAACCTACAGGCAACATCTACTCACTTTCATCAAAGACCTGACGTATTGGTGTGTTCGGTTCTGATCATTTAACTCGCCAAAGCGCGGTCTATTCCAAAGAAGATGAGCCTGACATCTACAAACAGGACTCTCAACACGAACATCTGCCTTATTCTCCTCTTCTCTGCAAAAAAATTTCAATGAAGTATTAACTACAGCACCAGTTACATGTTTTTGCAAACAGGTACAATTACATATTTGAGCATAATGCACATGAATGCATATGGACTCCGCTGTTACTTGTTCAGATGTACTAGTTCTGCAGGGACCTTCTTTGAGCTTTGCATTTCCAAATGAAAAGAAGAGCCAACTTTCACCATTTTTTAAAAAACAAAACCAAGAACCCCTCAAACACCCACTGACTGTGATGGTTCTGTGTTTTAGGCTTTGACCTGTTAGAAAAAAAGTTACACGTTTAGACTCCCAAGTCAAAAAGGCACATGAAATTCAGGCATTAACTTTTATAGCCGATATGGATTTTTAACAACGTTGGCTGCTACTGTCATCACAACCAACATGGTGAAGCGCCTTTTAATTTGAGCAAAAGGCATTAATCTCAAAAAGACAGTGCTGACTAAGAAACTAGAAAATGAAAAGAGACAGCATCACAAGTATTTCACTCCTTTACCTATATGCCAGCTCAGCAGAGCTGTATTTTAGGATTTCCAGGAACCCACCGTGAGCGTTTTTTTTTTCCTCTGTCACCAAATGCCACCACGTATAAGGCAGGAGCCTGCAGTTCAAACCTCAACCGTGTTTTTACGCATCACATGTTCTTTTCACCTGTGCATTGCCCACGAAGCAGCTTTTAATATTTTTCTGGTCTTTAGGTTCTCATCTTGCTTTTTTACAAAATAGCTGCTCTGAGAGCAGCAAATACTCAAACTTGGAATAAAACCCCACACCCGAGTGTTGTTACCTGGGTTTCTGCAGCTTATACCACAGAGAGTACTCATCCCGACAGGCAGTCAAGTACACCACCTCACCCTGGAGAACAGGTTCCTCGTTTGGAAGAAAATACACACACTGCATCCAGTGATCTCGCCACTGAAAAGGGTTGGTAAACAAAACCTTAGGAATTCACTCACAAACAGTACACGGAAAGTAAAAAATAGCAGGAGATCAGTTAGTAAGAATGGGCACAACTTCGAAGCACTGATGTACAACTAGTTGAAAGAATCCTGGTCGTGTCAGCAAGGCTGAGTAAGGACTACACTGAATAAATGAACTTGATACAGATTTTTTTACAACAGAATAAGCTTGCTGACTAGCTAAGCCTGCATTTTAATCAAATTAAATCCAAAATACACTTTGCATTTATTAACACAGTTTTGCCTCTATCGTTCACTGATGTTAGAAACCTGTTATTGAATTGCTGACAGTGGCCAGTGGTGGGAGCCTCATGCATGGAATGAGGTCACTTCGTGAGGCTCTCATATGCCAACGCAACTATTTTGTGTTTCAAAAAGCTATTTTTGCACTGCAAGTATTCCAAGCTGATTGGTCATTCTAAACTGACCAAATGCCCTGAAGCTCGATAGTTTCAAATTTTATTCTCACACATGGTAAATGCAAACAATAATTTTGTAGCTTCCTTTCGACTAAGTTTTCCTACTCATAAATACATTCATACAAAACCACATGATTCTCATTTAATGGTGATCTCCTGTTCCTCTAAATATCTAGTATTGGCCCAGCATTTTCCCACATCAGCCTTTTTTATGGGAGTATAAATATATTACCATAAACTTAACACTTATTTGGAAATTTCACGTAAGAACTACATAGAAGCAAACCACAGACTAATGTTTTCACCAGGGATAGAGACTAGTTACAGAAACATATGTGGAAATCTTTACTTTATTTCTTGAAAATAAAATAAAATAAATAAAACTGAAAATGTCTGGAAGACAGCTTCCGTTTTTAAGTTTCACATTAAAGCTTACATTTAAGTTCTACATTAAAGAAAACCTAAACTCAGTGCATACTAAAGTTAACATTGCTATGATTTGCTTATTTAGCATCTTCCAATATATGACACATTCGTAAAGTTCCTACACAGTTTAAGGAAAGCTGCTTAAAACACCCAGTATGGCCTTTACTCTGACGATACTATCTGTAAGCTCAGTATTGTACCTGGAAGGCAGAAGTGGATTTTGCCCAGTATGGAGCCATCGTGCAGTTTATCCTCCCAGAGGGGTCCATGTCAATATCCCACCAGGAAAGTACGATCTGTGCCTTGCCAGACCTGACAGGCTCCAGCTGCACTCTGTAGTAGGTAGAAGCACTCCTCACTGGCTTACTGAAATCCACGCTGCAGAGAAGCATCAAAATTGTCAGGAGAAATAGTTCAGCATTCTTCAGAACTTCTCACTGGCTTTCAAAGCTGAATATACAATTTATATAAAAGGCATAACAGGAAACTGTTGTTTTGAACCTTACCTGAACATTGTGATCACATCACTAAGGACAGTGAAGTCACTTGAAGGCATCTGGTTCAGCTGGATATCACAAACAGAAGGAACACCTGGACAGTTCTCCATTTCTGAAGGGGCAACAATAATTTTTTCACCATCCTCTGCTTTGACATGAACAGGAAACAGCTTGTTCCAGGCCCACATTCTGCTGGATTCCACTAACTGGACATACACTGTTGCCCTGTGAGGCACTGCCTCACATCCTTCCTGTGTGTGCAAAACAAAGGGGAAACGCATGCAACAAATCTGACTTATTAACTTGCCTGAGAATTAAATCAATTGAAATGTGAACCAGTTCAAAGAAAAGTTGGACCAGGAGCTCTGAAACTTTAAACACAAATTACTTTGGAGACTTCCGTAACATCCGAGCACTTTGCCTTGGTCTCTACCTATGAAATACAATACATGTATCCATCCTGTTCTGTGTGCTTCACAAGGCCAGGTCACTTTATTAACCATGCAGCAGTATCATTTTACCAGCCTCAGTAAAACGTGTATTTCCATTCTCCTGAGATGAGAGACCTATCAGGCAGGTAACTACTAAGCTATCAACACTGAAACAGAGGTTGTGGTTGCAATAAGAAAAATAATGGCTCAAATATTTATGCAATAACAACTCTATATCCATGTTTAAAGAGTAGAAAACATGCAAGTGGTTCGAAAAAAGCACTGTGAACTGAGAGCTAACGGTGAAGTCCAAGAACAACGTTTGTACAAGAAAGACTAATTACAGTTTAGAGTGCTCTGTGGAGGGCTATTGTCTTTGTACATAAAACTGGTGAAATGAAACTTAGAAACCTAAACAAAGTTTTGCCATGCACATTTTAATTAAAGAGAAAAATTAGAAAGGGTAAAGGATAAAGCCCTAAAATTATACCCAAAGATTATATTTTAAAAAAACCTACTGGATGTTCATGTGATTACAGTGTTTAAAGTATTTTCACAGGCAAAAAAAAAGTGGAGTTGTAAGAGCTCCTTAGGAAAAAAAAAACCAACCAAAAACCAACAATCAATGCCTGGGAGGTGAAGCCCATCAAATTTAGGAGGACAAAAAAAAAAAAAAACACAAACATTCATTTTTTTAAAACATCTTGGGAGCCATTTGCCATTGGAATAAACAACTAAGGAAAGCTCCAAATCAGAACCAGATGCCTTTCTGAAAGAAATTTGTTAACTTGCAAGTTATCAGTTTTAATGCAAAGCAACTAGGTGTAATTTCAGAGCCTTTAGAATATGTACTCCAGTAGCTGCATTCCAGGAATGAATCTAGTGAATTATTCATTGAATAAGAAATAAGCACTGCTGATGTTGTATTTACAAAGGATACAGAAGCCTAAATCAAGTATAATCTCTACCCTACTCCAAAAAAGACAAAAGAGTGTCCTTAGGGATAAATCTGACACACTATCAATTTCTGTTTTCTCACCTGTACAAGGTATTTGTGTGCATGCTCATATGTTGGTAAAGCTCCTTCTCCTATCAACTCTGTATCAAATAGTTCTGTTACCAGAATGTTTGCACGACATTGCATATCTCCACCTGAAAGACACAATTTAGACTTTACATAAGTCTTTCAAGAAGATGCTACATGGAAAACACAAGTCATTCAAAAACTTATTCCCGTTCAGAGAACCTGCTGAAGACTGCAAATTATTTTTCTTCACAAGTTTACCATGAAATACAAATGACTATTGAAATACTATTAAACACTTTCTTTTGAAGTAAATTTCCAATGTTACTTTCTAGAGAGTAAAGGATTTGCTTGTTTTAATGAAAAACATTTGGAAAGTAAGAAAAAGACATATTCCTTCATGGTTTTGAGGTACATGCCGATTTTTTTTGGCCCTAGCCTACTTTTCTCACCTGGGCCAATGGTGACTTCAGTGGAGTGCTTGTTGATTACCTTGATCTTGTCACGAAAACCATTTTTCTCCACTATCTTCACAGCAGCATTAGCCATGGGCTTGAAAACCTGGAAATAGCAAGAGATACTGAGGAGTAAGCTAACATTAGCCTTCGAAACTGAAAGGACACCAATACAAAGCGCAGCATGTTTAGTCCTGCAAAAATGTTAACATCTTCGGTATCTTTTCCTATGTTTGAAGCTCATTACCATGAAATGAGACAACAAGCCTCACTTCAAAACTTCATAGACCTCCAATGTCACTGGTAGAAACTATCAGCTGCCTCTAAAAGCTACTCCAATTTAGCTTTTGAGAGACAAGAATACACCTTCAGAATATTTTAGCATTTACATAAAACAAATTCATTATTTTTAAAAATAAAGATATATATATACACATCAAGAAAGGCCTCAAGAGACATATTTGTGCACAAGCTAGAGAACAAATAAATACACAAAAGAACCCAAACACTGAAATGGTCATTTAAGTATGCCCAAAATCTGCTTTTATTAACAGCATAACTGTGAAGAGAATTTTTATTTCATTTAGAAGGAATAGAAGACTAGAGAAAGCATATAGTGTGAAAACAGCAGAATGATGAAGAATGTTTTGAAAGAGCTTAACATCCATATCCAGTTTTTAAACTCAAAAATTTTAAACACACACACAACCTGACTACCTGAGGAAATAAATTTGTGGCAACTTTGGAACCTAGCCCAAGTTCCTGAACTGGAATATTTTACTGCTATTAGAACACCTATACCAGTAGCTCTCAGATTTTTTATATTATACTTTTATTTTCCACCATGGGCCTCCTTTCCTTCCACAAGCTAGTGGTGATCCTTCTCTGCCAGACTGGTCCATAAACTACTAAGCAGAAGACAAAAGACCTCTCCTACCACACCACTTCTGATAATCTCTTCCCGATGACTGGCTGTGAACAGATTTATTCTGGAGCTTATTGCTTCCTGGACCTGTATGAAAGATGCCTGTCCCTGAAAAATGATCACAGAATAAAATCCTAGATAAAAAGATGATAAATTTTTACTTGGATAAAAATCACAGTGCGACCATGCAACTATGACCTACAGACAAATGAATCTTCTCTTTGTTTCTTCAAATGTGTAAAAACCATGGCAAAATATGCCTATTATCCTTAATATAACTGATGATTATTAATGACCATCAGAATGTTTCTTAACTGCCAATAAAACAGGAGATGTACTATCTAATCACAAAGAGATAGAAAAAAACTTCACGAGACAGTCTCTTTATTAAGATAAGGTCCATGTTATGATGAGAGAACTCACCTCCAAGAGCTGAAACTTATGAAGATCAGCAATATAGTTTGAGAATACCCACATTTTTCAAAATCACTCATCTGTTTTCCCATATTACACTTCAGTTTTGATAAGTAGAGCATACTAGAAAACTTGATTTAGTGCTTTAAATCTGTACATTTACAGAAGTTATCCCAAGAATGCAGAAAGTATTATGCCTTTTCAACCATATTCTTGTAAGATCTGTCTTTTTCACACCCATAAAAGCATCAGACTTGCACTTCAGAAACCACAATACAAAATAGCAAATGCATCCACAATACTGATCAGACAGAACAACTGCGCTAAAGCTCTAAAAAGAGATTATGAACATGCATGAGAAATCATGTGCAACCCATAACAAGCGCTTACCTCAACTGCATAGCAGAAATCTGCACCTGCTGCAGCTGCCATCATGGCCAGGAGTCCTGTGCCCGTCCCTATGTCTAGAACAATTGCTTTCTCACCTCTTTCTTTTACTCTGCTCACTGCAGCACGAATACCTTGGTAATACTTTGTGTTCTGTGAAGAGGGAAAAAAAAAGATGTGATTTATTTATTCTTTTAACCTCTGTGTGTATTTTAACTTCTATTTATTCTTTTAACTTCTTGCATTCTCAGACTATGAGTTTATAATTAGAGAAAAGCCTACAGACATTCTTTATGCTCACACCAAAGCCATTTTCAGCAAAGGCAAGTGTCTTTGGAGGGGTCAGTCCATTTAAAGCACAGCAATTTTGTCACACTATTCACTCATCATTGATCAAACACCTATTTACAGTGCGTGCATAATTTACAAATGCAATATGTTTTCTAAATATAACAATAATAGTAAGAGCCATGTGAGATACTACTGTTTTTATTGTTATTTTTCTCCTGCAGCATCACTCAAATAGTCATATAGGGCCTATGATAGCGCAAGAGCTGAAGTACTGTGGATTTAGACACCTCATCTACTGGAAAATACTCACAGATGAGAAGCAACACGTGTAAATACTGGCTGTTGGTGATATGCCATTAGGTGAGGCTACAAGCATACCAGGAATAACAACAGGAAACCCCCCAAATCCTACCCTCTGTCAGCTACAGTATACATACTGAAATAAATCCTTACATTTACTCTCTAACAGCCCATTGTAACACATTCCTTTCCAAATGATTTATCAAGCCTTTCCAAAGAACGCACTACCTTTGGACATAATACATTTGGAAGGTCTGCTGGATCCCTCTCCGAACAATTCTCGTTAACATTTTTGATACAGAATTCCGGTAGAGTTGTTTTAATTACTCGGACACAACCTGCTGTTTCTACATGGCTTATTAAATGTCTGATTCCTCTGGCATGTTTCAATTTGATACAAATTCAAGACTCACAGTGTAGGCACCAAAGAAGTCTTTTAAAAAGGTTATTTACCAAATGGCTGACTAAACGGCTAGAGCAGAAAGAACATTTAAACCATTCGCTGCAGACTTTATCATGCCTGTAGATATGGTATAATTTTCTTCTCAATCCTAAGCAGTAACTAAGAGCTAAAAATACCACAAATTTATAAAGACAGACTTTACTTAGACTCCTGTAAGAATTAAGAAGCCTAGATTCACATTTACAGTTTTTAAAATTTCATCTAATGGGTTCTCTCTGTCAAAAATGTCAAACACAGAACAGAAAAATCAGCTACTGAATGTAAATACCGTGTCCTGCAGGAAACAACAGACCACTAGAGTCAGATATAAGGCATCTGTGGATCTAAAAGCAGGTCTGGTATCTTAAAGGGTACAAATTTGATCATTCCCTCTTTCAGAGAAGTGTATATAATCCTGCAGTGACAGCTATTCAAGAGAAAGGAAATGGGTATTTTCTCAGCATTCAAAAGCTTTTTGCTTCTGTACTTACTCTGTCTTTATCGTGAAGCATATCTGCATAGCGCGACCTACAATAACAAAAATTCCAGTCAAAATACTACATACAGCAAAGCAAAACAAAACTGCTAGATCTTATAGAACCTTCTTTTTTTTCTCTTACTAAGGCAACTGGTCCCCATAGACCACAAATGCACAGATAACTGACATGCTCTTTGAGGATCTGAAGTGTTTCCCAAATCTAAGGAATAATGTCATGGCAATGATCTTCTGCAGAGCTAAACCCCAAAACTGTCATAAAACCCAGTTGGATCTGCTTTTTTTTTTGTAGCTTTAGTGGAACAAGTGATTTTTTTCTAGCCTACCTTGCAATTTCCTGATGGTAGTCATAGTTCTCATCCTCTTCTATCCACTCCATCGCACCAGTGGTTGGATTAGCTCTTCCACAAAAGGTCTTCATGATCAATCTAAATTTGTGTTATATATTATATGTGGTTTTTCTGCTTTGGCTTCAGTATAATACCCAAAATATTGGCTGTGTAAAACAAGAACCAAATACACAAAACTTGAAATGAAAGCAACAGACACCACTTTAGCTAGGCAAACTCCCTTTTTACAAGGAGTCATACGGAAAAGACAAGCAAGAATGGTACAAGTTACTCCTGGGGAGATTCCAGTTCGGCACAAGTGGACAATTTTTCACAATTAGAACAATCAACTATTGGAATAATCTCCCCACAGAGGTGGCAGAGTCCCCAACACTGGATACTTTCAAGATTCAGCTGGACAGGGCGCTGGGTCATCTTGTCCAGACTGGGCTTTTGCCAAAAAAGGTTGGACCAGATGATCCTTGAGGTCCCTTCCAATCTGTTGTTCTGTGATTCTGTTACACCTGATTCAGCTGGACGCACTAGTCACTGCTTTGTGGTTCTTCAGTAAGAAGGTTTTAAGCTCGAACCTGTCACCCAGGCTCAGGTAACTCGGTAACTCAGGCTCATTAGTAAGTTGTCAAGGAAAAAAAATCCGTCCCTAACGTGAGCCGGGTCAGACCAATGGAGGCCAACCACCATCTCTAGCGGGTCTCGACACCCTGTCTGAGGTGCGACCTGCAAAGTTCAAAACGTCCGGCCACTGCTCTCCCAGGAAAGGTGCCACCACTGAATGGTCCTCACTTGGTCCTGCGGACCCCTGACCGCGGTGGGGAGCTCCAGGCCAGAGCAACCACCCGCTTGGACCCTCCCCACAGCCGGGCAGCGGCATCGCTACCGGGGGCGGGCACCACCTGGGGACCGGCCCGATCACGATTAGAGCAGCCTCGGCCGCGTCCTTCCCCCACCTCAAGCAGCTGCGACAGGGCTCCGAGAAGCCGCGGCCTCATCTCCCGCGCAGAGGCCGGCGCGGCCCGCCCGGCACTGCGAGCA
>VZZY01009564.1:179537-215047 GCA_013400335.1 Eurystomus gularis | reverse complement strand
CGCGTCAAGCGGAAGCGAGGCGGGACGGAGCCGGCCGAGGCCCTGCTCCTCGCCTGCAAGCGGCTGCGCACCGAGCAGGGCGGCGGCGAGCCGGTGGAGAGGAGCCTCTTCAAGCTGGTGGCCACCGTGCCCTCCAAGGTACCGCGGCCCTGCCGCCGGCCCGGAGGTTGCAGGCCGGAGCAGGCCGAGGCCGCACCTCCCGGCGGGCGACGGGGGTTTGATGCCGCCGTGCTGCTGAAGGGGCTTTGAGAGCAGCCAGCTCGCCCAGGCGCACAGTGCGCCTTGCTTGCTTTCCCGGCCCCTCGTTCCGCGGAGTTCTCGCTGGCAGTTGGAGAGCAGCGTCTCGGTGCAAGATGCTGCCCCGGCCTGATAAAGCCCTGCCCGGCGGCCCTCGCAGCGTGGCCGGCCGGTCCCCCAGCATCATACCTGGGTGCAAAGCAGGCTGCTAGTCAAGGCTGTTAGTTAAGGAACAGAGCAGAGAGTGAGCACCGTGAAAAGCCGTGGTCAGCACTCGCTTGTCTTGTAAGCGTAGGCAAGAACAGCCAACAAGCGACGCCTGGATTTCTGCTGTTGGGAGTGCTGAAGCTCAGCCCTGCAAGCCTAACAACTTGCATCCACCGTACAGCCTTTTCTGTTGAATAAAACCGATCTTTCTTGGGAACTGGTCTTATAGGGGGCTGTAAAGGATATTATGCCTTAAATTTTAGGATGACCACAGTCTTCAAAAGGCATGTGTTTTTGTTTGGAGGGTTATTCTGTACCTTAAAGTATATTGTTTAAAAATCAGATTGAAACATTGTTCAAAAAACAAATTGAAACAGCCTTAGAATTTACAAGTATCTTAATACTTTCTTTCCCCATATTAAGAGAATATTATGATGGTTGTGTTGCCTAAAGCAGTAGTAGAAGTTACTTGCATGCTGTTAGGAACATTGGTACTGCAGTTCTCAAATAAGAAGGACCAGTAATAGGAGTTATTAATCACTTTTAGGGGGGAGTGTGACTTACTATGTTGCTGGTGTAAATACATTCCTCCTTTTGTTCCTCTACCCAGAATGAACCCATTCAGAAATATGTACAAGAAGTGATCACTCGAGACAGAGCAGCTCGGAGACTGCGACCGTCTTCAGGAAGCACTCAGCGAATCATTCAGGACCTCCGCTCTTCCAAGGAAGTGCAAAGGAAGGAAAGCCGTTATCGTGTGATAGCCAGCCATCGACCTCGCTGTACTGAAACACTTGCACCTGTCACAAATGGCGAGGCAGCGGCCGATGCCAACAAATCAGACTCGGAAGCAACGGATGGTGCTTCACAAAAGGAGAGCAGTGCTGTTGATAAGAGCTCAGACTGCTGTAGGAGCTTCCAGTTGTTTGATATCGAACAAGAAGAGGAGGTGGTGGGAGACGCCAGTGTAGCTGCTGCAAACCCACAGGTCAGCAAAAGAACTTAATGTATTCAAAGTACTTTATTATCACTGTTGACTGGGACATGGGGGCAGACTGACTGCTGCAGGAGTGCTGTTGCATTGTAAGTATTCCAGTATTTAATAGGAGCTTTAGCTAGATATTTACAAGTGCTGTGCAGGGAGTAACTTTCATGAGGATCCTTAAATGCACTAGCATTGTTGAGACAGCAGCTATGTGGAGTTAGCAGCTACAGGAAGGGCTTGTACTGCTGTTTGTTCTGTACCCTGTTCTGATGTATAAATGCCCATGTTCAGCTGTCAGGGGCATCTCTTTAACTTCTTTTCTACCTAGAAAAGAAACAAATCTAATTCAGTGTCTTCTCCTCTCCCTAGATGCCTAGGAATGTCACTTGTAGGCAAGAGTCATCACAGGAGAAGATACTTTTGAGCCTTCCCTTCTCATAATTCCAGTATAAGGCTTTTTATTGTGTATTTTGGTTTTAGCAAAACTCTCGGTGTTTGACAGGCTGCTTAAGCCCCTACGTCCTGTTTTCACTGGTATTATGAGTTAAGTATGTTTGCAGTTGGAGGAATATCTGCACAATACGTAGCCTGGTTTTAAGTACGAAGAAGCTCTGC
The DNA here is from genome assembly GCA_013400335.1 of Eurystomus gularis. Lineage (NCBI taxonomy): Eukaryota > Metazoa > Chordata > Aves > Coraciiformes > Coraciidae > Eurystomus > Eurystomus gularis. The sequence continues at coordinate 213,003 of VZZY01009564.1, read as the reverse complement.
CTTCAGTGCAGGCCTTCCGCATACAGAGCGTAGAGAAGATTTTATATTAGAGACTCATAACCATATGGAAGAGGAGGTAAGAGGGCTGCGTGTGCTTTCGTTAGTAGTTCCTTCCCTGTATGCAAGTACGCATGGATGCTCCACTTATGCAGCCCATCACAGCTCTGATGAAAACGTAAATGCTTAATGTTAAAGAAGATACATGGGTGAGGAGGAGCCCAACCAGCTGTCATCCTTCAGCATTTCTTAGAGGTTATTTCAGGGCTTTGCCATCAAATTTTAGTATGAACTTGGCTTTCCATTAAGCAAGTAGTTCAAACAGACATTTGAGATCTATTGGTTAACTGTTATCTATCACTCTGCTGAGTAGAAAAACAGAAATGGAGGTAGGTAGCATCAGAATTTTCCTCTTAACTCTTTTACAGCTAGCAGTAAGGGTGGAAAGCAAGAAGTAAGCTTTCTTTTTCACTCCTGTCAGTATTTAGAAGTGAGTGAAAGGCTGGTCTGTAGCTGTTCCTCAGAATCACTTAAGTAGTTCAGGAGACACCTCTGGCAATTGGACAAGGTATTCTGTAAAGCTCCAGCAGAGAAAAATTGGCAGCAAAAACCTGCCTGTGCAGACCTTCAAGTGCAGGTCGCTAAGGCAAAGACATTGCGAGTAATTTATTAGGAAGGAGAATGCAGGAAGAAATTTCTTCTGTGTTAATGTTGAAGTGAAGAAACAAAGGAAATAAAGAGTGTGTCTGTAGGGCCTGTCAGCCTTTTTTTCTTAATCTGTCACATTTTTATTGCTTCTCCTGCACACTTTGTGTACTGCCATCTGCTTGCGTATTATCCTACTGTACACACAGCTTTCCTGCAGTGTCACAAGTAATGCTCTACAAAGCACAGCCTGTCTTAAAACTTGCCTTTTCAACCAGCCTGTCATAAGAGAAGAATGGTTCTATGGGATTAGTCATACCCCCTTCAATAGTTTCTAATGAGCTTGTCCCGTGGTTGCACAGTACTACGGGAATTAGAAAATTCTTTGGTGTCTTTCTGTTCTAGGTTGCTAGCGTTCTAAATATCAGTGTTCTGATGGGAAAGTGTTTCGGTCTAAGATTTCAGAACTTCATCCTTGGCTAGCTCTTGGCTACTGTCTACAAAGAAAAGTGTTGGCTGTAACGAAGACTTTGTGGGCATGGCTTCTGTGGAAATAATGCTTTGGGTTTTTTCCTCCGCAGCAGAAGACTGATCCAGATGTGATTCTTTGCAATGCAGTAGAGATGATCCGTGAACGTTTAAATGTTTCTGAAGATGGTAAAAAAGAATACTGTGAGAAAGAAGATGAGTATGTTTATGACATCTACTATATGGAAACATCAGCTCCAGGTTGGATCCAAAATATCCTTTCAGTACAGCCCTATAGAGAAGAATATGAACTGGTAAGAGTGTGCGGAAACAGATCCTTCTTCAGTAGAAAGGTCACAAATAAACATGCTTGAAGTCACAGGATCATAGAATCATTTCGGTTGGAAAAGACCTTTGATGATGGAGTCCAGCCGTTAACCCAACGCTGCCAGGTCACCACTAAACCACGTCCCTCAGCACCACATCTGCTCATCTTTTAAATCCCTGCAGGGACGGGGACTCCACCACTGTCCTGAGCAGCCTGGGCCAGCCCTTGACAACCCTTTCAGTGGAGACATTTTTCCTGATGTCCCACCTAAACCTCCCCTGGTACAACTTGAGGCCATTTCCTCTTGTCCTATCGCTTGTTCCTTGGGAGAAGAGACTAACCCCACCTGGCTCCAGCCTCCTTTCAGGGAGTTGCCAGAGCGAGAAGGTCACCCCTGAGTTAGGAAGTTTAAATGTAAGCTTTAGTCTTTCATTGTGTAGATACTGTCATCAGCAGACTTGCACAAAGCTGAAGCTCTTTTTTCTTACAGTACTGCTGAAGAGAGCAGGATTAATTCAGACATTAACCTTAGCATTTAAATGCTGAAGTGCAACATGTGAATGCACGACTTAAACTGAGGTTCCACCTAAAACAGATTGCTCTGTTATGGTATTTATACTGACAACAAAATTCTGCAGTGTGCTTTGTGGATGCAGGCTTACTTACACATCCAGTGAATCCCTCTGGGCGTTCTGTGATCTGTGTAGTGTAGCATAGGTGGGTTTAAAATGCTTCCTGCCCCGTGTCTGTATTTATAGAGAACGTTATGGTTTGTGTTGACATGCAGGTGGATGATGATCCCGTTCCAGGGGAAATATATGAAGATGAAGATGATGAAAATGATGAAAATAACTGGCGTAATGATTATCCTGATGAAGATGAATTCCTACCTGAGGAAGATGGCGATGGAGAAAAAGGTATGCCCTGTCAGAAATAGTCTGCTTCAATGCTGTGCACAGAGAAGTCTCATCCTTTTTACACGCCCTCTCTAAAAAGCAGCTCACTGAGCGCTGCCGAGGTAGTGTTCTGCTCTTACAATGGGTTAATCTGCCTAGAGAAGGATCATCTCTCTTGGAGCTACAAGGGATCTTAGTGGTTTGCATAGTTAAGAACACCACTTCAGGCTGCTGCAGTTGCAAAGGATTGCTTGTTTGGAGAAGGAATAGATGACTCTGTTCCATGTGCTTGTGTAACCACGCCTGCTTTCTGAACTCCCCATCCCAGCGTGCTCCAGGCACAGTGCAAACCTCACCTAATATAGAAGTTGTTAAGATTTTGTATCTGATACTCAGGAAGCTTAAAATAGCCCAATTATCCCTTCTCTTTAGTTAAAAAATTAGGTTAATCTCAGGTGTCAATGCTGTTTCTTTAGAGTCCGAAGATAGTCTCAGTGACGAGGACCAACGTTACAGGAGAACGTGGAACAAATACCGACAGGAGATTCTACAGGAATTTGGATACGATGAGATCCAGGACTTGGATTCTGACTAACAGCCAGTTTTTGAAGATGAAATACGTACTGAAGATGAAATTCTGCTGTGGCAGTAGAACTGAAAGTCAAGACAGCTGCTGATGGCTATTCACAAGAACGTTGAACTGAAAAAAACCACCAAAACAACCCCTGGAAAACCACTTTCTGGTAAAAGTTATGCTCATTGCCACAGTAGGAATCCGATCTTTACATAGATTAGCTTTAAGCTAAATTTTTGCCTCTGTGGCCTTCTGAAACTGTTGGTGACTAGCATGGTTCACCCTAATGCTTACTGACGAGGCAAGAGTATTAGATACTAGATTAAGATTCCAGTAAGTGCTGAAAACTTTTATTAATCTGAGGAGCCAGCTTCAGCTGGTAGCTACTGAACACATGGGTGTGAATATGGCCACTTGACAATACAATTTGTTGCAAGCAAAAGTTACTCTATGCTTCAAAACAGATTTTTCTGCCCGTTCTGTGATGCTAAGGTTCGGGAGGAACTTTGGTTTTTTTGGAAGCTGCATGCCCAAGCATTTGTACCTGTAGCTCCCCAGTCAGGTTACACAAGATTAACACCTCTGCTGTGATGGCGAGTGGGAGTCCTGGGAAAAGCAGCTCTGTCCTAGTGCTTTCTACTGTGTTTGCTCCTAAGTTTCAAGCTACTGTCTTTACAAGTGTTTCGAGCATACAAAATGCCTTGACTTGCCCATTTTATTGCTGGGTATCTCTCTCCAGTAATTTCACTATTGGAGTAGAACAACATCTGTGCATTTAAACTGTAAATAAATAATTTTGGACTAAGTTTTCTTTAGTCATTTAAAGATCAGAGGGGTTGGTACAGCTGAAGCCATCTCACTGTTTCCGCTTGCATTCAATACATCTTTAAAACAATTTAATCTTACCTGTTTGGACACACAAAGTATTTCAACACTCCTACTTGACTGTAACAAGTAGCTAACAGGCTGTTAGATCAACATCTTGAGCTGGAGGTTGCAGCAGTGACCTGAGGTGAATTAGTTCTGGCTGGTGACGTCGAGGTAGTGGAAGGAAAAGTATTTTTTTTCCTTGGTTTCACCAGGAGGTTAATATGGCTATGCCAAAACCCTAGGCTGTTAAAGCTGTGCTTTCCTACTGGACCGATGTCTCAACTCAAATACTGAATTCATTCTAATCACATCCAAGACGAAAAAGCTGTATTATAATAGCTAAATGCTAATTTTCATTAAATATTGAAGAGACCCTACATTTTCACGTGCCAATTGTGCACAAAATTCCTCAGCTCCAATTTAACTATCTTAAAATCCCAATACTGCTTCAAAAAGGTAGCTCAAGACTCCATGTTATGTTACCCTTGAACATCTACTACCATCTGTAGCTTTTTGTTCAAGATAACCTTGGTCAGGGAGTCAGTGCAAGAACCCAAACAGTCTGTTCTTCAAGCAGCTGATACAAATGTGGTGCAGCATTTGAAGTGTCCATTGCTTCAGCCATAACCTGGTGCTCACAAGATTTAGTTCAACTTAAATGCACACAAAAAGTGCAACATGTGGACACACTCAGGTCAACTGAGGTAAACGTTCTGAACTAAGATTACAATTCCAGGTATGTTTTTGAAGTATGTATCACTCTGCTAGCCCAGCAGGATGGCTTCATGTTACCTTTTGCTGCACCACAATTCCGTATCAGAGAGTCCTGATGTTAGGCTTACAGATTTGGGATTGCAAATAGTATTGCAATATGGACTGATGCTAATTAGTACCATTTTTTACTTCAGGCTTTATTCCTGTTTTCTCTCCCTGCTACTTAGCTTTCAAGAGTTGCTGCCACAGACTTTTACTTCTGCTATAGAAGAAAAAGTGGTTTATTCTGCAAGTTTTTGGATGGTCATTTTCTAGTTAACAGCACTGAAATTTAGAAAGGGAATTTTCTGGCTGCTGAGGTAAGACTGCTTATGTGTGTTCAGTGAAACAGCTCAGAAACAAATGCTTAAAAGCTTCCAACTGAAGCTTTAATTGTGGAAGTTTCATAAAGCCTATTGGAAGTTGACCAAGCACTAACAAGCTAACAGGAAAGAATCATCAAATGTTAACCAAACCTTCAGCACCAAGGTGCTTTGCTGATTAAATCCCTGCCCCAGTCAGATACCACATACGATACTTCTCTTTAAGGAAGAAAGGTTGGTTCCGTTTTTAAATAACGTAGCACAACTTTATTCATTTTTCTGCTAATGATGACAAAAAAGGTAGTTTGTTGTGACCAGTTGTGTTCTGGGATAAGAACTGAGATAGCACAGCAAATCATTTCATGCAAACATCCATCAGAATTAAGCTGGAAATGACTTTTGGTCTTTTGAGTCAGTGGTTTTCAGTCTAGAACTCAAAAATCCATTACTTCACCGCCTGCTCCTGCAGAAACCTGATTTGATCCATTAGCTCTTACCATTTGAATACCCATTCTGTAGAAGGAACAGTACTGACGCATAGCTTGTGTGCCTGAAATGATTATCAAATGAAAACGTGCCCTGAAAGTATGCCACAGTTTAGGAGGGTGCCTTGTCATCATCTACGTGGGAATTCAGCTGCCAAGTAAGTACACTTTCAGTGTTTCTGAAAGACCACTGGAAACAGTATTCCCATTTTCTCCAGTTCCATCTCTTCCCTTTTGTTGTCAGAATTGTTTTATCTCCCCTCCTGTTTCTTGTAATGGCTTTGAAATATTACTTGGATTTGATTTCTAGCTTCTTCTCTTCATTTGTGTCCATCTCTGTTAAAACACAGTAACAGAGCAGCTGCATGTTCCTTGTGACTGCACCTGCGTGGGAAAGGGGGAGATCAATCAGAAGATTTGATCCTACCTCAGCTCCAATTACACACCAGGCCTCTGACTAATGGCAGTTCCTTGTCAAGGCCACTGCCTTACCTCTTAAGGGAAACAGGATAAAAGTTACTACAAAAAGTGTCTCCCGCTCCATTTTTTAAAACAGATGTTTAAAGCTGTTCTGCTGGTATCCCGGGGTGTTTTTCTTCTTAGGTACACTGCCAAGTAACTGAAGTAAAATCTTTTCTCTATATTTAAGTGTAAAATTGGTAGAATAAAAAAAATAAAGCAGCATACAGGGAAGTGACAAAACATCCACAAACCAAGATTCACTTGTTTCATTCTCCTCTTTCCTAATAACATCTCCATCTGCAAGGAAACTTACCTAAAATCTTGTTGATAAACTGAGGTCTCCTCGATGCGGGTAAATAGACTCCCAAGAAAAAGACTGGAATTCCAGATAAAGCAATGGCAATTCCAATCAATGAATTTATAGTGTCGCTGTAGAGTGGCACTACCACCAGAAATACTGTGCATATACAGAATATTATTGGGAAAGCCACACTCAGCTGCAGACAGAAAAAAAGAACAGAATGTTATTGAAATATTGGTTGTCTACAGTTACAAATATTTTGGTGAGAGTTACAGGCTTTTCCCTCTGGACTGCAATGTGTGATATTATCTGCTCTTCCTCTTACACATCTGGCTATTTGGAACTGTAAGCAAATTGCAGATCTGTACTTGAACAGGACGGCTGCTAAAACTTGCAAAAGTAATCAAGTACAGTAAATGTGCTCTGTTGAAAGAAACTATAGCAGCATGAAGTGGTTTTGGACAAATTAAATAAAACTCGGGAAATGAGAGTGAGTTTTTCCATGTAGAGTATCAATTAAAGTATGAAGAAGTGATAAAAGGATCAAGGTTTCAACTGAAACACCGTCAGAGAGCTGAACATGCTCCATATTGACAGAATTAACTTTAGCATTGCTAACTAGAGGTTCCTAATCCATGAAAAACAGCTAACTACTATGTTAGCTTATTGAGACATTCTGCAGCTGACAGAGAGAAGAGCTACTGACTGAAGTAACATACAATAAAGGAGTGCACCATTGCAACAACTGCTTATTCTTACCTAGCAGACAAGCTAGCTTTCATGGTACAATCTAAAGTGGAAGCTGTGTTTTTACGTCCTGATCAACCTGTAACCTTTAGACATAACATGTATGGTCCAGGTTTTAGACAGTACTTTCGTGTCCTGTGGAAGACAGGGATTTTAAATAATTCTGTAATAAGTAATTGTTACCTTAAGAGGCCTGGGTCGATCTGGTTCCTTCCAACGTAGGTATAATTGCCCAGCAATAGACAGACCAACAAAAAACCAGTAACTGAAACTGAAGTAATTAATAAGCTTGAAGACATCTTCTACAGCCAGGTAAATGAGGGTCATAGCACACTGTCAAGAAAAGAACAAGAGAAGAGGAACAACAGAAGTTTGAAACTTACTGTTTATGCTGCTTTTGGCCTTAACACCTTATACTCTTTGGTGTTTGGCATGATTTTTTGTCTCAGAAAACACCCTCTCAGAAATCACACCTCCATGACAGTAAATCTGAATTTCTCTCCTGATTTTTATTTAAAGTTTTCCTTTCAATAATTCATATAGTCACATCTGAACAGCTGAAAAGCACTAACTTACATTGAAGAGCAGTGCTGGCACAGGTGTGAACCTCCCTACATGGATCATGGACAAGAGATCAGGAAGGTGACCTTCTCGAGATCCTACAAAAAATAGCCTGAAAAAAAACCAGTAAGTCAGAAAGCAGATGTTGAGGCCACAGGTGAGAGAGAATGTATTACAGAAAATCAAAGAACAATGCTAGTCAAGTATTCACACCACTGAATTGCCATCCTTTAAAGTGGAACATGGATTCAGCCCTTCTTGTAAAGATGTGCAACAACCATTAAAAGATGCTGTTAACACCCTTCAAAACAAAACATTCCTAGAGGTAAAATAGAAAACATCTACGGTAACTGCAACACATTTCTATTGTTTTAAAAAATGCTAAGAGCTAGCACTGAAAACATTCCAGCTTACAGTGGAATAGTTTTCAACGCCAACCAGAAGAGATTGCCAGGTCTCTCAAAAGAGGTCACTCGAGCACACGCTCAAAAAACAAACACATAAGATTTTACTATCGATCACAAATTGTTCTGTATTGACTACTTCACCAGATCACGTTCATATTTGTTCTCAGTACAGAGGCACTGCACATCTATTCAATGGACAGGAAAGATCTTAAAATGCCTGAATAAATCTATTTAAAGCTTTCACTAGTCACATCCATAAACAGTGCTCAGAGGGAAGCTTCTATACTTTATCCTGAGCTTTTCGGACTGCAGCTTAATAGCAGTAACAATTTTTAAAACTGTTTACTTGGAAAAAACCTTAACAGACTTAAATGATTGATTTTAAAAAGTTTTAAGTAAATAGATTTGAAAACAAGAACTTGCTAGAATTATTGTATTGAGTAAAATGGAAGATAACTCAATCTAATCAGGAGGCCTGAGGACTCACCACACAGATAACACTCATTTGATCTTTAATTGTGCTCTGCAGAGCCAGGAACACTTTGGGGAACAAAGGCAGCGTTAAGGGTGAGTGTTTATTTATGTAAATGTATTTCCTTGTGGTTTATTCATTATAGGTTCAGTTAAAAAAGTATTTTTGGCACTCTCTTAATAGATAAGCATAACAGTAACACATAAATATACTTCTGAATGTTTGTCAAATACCTTGATGATGCTAGAATTGAAGCGTTAAGGCCACCAAAACATGAAAAGGCTACAGCAATGGGGATCGTCCAGCTGAAGATACCAAATACCTGGTCGGCAAATGTCTGATGAACGGGAAAAGAAAAAGGAAACATGAAAATACCCGCAACAAAACGCAAGTAGAACAATGACATCAAAGCTTTAGTAATAGATTTGTATGGAAAAATAGCACTATAGTAAGGACGATCCATAATGCAGCACAAAGAAGCAGACAACTTTTTTATTTATTTATGGATTCTGAATAAGGACAAACTTCTGTAGCCAAGCACCTAAACTCACAAAAATAATGCTCACAAAGGAAAACGTTTTTAGAATTTTCTCAGCAATCCTAATATGTTTTGTTATCTAACTGAAGCACGGAACTCAGGTGTAACATAGTGACTACAGAGAATCAAGGACAAAAATGTAATTGCATATCCAAAATGAGAAATGCCATATTGCAGATGATAAACATAGCCACCATCACACCTACTGTTTACAGGCGCTATTCTAGGAGTCTCTTTTATTTTCCTTCTTTTTCAATTCCTAAGCAACGTCATCTTTTGCTTTAGCTCCACCAGCAGCTGCTCTCTCAACACGGCAAATGACAGAGCAAGTCTCTTATTAGCAGTCATTTGTTAATGCTGCTAGACAGGACTGCAGACCAGCTGTGGTGACTCTCCACAATCAAGCTCTGAAACCAAGAAGCCAGGAACATCAAAGTTCCACAGCAAGTGCTAAGAGTCATCGATCACCAGTGATCTGGGACCTATAATAAAAATGGATAATAACTTGGAAGATCGTGTCCTAGGCAACTCTATTCAGCCTCCTGGATGGAGGAAAAAGGGAGAGATTTAGGATATCAGACCAAATGTTTGAAAAATGAAGGAATTTCATACCTGAAGACTGACAGCTATTCTAAATCCCATCTTGGTCTGAGCATTGTACCTGTCTGAACATGAGCATTGCTGGAGTTCAGCAGAAATCCACCCATGATGCATTCAGAGGACACGGGTGGAAGCCTTCCTATCCCAATTTGACCTATACTGATACCCAAATCACTTCCAAGATTTCTTTCAGAGATGCAAACTAACAGTCATGGTAAAAAGTGATCATGTCTACGTTAGACAGCATGAAATCCCTATTTATAGAAACAGAAAGATCCATACTTAGGTATTCAAACAAATGCTAAAGATTTTGTGGGTATTAGAACGTTTTACACCTCAGCAGGTAGCAGTAAACCAAACCTTTTGATGAACCTTTCTCTACACCACTTTCTTAGCTCTCTCTTTGTAGGTCAAAAAGGCCTAAGTGACTTAATACAGATTTTATTTTGTGAAATGAGTGGTTGATTTTCATGAGGAAAGCCCCTGTATCTCATCAATCTTTAAACTAGAAAATGCAGAAAAATTTACTGACATAAAACAAAGCTTGGCCAGCTAAAGTTTCCTGTTATTTTTCTGGGTTGACAAAGTGCTTTGTTCAGCTCTTTATCCAGGTTAAGGTTCAGAATTGAACTCTGCTTAGCTGTACACCGTCATCTACACTGAAAAAGCAAAATTTCCATCCTTTTGTAATTTAGTTGAGCAGATAGGATTTCCTGCTGCTAAGGGACAATGCAAAAGGAATACAATCACTCAAAAGGTTCAAAGTCAATGCATCGGCTGTGTTAGACACCCTGATTCCTACTAAGCACCTCTCTTCCCAAGCTCTTTTAGTTGATAGGTATTAGCACAGCTTCCCTCAAAATGGAGCTTACCACAGGGGTGGAAAAAACGCACACACGGATTCCCACAGAAATTTTAAAAATTAAAAAGTACGAAAGAACTAATCCATGTATGAATTCTGGTTCATGCTGAAATCAGAACATCAATTTAACAAAAGACCATGCCGTAAGAAATGTGTTCTGTATACCATGGATTACCCATTTTCAGGCAATTGAAACAGAACGAGCAAGTAGTCATTTACATTCTTGCACATAAAAGATTTCTGCTGCTCAAGAATAAATAATTACTAGAACGCACAGTGCGTCTCACAGACCCTTACTGGATCTAGGTGCAGCTCTGAGAAACCTGGTCTCCCAAAGCAGAATATAATTCATAATGATTCAGTGAATGAATTCAGATAACTTCTGCAGAACAAGTGAGAATGAGGACTAGATGAAAATTCTAATAGGCAATTGTTGTAATATTTTAAAGGATGATTTAAACCTGGACTGCTGATTTCCAAAGCCAAACAACAAGTGAAATTGCTAGACACCAAACTTAAAACTGCTAGAGGATTCTTTTAAAAAATACATAAAGCTGAGATACAGAACTCGCTCAACAAGATGTTAGAGTATTAAGATGTTAAGTAAGGTTGCCTAAAGGATAAGCATGTAGATAAGTAATATTAACAGCTAAAGTTACAGAAGAGAGAGAAAATGTATGAATGGAATCTTACGCTGCAGGATGCCAACTGGCTAACACGTCATTTGGAGAAACTTCTCCCCCCGAAAGGCAAGTTGGCGTTTGTTCTTGGCAAGCATTTCCCATTTCATTTTGAAACATCTAGTAATGGGCCAGTGTGGAATGCCAGATGTGGGACTAACCTCAAAAGCCGTTTCCATCCTATAATATATATGCAATCTTTCTAAGATAGGCTAATGCTGTTTCACTGGAAAAAAGCGCTCCCTCATATGAGCACTAAAACCCACCGAGAGTTCAGGCAGAGCTATGCTATCACTGCCACAAACTACACGCAGACCAAGACGTTAGAGTCAATGTATTCTGGATGAAAGCTGTACGATGTGTAACAACTGCTGATCCAGCTCAACGTCTAAATAATTTCCCTAGACCTGTACAAGTCCGACTCTTCAAAAGAGCAAATAACCTAGTGCAGCCTTTAACAAACCCTGTCACTTCCAATGCATTAATGTTGTCGTTGGGATTCCTCAGAGAGCAAAGGGTGGAGAACTTAACTTCCAAGAGCTTAACTTTATCCTGAGTGAGGTAATGCAAAAGAGTATTTTAATTGAGAATGAGCTAAAAAGTTCAGCTTGGTTTGCCAAGTAGATCCTCCTGCAAAATCATCTTTCAGGAAAACAAAGTTGTTTTGGCTAAACTTTCTAGTGGTACTAACTAGTAGGCCCCCCTGCATTGATGCAGGTGTTTTCTGAATGAGTTTCACCCTCATTTTCAACATAAAAATCAGCCAAGTTTGTGTACTACTACTCAGACAAAACCATACTTTTAAACTTCAGAGTACATATTTATAGTCATTCAACGCTCCCATTTTAACAGATGCCAAGAAATGCCTTCTCCAAGGCTGAGCTCTACTCTCCAGTGAGCAGTGACTAAACCAAAGATCTCTACAGTGTTTCTGGCAGAAAGCCTGACTGAAGTGGAAGTGGCCACATTAAGCATTCAGCTGCATGTGTCAGAGGGTTATTTTGCATAAGAAAGAAGGGCAGAGAAAAGTACAAAAAGCAAGCAATTTATCGAGCACAAACACCACGTGCACTGTACCAAGAGGAAAAAACAAAGGGAGAGAGAAGAGTTAGTGGCTGCTTTCTGCTAAAACTGCAACTGTACAATCATGGATCCTCCACAAATGAGCCCAGGTTCAGACCTGGGCTCTGAACCGAGCACCTGACCAGTTCCACTTTAACTACCACTACTTCTGGGAGCAGTGAAGGGCATTTATAAAAAACAAATGAGCCGGCAACAGGGGAAAGAATGGAGCGTTCGCAAAGGTATGCGGAGGATGACAGAGGAGCCTACCTGGAGGCAGTTATAGCAGAAGCATTTAGTCCACCATAACAGGAGAAAGCCACCACTATGGGGATGGATTTCTTCTCAGGTTTCTTCTGAGAAAGTCTAAAGAGTAAGAAGGATTAAGAGATTAAATTGTCATCTCTGCTATAGTCTGACAAGTCCTGCAGTCCAGACTTGAACTGTAACTGCTTCTAACAGCTAGGAAACAGTAAGAGAATTCAGTGGCTGATACGGCACTTGCAATTACAGATAAAAGTCCTTCAATGCCCTCCCATCCATTCGACGTCTAAGATACACATATATACACACACACAGTAGAAAGACATGCACCTGGAATTGCGCCCCTTAGTTCTGAATCTTTTTTGGTTTTTTTTCCCCCAAACCATCAACAGGGAATAATAATGAAGGAAGAAGCTTTCAGACATGCACTTCTCAGTTGAACTGCCCTTATTTTGTCTGAACTGGCCCTTTTTTTGTCGTGACTCAAATGTTACATTACTCCCAGAAGAATGGTCTAAAACTGAACTGCAGCTTTTGTTTCAAGCCATGAATGACTGATTTAACTACATTTTATTTTTATCTTGGGTTAGTTCGATCTCATGATTATCAGCTGGTAACTTGTGACTGCTTTGCAAGAACACGTTTTTGTCCTTTTAAAGGTCCAAACAAAAGGTCTACACAAACAGGTTGAACTACAAGCAGCGGGAATTGCTGCACATAAAGAGCTGCTACAAAAACACCCAGGATACTGCCTCACACCCAGTAATTCAGGCACATAGACAACTAGGAAGACCAACATTTATGTTAAGAATCATAAGATGAGAATTGTTTTATCACACTTAGCTGAACACAAAAAGTTCACTTAGAGGCACACAAAAAAATGCCAGACGACACTGCGAGCATGTGGGGCTGCGAGCACATGCTAGGCTGGCAAAGCACTGAACAGTACTGCTCAGATGGATAAATGCAGAGAGAACATGGTCTAACAGGAATAAGAAACTTATGCCAAACTATACCCAAAGATTATGAGATGTTCCTACTGGAAAGGCTGAAAAGGCATCTACAGAGCCTCTTTATGTAGCTCATTTCAAGATCCTCTCACACACGTGAGCTTTTCCAGGCTTGGTTCTAAAACCAGTTCTTACCCTGAAAGTAAGAACCCTAAGAACATAAATATATATAAGCAATCTGACTAGTGTCTTGGAAGCGTAATTAATTCTCCTTTGACATGTCTCTTGAGGCATAGTATAAATACATTCCCACATTACAGGAAGATGTAGCAGTCAGAACTACGGTCTGTTTTCTCAATTTTTAGCTTCTCAGGCCTTTAAGGAGCTGCTTCCTAAAGGAAACAAAGAAAGTCTGATTTATGGCAATCAGGAAGCCACACATGCAAAACAGCCACTGACTAGATGAAGTTTTCTTCCACTGCCATAGATTACACTTATCAAGACACCGTAGGATATCTGTTCAGTTTGACCCAATTTGATTTAACATCACATATATTAAAGAAAGAAAGCGCATGCCAACTAAAAACAGTGAGAAAAATTGTAAAGGCGCAAAAGAAAGCCATTGAAGTATTCCAGTTTCCTCTAATTCTCCTTTCAACCACCATTCTGTTGATTGATTCTACTCAAACAGACATAATCCTCTCCTTGTATCACTGGCAACGCCTTTTCTTGGCAAAAAAGGTACCTGTGCGGTGCAAGGCCCAGCATGAAATTCTCTTTTCATCTTTAGGTTACTCAGTACAAGTCTATGGTAAGAGAAAACAACACTGCTCTACTGCATGTCACCTGTCTCTTCTGGATGGCCCACATTAAGGTTACAGACGCCAGCTCCAACAGTAACAGTTTCATTTATGTCTTCTGGAGGTGCTGAATATACTTCATCTTAAGTCTTCTCAGGTATTTATCCTGTTAGCTAGCTACAGAATAAGGGTTCAATGTTTTCCAAAGTCTCTCACCTTCCTCATACTGAAAATATTATGTAGCACTCTTTCAAGTTCTGGCTCATCTTCTCACTTGACCCCTAAAGCCAGAGAATTTCTACAAAACTGGCAACAGGAGTGCTGCGTCGGTGTGGAATTACGGCTAGCCCCAAGAAAGAAGGCAAATGACTCAGTGAACAGCTCTCTTTGAAAAGCAACTGCCTGTCCCTAACGAAGACTTCTTCCATTATAAGGTACAGAATACGCATTTCATCCAAAGGAACTTCCCTGGGAGGTGCCAGTGCCAGCAAAGAAGGGGGACATGACACTGGCAGCCAAAGACAAGCAGAGTTTCCTCTTCAGAAAAGAAGTGAGTGATTAGCCAAACGAAGGAAGCGAAGTAATACTCAAAAGGTCTAAGAGTAGTTTAAGAATTTCTGGCTGAATTCAGTTAGAAGAAAGAGACTCATCGTTTGTTAAACTATGCACCAGAGAAGAACAAGCCAGCTGAAACAGAGCCTCCAACATTCCTGGTTCGTTGCGGGAGAGGGCACATCAAAGCAAAGCGAGTCTGCTCTAGAATACGAGTACACTCGGGTCAATGGATCAGCGCTGGACTCGCCAGATGGCATTCAAAGATGCAACTGAAGTCATAATCTCTATCCCCAATCTACTGACAAAGCTGTCCAGCTCCAAGTGAGGGCTGGCTATGCAGGATAGTCGGCTGTTTGCTTCAACCAGGAATCATTTTTGGCTTTTCCAAGTAAAAGTAAGCTGCCAAATATCACCTATTGTATGAACTCGGTCAAAAAACCCCAGACATGACCAAACACAGGAAGCAGGTAACACGCTATGCACTTGCAGCCAGGATGTTCTTTCCTGTCAGAAGATGAAGCAGCCCAGAAAGTGTCTGTGGAGCCAGCTGCCCTCTTCACAAACAAAAAATACAACGGCTCTGTCAGATGCAAAATAATAGTTGTTCACGGACAGGGGAAGGTGAGACCAAATTTCTGACAGAAGTCAACTGTGAAACTCTGACAGGAATCTTTGAATAAAGCAGCAACTTTTACATGATCAGCAACTGTCTGAAGAGCACTTGCAGAAATTCTAGCTGTTCATGTATTAATTAAATTCCTTCAACAAAAAAGAGCTTTAAAAAGAATGGGTTTCTTAGCCCGACACTGGGACTACACCACAACGAAGCTAATAGTGAAGTATCACTTTGTTCCGTATCGTCCCCTTGGTAAGACTTCTTTCACTTCCCAGCCACCAAGAAAAACAGTATGCAAGGTGATGTGCAAAACCACACTATTACTAGCATTTCTTTTACTTAACTTTAACTCCCATCAATCAGAAACTGGAAATAGCTTTCCAGCTCAAAGCCTCTTGGCTAAGAAGGAGAAAGCTACTCCGTTCCTTCCCAAAACAGCAACAAAGAAAGATAAAATTTAACGGCTGCTTTACTACACAAAAGATTCATCGAATGCAGCAATATTACTATAATGTTTCTTGAAAAAAATCATTACTGTAATTTTTACCCTACAACTACATAGAGTGCAATAAGGAACTAGAGCAATCTGTGTCATGTATCACATGCAGAGTATGTGAGCAGAACAAAGTGGCTCATTTTCAGCAGATTAGTTTTTTGAATGGCTTAATTCCCACCTCCTTGCTTCATTCATCCACTGGCTACAATGCCCTAAGTCTTCTTAAAGATTCCACTGAGGATAAAATTCTCTCCTACCACCCAGAGAAATTTCACCACCAAGATTTTTACACTTCTGTATTATAGCAGGGTTTTCAAATACAGACCAGTACAGTTATTAGCTCTTTTTTTCCCCCTCCTGTTCACTAGAAAACTATGGGTGTATGATGAGTGTTTTAATTTGGACTGCAAGTGCACTTTTGAAGCAACTCTCCCATTTATTGACACTTATTATTTTTTTGGTTCGCATTGCTTAGCCGGAACTAAGGGGAGCTTCACTTTCAGAACAGGCTACATTGGAAGATGAACTTCCTCCTGCACTTCCCTGCTGCGCTCCCACCACACGTTCATTCCATGTGACCTCATTTGAAGCAGTCCAAAGTAAAATACCATCAAAGTATGTATAGTGGGAGCATCAGATCCCCAGTGCCAGCTGTTCCACCCCGCAGACATAGGTCCAGAGGTCCACATTACTTGCTAATGTATTAGTTGATCAAGCTTAAAAGTTGATTTCATAAAAGTAGGCAATTAAATTCATATCAACAGTGAAAAGGAATCTTTAATGAGTCATGTGTTAAATATTAAACTTCAGCTGCACTTTCACCGTACCATTCTAAAAGGGATCTAAGCAGTGGCAATCAGAAGGCCATTGTTTGCCAGCTGATGAGACAAAAATGCCTTTGGATATAACATTAGTTAAGCTTTTAAGTGCAAGTGTTTGGCAATCCTGAGATCCAGTGAAAAAGCATGGTTCTAGGCTTCCAAAGTCATTCATTCGGCTCAGTTTCATTAAAACTAGCACAAGAAGTGAATTCCCTAATAACTTTGGAAATCGCAGACCTGTTTTTTCATTCTTATCCTGGTTGCCCAATATCTCTGCATGCAATTAGACTGATGAAGGCCTTTATAACATTCTGCCTTTTTTCTCCTCCACGTCCAGATGTATCCTACACTAGAGAGGCAGGCCTGATCTGTCCAGTTCTGAATAGTAGAATTTCATGCAAAATTACACAGCATGTGTATATACATAAATGTACACACACACACAAATAAATATATACTCACTTCTGGTCAAGACCAATGTCAAAGAACTAAATAAAGCATATCTAAAATCATAAAAAAATTAGGCCTGGGTTTCACATATGTAGCAAGAAGGTTCAGGCATCCATCATTCCTCCTTTACCTGGCCACCCCTTGCTGCTGCAGCGCTACCGCTTGCGGAGTACAGCAACCCAGATGGGACAGGCCCACTGCGAATCATTCCCCCGGTCTCCCCGGGTGGATCATGCCCCAAATGGCTGCATAGACCTCTGCTGACAAAGGGCAGGAGCAGTAGAGTAGGCACAGAATTCTCTGAGGGGATAGGCTGGATGGGAGAATTTCACTGCTGCCAAGAAGTGTATTTTCCAAGCCTTTGTTCGAAAAAAACCAACAGGATGTTGCTTTACAGAAGTCAGGATGGACAGTGGCTTTTAATTTTGCCTGGATTCATTAATTCTAGACAAGAATCAAAAATTGTTATCAGTGGAAGGCATTTTATATGTGATTTTATTTACTGTTAGCACTCAGCATATGCTTATTCAAAATGAAATATTTTCTATCCTTGTCTTGTTTTGTTTCATTCTGCAGTGTTTTACCAAGTTTTTCACAATATATTTTATGAAAACTTTGTATGTCCATATTCCAGCTAAGAAGAGGCAAAGAATTAAAGTTTATTTACTCTCAACACATTTTGAAATAAACATCAGCGTAATTAGATTTGAAATAAATTACAGCCCATATTTACCATAAACTATTTTGAAAGCTTATATTAAATATAAATATTTCTCAAGCTTGAAAGAAAGTAAATGGTTTTGTGGAACCATCTGCCTAAATACCTGAAAGCAGAGCTTGCTGATTTGCTAAGCCAGTTTTTAGTCATAGTAATCCTCTGTGGGAACTGAGTGAATACTTCCTTCTCTTGGATATATTTAAAACTCTCTGTCCATTGTTTAACTACTTATATTTTAGAAGCCAATTGGGAATCTAAAGGGTAGGAAAGCTATTTCTTTTCCTCCAATTTAAATAACCTAAAAGAAGATTACATTTTCCAAATCTCAATTCTAAAGGATATACTAACCAGAACTATCCAATTAATGCACTAGCTACAGGGCAAAAAACTCCTTCACTTTGGTTTAATGATAAGCTTTAGGTATAAAACATGTTTTAGCCAGCTTTTACTTTAAGCAGCTTATATATTTTAATTGGATTCCAACTTCCATCCATATACAAAAATAACGAATTTCAAAATATTACAAGTTGCTGGAATAAATAGTGCTGGGAAGGCAGTGATATAAGTTATTAAAAAGGAGATACAAAGCTCAACTTTGTCAGAGCTGAGCTGCAACACATCTGGTTACAGATGTGCATTTCGGTGGAACACTGTCCTGTGCACCGCCTCAGCTGTCCAAATACTGCAGCATGAAGGAACAGAGAAGACTATTAAGTACTGAGGAGTCTAATTTACAGTCAGCTCAAAGTGCTTCAGTCTAATTACCGTCTTGGCAAAACGTATTAACAAGATGCATCGGTGCTTGTTTTAACAAATGAAATCATATCTAATATATTAAATTAACTGCATTTCTATTCAAGATTAAATTATTTGTGATGAGTTCTTCTGTCCTCCTGTATTCAGTGAAGTACTATAATAAACTAAGGATTTTTCCTGTTTTACTACTCAAAATGAAATGCATCCCTAAAAGGTGGAAGGTGAATAATACAGAAAAATACCACATGGTCAACTTACCACCGCCACAGCATCACTAGAGAGAATGGCTTTGACATCCAGCACTGTGTAGTAAGCTATATTGGTCATAATATAGATAATGGTCACAATTGGCATAGACACTGCAATAGCCAGTGGCAAGTTCCTGTAAGACAAAAAAAAATACCCAAAACTCACAATCCAGGAAAAAGAAAAATAAAATTCCATTAATAACAGAATAAACATACTTGCTTTCTTTACCTTAGAGATAAAAGGTATGAAGACAGACTAAAGATTTCAAAATAGGTGTCTGTGAAGGAGTGTGGTTTCTTTTAAAACTAGAAACTGTAATACAGAACACTGGAAAAAAAAATTGAATTTAACTAAAAGTAACCTAAATTATTGGTAAAAATGGATTCTTTGCAACTGCTCTTCAAGTCCCTAACTTCAAGGTTTCCAGATCTGTAGTACCAGAGTTCAAATTCACATGCTTTGCATTATTTCCTACCGGCCCTCTTAACTGCCACATCTAGAAGCCAAAGAGGCAGAGCTCTGAGTCCCTGCACTCATTTGCCCTGGGAAACGCTGCTGTTCTTTTAGCACCTACTTGTGGAGCTGATGTGGGGAAACCCACTGAAGCAAACCCACCCCCTGACCTCAGCGCACTCATCGCTGCGGAGAACAGACCGACGGGGCTGCGGAACCGCAGAGAGCAGAGCCGCCGAGGGCAGATCCAACACTGCTTACACAGCTGTGAACCTCAGGATGTGGTGTCTTACCCGCTAACGCATGTCTAGAGAGTGATACAAAAAGAAGTCTAGAGTAACATGAAAACATTGCAAATTGATAGATGTAAATGGGTAAGATTTAATTTCAAGCTGAGAGCCTCACAGCCCTGAGTCTGCAGCTCCTCAGGGAGAAACCGCAGAGCAGAAGCAAACTTTTAATTTTAGGCTTTGGCTTTTCTCAGCCTTATTCTTCCCCCAAAGCTTGTGGGGATATTCAAATGTCTCAAAAGGGAAAGCAGAACTGAGAGTGTTACTCTTGCATTTGAAATCAAACACGGCATGGTGACATGGACGAGCATTTGCCACGAACATGGGTTTCAATAGGAACAGGAACCCACCAAACCAGAAAAATTTAATGCACTTTGGAAGTTGCCTCAAAAATTTCCTGAGGCCCAGAACTCCATCTGGGTCTGTCTGATGTTCTGGAAGTAGAAAAACAAGCATGCCACAACCTCCTCATATAAATCAGTAAATTGGTAACTGGGAGTTCTGACTCTGCTGCCAGGTTCCACACTCACAGTAAGAGACCAGTGAGCCTCAGAACAGAATTAGAAAAGCACTTTGAAATTAATTCAGAAATGTTAAGTATTTTAAGAAAAAGCTAACATGGTATTTTAAGGACTTTGCATCACCCAAGTCCACAGCCAAGGGATTATTTCAAATTTAACTTGTGAATTGCAACTTTTGACCGGACAAGCACGATGGCACTGTCAATCCAGTGAATATGAAAAATATGTAATTCTTGGAGTAATTTTAGAGAAGTCTGGAACATAAATCTTCACTGTGAGGGTGCTGAGACCCTGGCATAGGTTGCCCAGGGAAGCTGTGGATGCTCCATCACTGGTTGTGTTCAAGACCAGGTTGGACGGGGCTTGGAGCAACCTGGTCTAGTGGGAGGTGTCCCTGCCATGGCAGGGGGTTGGAACTGGATGATCTTTAAGGTCCTTTTCAACCCAAACCATTCCATGATTCTGTGATCTCTTCTGATATATGTGTAACAAACCTTTGCAAGACAAATTAAGGACACATTGTCAACCTGAAATTCAGTCTGGTTAAAAATAGCTACTTTCAGAGTTAAAACACTTAGCTGCTGTCTTATCATTTTCATAGGTAACTTTCCTGGTTAAATAAATGCACAGCAAAGAATTCAGGGGTAACAGAACAAAGACGTCAAAATCAGTTGGGAGAATCTTTTCCATTCTCTACCCTTCAGTTGCAGCAATCTGAGCTGTTGCATATAACAGGAAGTAAAAATGATCAAATGGGCTTCTATTTTTAACACCGAGGCACCTGTTACTGGCTCACAACTCAACATTAGTCGGTCATGCTTTTAGAGCATAAATTCATGGAAAAGATAACATTCTAAACATGAAATCAGAATTATTGCACAGATAAACACAGCACAGCCTGTGCTTAGGTAAGTGTTTGCAGTATTAAACCTATTGTAATAAACAGTAGCAACATCTTGAACGGAAAGCTTGTCAAGCGCTGAGTACAACATCCTACAATCATCTACGTATTTATTCTTACCTTTTTCTTGTTTTGTTTTTTTTTAATGGCATTTAAAACTCGTAAATCCTTGCTAGTGGCCGTTCACAGCCTTACCATAACAGTATAGAGCAGTTCTACTCACTTCTGTGTAAGTGCAGAGGTCATTAGTGAAAGACAGCCACCAAACAAGCAACCTGGGAAGTCTCCACGTTTAGAAAGCTTAAATTGTTTACCTTTCTGGGTTTTTGATCTCTTCCGTTACATAATTGAGGGTATCCCAACCAGAGTAAGAGAACAAGGCAGAGTAGAGCGCGAGGGAAATGTCTCCGATATCAAAAGAGGAGCCCTCAAAAGAGTTCTCAAAGTGCGATGAATGTCCTGTGTGTGGAAGAGACGCAATGAAGTACAGGAGAATAAAATACAGCAAGTCTTTTTTTTTCAGTTTGGCACAGAAATACAAAAACTCAGAAACCCTGATTGCTTCAAAGCTGCTTATTAAGCCCTTTTCCCAGTGCTACTCTGTGATTCGGCCATGAGAATACACATGGCATTTAAACTACTAAAAATTATGCTCTCTGGATGATACTGTTGCTCTCTGGATGATACCTTTGTCCAAACTGGCACAAGAAGTTCAGAAACATTAAGCTCAGACTATGGTACAAACAACTGGCAGTACTCAGACTAAGGGTATTTTTTCTAGCATACATATTTATAAAATAATCCATTCCGTCCTTCTAGATCCTTTCGCATTTTCAATCATTTAGACCATGCAGAAAACAAAGATTACCGTTGATTTTAGATAACGATGACAACAAAACCCCCACCAACCTAAATGGATGTTTCAGTTTTAGCTATTAAAAATAAAAAGCTGAAAAGAATTAACAGAACAAAATATTATTGTTTCTTGAGATAAAATTTTCCCAAGCTAAGAGAAAAAGCGTATGGGTTTTTTACATTAGTAGTTGTGAGAACTCGTGCCATGTTTTGACTTTAAGCAAGTCAAGACAAGCTCATCAATATATTCAGACTATTTTACACCTACAGACACACACACAAAACCACCGAATACAGAAAGGTGAGTTACTCTGTAACTCCCAAACGTGCCTCGTACTATGCATCCCGAAAAGTTCAGACTTCCTCAAAACTGGCTAGGCAAGTATTTGAGATCTTTTAAAATATCTCCACTTCTTTCTCTTATTTTTTTATCCTAATCAGCCATCACTATTCCCTTGGCACAGTCACCAGCTGAGTTAGGAACAGCGAAGGGAGACGCTGTGAGGGCAGTTAGTAGTGAACAAGCTCAGTATCTGCAAAGCAAGGGTGGGCAGGTGTGCTAAGGACTAAACTCGCCAGCGTGGGGCTCACATCGGTGTATTCTTGTTCCATTCACAATAATCCCCTTGCTCGCGGACTTTCAACAACAACCGGTTAGAGAAAGGGACACAAACTGTCAGGTTGCCAAGGAAGGACTTTTATGGCACCTTTGAAGTAATAATCTAATACACCAATACGTTCTCGCCAAGGGAAGGGCTGAGAACAACACTCAGTTCAGAATTCCTCTAACTTGAAGGCATGATGCCCAACACAAACTAAACAAAAACCAACTTGAAAACCCCAGCAACTTTCTGGCTCTCAACAGCTGTAACAGAACTTAGGATTTGAGCAAAAAAAGAGCTGCTGTTTCAAAATCTACTTATGTGATCTTAAAAACTTCTTTTTAAGTTACACAAAATTCATGTAGCAAAAAAAAAAGCCAAACAGAAAAAGCAACTCCGTTGATCTGACTGTAGTAGTGTGTTCCTTACAGAAATGTACAGCTTTCTCTGCTCCCATCACATTTTGCCAGCTCTGTATTTTGCTGGTTTCATTTCCTTTATTATTCCATACTGCAGGCTGTAAATTGCACAACATTGCTGAGCAATCAGTTCCCTTCTTTTACCCAGTTCAAAGGCAACTGAGATAGGATAGCCTCCCATGGCATAATATCATGATAATGCCCAACATTGCTATTATTGGTGTTTTCAAAGTGGCTACATTCTGCTTGTACGGAGGCATTTGATAGCACATACAGAGTTATTTGAGTCTTTAGCCCAGTTATTCAGCTTAACTGATAAATACCAACCTTTGCTTCAATTTTATAATCTTACCCTGGCATATTTTAACAAGCCCGGTTGTAATGATGACAATAAGAGCAAGAACTTTAGCATAAGTAAATATATCCTGCACTCGTGTTCCCCATTTAACGTAGGCACAATTAATAAATGTTAGAAGACCTAGGGAAAAAAAAAATAAATAAAAATGAAAATACAATTTCAACCATATTCATTTTAATTCAAAGATTTTAAATTATAATCTAAAGACGCACTTACCTGTTATACTTGGGTTAAACTAAGCCAAATACGCTGGCACTGAAAACACACTGCTTTCAACAAAACAGTAGGAAACAGATGTTCTAAACAGTTTCCAAAGATGGAAGGAAAGCCCTTCCCCTTCTCTGATTACATGCCTATTTTCCAAAGATTACCCCTCATCAGCCACACTCTGCCACTGTCCTGAAGCTAAAGGAACTGTGACATGAAATAATTCATTTCAACGTATCAATATTGTTCTGATAAGTGAAAGTTTACCTAGAAACTTCTTTAGGCAAACACATTAAAACAGTGTTTGAGAAGCTGTTTTATCCTTCCCTGTTAGGCTGAGGCCGAGTTCAATGCCCATGGAGTATCTGCAATCCTGAATATGGTCACAGGCGATGCAATATTCTTTCCCAGTGGTACCGAACTCTAGTACTAACTGAGGTTACAACAGGTCTGACCAAATGACATCTGCTTTACAGCGAACGCAACATTAATCTGCGCTTTTAAGAACTGGCAGTACGTTATGAGTATTCCTCCCTCTATCTCAAAATAAATTAGTGTCAGACCTATTTCACAAGGTTGTAATGGAACTTGAAAGGAGACTTGCAGATTTCACAAATATTTAGTGACCCTGGCTGACTACACTTACTCATGATGGACTTCCCCAACAAACATTTCCAAGCATTCATTTAAATACACTGTTCTCATGGCTCTCAACGTTTTGGTTTTGCATTTATTACTTTTTCCTCAAGTGGAGAGCCAGACAACCTCCCTGAACTCAAATGCTAAATATTGAGCAGGATTCAGTATCTTCACTATTCTTTATTGAACAAAATTCAGTGCGTATTTTTCTTATCTAGATCATCATTACATTATTGGTTCCAACCCAGAAATTTAAATATTTCCCCCAACTCTGTTTTTTTTCTTTAGCTAGTAAAAAAGCGGTTACAGTCTACTGTACTTTTTATCTCCAAACAGTTTTCTTCTACTAGGTATTGTAAATATGCATATAAATAAAAACTGAACTTGGTTGTTTAAGGAGCAAGGTAGTAGCAAATCAAAATTAAATTAAAAGATGTGATAAAGTTTTTCCTTTCCCACAATCCAAGAATAATGTGGTACCATTAAGATAAAAATCTACTTAGCACAGTTACCAAAGAGAAAAGTAATAAATCTTAAAAGATAACAAAAGAAAGGTAATGATCTCAAAAGCATGGCACTAGTATATAGTGTGTCTGGCCAAGTGGAATAGCTGCATGGGATTCCACTGAGCTTGGCAAGAGGAGGGGAAAAAAACAGTTGTATCAAATTTCAAAAGTCAGGACTGCTGCAGCTCCCAGAGAGCCCTCAGGAAAAAAAACAACTCTGCTTGGGCTCTGCTCCTCTGTGTTAATGATGAGTAGTATCCATGGAGTATTTGCTCACAGGGTTTATTTCGGCCATTAATTTTTTTTTAAGCAACTTTCTTTGGGAGTAATTATTGCTAAGTCCTTATTTTAGTGAGTTAGGGCTTGGTTTCTGCTGCGATTAAATGCTACTCTGCCTCTGAGATCTTAAAAAAAAAAGAAGGGTAATAAGAATCTGAGTAAGCCACATCCCCTCCCTCTTTTACTAAAAGTACCCTTCCCTCTTTCTTTTACTAACATTATTCTCTCGTGTTTTCTTCAACTTAATTACCGTTTAGCTACTGAAAAGTTCCTGAGAACCATCAAGTTTAGTTTTATGCACCGGGCCACCCCCATTGCCAAAATGACTGACAAAGTAATGCTGTGTAACACCAGGACTGATCGCACACTACAGCTAGCATTGTTACTACTGCAGTTTAAAAAACAAAACAAAACAAAAAGAAACCCCACAACAACCCCAGCCATTCTCACATACAATCTGCACCTAACCAACGTTCAGACTTCCACTCTCAGCAGCTTCATTGATAAAGTATTAATCATACCCAGAGCTGAGGATCTGACACACATCATCAGCCCTGCCAGGCCAGGGCGAAGTGTCAGCTCTACCAGGACCAGCTAAATGAAGCTCGGAGCGGGGCTGAGAGTCTCAGCACTCAGAGCCAGAGCAGGGCAGGACAAGCACTTAAATCATAAAATAGACTGTTAAAGTAAGTTGTTCCACCTACACGAGAGTGACCTTGCTGTCACAGGTCTCCACCAAAGAAAAAGGTGCTAAATCCCCTCTCTTAGCACCCAGTGCAAGTGATGTGAGGGCATCGCATTGTCTTTCTACATCTACTATATAATAATTTTAATTGAATCATATTGTCTAAATTTCTTGCTTTCTGATAAACTGCCTTTTATAAGGGCTAACTCCCCTTGGATATGAGATACCTTAAATGGAAGAGCAGATTCCAGCACACTCCTGAATCTGTGCCAGGATACCTCAGGACAGTATCTGTTTAAGGAATGTGAACATGACATTACAGGTCCTTCATCTCTTTCCTGAAGTTGTCACGACAAAAAGTGGACACACATTTGGAAGGGAAGAGGGAGATGGTAAGAAGAGAACTAAGCAAGAACTGACAGACTTTCTGGAAGTGTGATTATTCTTCCCACTACCCGGACCTGGATCAGCACATTAGTGCTTTCCCAACAGTAACAAATTCAAAAATGGAAGAGGAAGCGACAATGGTCACAACTAGTTCTGGAGGTCAAATACTTGAAGCACACAACACTGCTCTCTCGGTCTTTCCCCTCTTCTAGTCCTACCCAGATAACTGGAACAAGGAACATTAGAGCCATTTCAACAGCCTCCCTGTTCCCTCAACAAGGAAACAGCAGCACGTCTCTTCCCTGTAGCACAGTGTTGGCAGTAAAAAAGCCTCAATTCTCCATTAGCTTTACGAGAAAAGCTCCGCATCAATAGGGATGGCAGGCTTCACGGACGTGGTGACCGGTCAGTACGGGACAAAAGGCTGCCATACAGACTTCCTGAAATACATTTTTCACTGTTTACTGGAAATGTAAAATATGTATAGAAACATTTTTAATAGGAAATACCTAGAATTAAACAAGACACGCACAGTACAATCATACAGCTTCATTCTCTTGATGCAGCAGAACAGTCCTGATTCGAAGCACACGGCCAGTTGTTCCTCTGTATGGACTAACAGAGCTGGCTGTCAAAATACAAATATTTCAATGTTTCAGTGTTTTACGTGCACATGGAATTTCTGCTTCTCCAAACAGCTTCACAACAGGTACTGTTGTACTGATTTTACAGTTAATCATGAGCATAAAGAATAAAATTAATGATATTTTAAAACTCTACCAGAGGAATTACTGTATCATGTCTATATTGAGATGCCATTGTAAAATAAATTACACCAGAATTCATAGCGAAACAGCTATTCTGCAAAAACTCTTTGACCACACCAAAAGTATCTTGAGGTTTGATTTAATGTACCTCTCTGAGGTAAAACGAACATTTTCCTCCATTTTTGCAAAGTAAACTTGGAAAAGTTAAATATCTTGTTCTGCTTCTGAAGGAGACAATGGTAATTGGCTGACAATATCTGCAAGTTCCTCATGTGCAGGAAATTGTTCTTGGCCCCAACCATGGCAGATTCAGTACGCAACAACTCTGAGACTTGGTAGGCTTAGTCTTAATAAAACTTAACCCTGGATAAAAAATTAGGATACTAAATTTCAAGAAATACTTACATTCACAAGCAGCTGCTATGAGACGGCAAGCCAGATACGGAGGATCACAAGAAGGGAAGAAGGGTTGAACAATGTAGTTAGCAAAGGTGATGGCAATAATCGCCTGACTAGTTGGCTCAACAATTAGGAGCGAGGTCCACAAACGAATAAAAGCAATGAAGCTCCCAAAAGACTCCAAGATATACGCGTAGCTGGCTCCAGACTTGGTAATAGTAGTTCCAAGTTCAGCATAGCAGAGAGCTCCGAAGACTGAAAAAATGCCTCCGATTGCCCAAACTATTAGAGACAATCCATAAGATTTGCTGTAGATGAGAACTCCTTTGGGAGAGACAAAGATACCTGAACCAATCATGTTGCCTACTATAAGGCTTATCCCATTTATCAAAGATATTTCTTTCTTCAGTTGCATCGTATTTTGGTTTCCATCCTGCATTTCACAGCTGTCACTTGGATCTGTCCTGTCTGATTTACTGACGGGGCTGTATTCAGCCAGTGAACTATGCGACTTCGTACAATCTGTCCTTTCTCCCATTGTGGAAAGACTCTGAATTGTCCACGGCTCCAAATCACAATCTAAAACAAAATATAGACAGCTGAAATCATTACAGATTTTTTTAATCCCAGGACTTTCTTGCCACATCTTCCTTCCACCTTCTTATGCTATGATTTGCAAATGTAAATTGAGAAATTCCCTTTTGTTGCTTCATATGTTTTCTTACACAAAGGTAAATTCATGCACAGTTAAAATCAACAGGAAAACCAACACATACAAAACAAGAGACAAATTCCAATGTAACTTAAGATGAGAAAGGAACTTCTACCTTCGGGAAAAGAGAACAACCACCATCAAAAAACCAAAATGGTAGGAAGGACAGAATTAAGAGACTCCAATGTTGAAAGGAAGACAGAACAGGTAGATGCAAAGTGAGGTGATACAGAAAAGCGAGCACTGTAAGGCCAAGCTGGAAGTTCTAAGCACGTGAACATAGATTTATTTCAGTATTAAAAAGATTAATCAAATTACTGTACTCAGATGGGTAAGTTATGAGTGATCTAGTAATAAGGTTGCATTTTATTAACACAGTGTGGGCTCTTGCTAGGGGCAGTATGAAGAGATACTTACTCCAGAAACCCCTTGGTCCAACTCTTGACTTTTAACTGATACCATAGTTCACTCCCTATGAGAAACCGTTCCCAGTTCCCACTGCCTCATTTCATGGGTTACCCAAGAGTGCAGGCTGTACATCAAAAAACACACCACAGTTTCAATCCAAATTCCTCCATTAGCAACTGTATTTATTTCATGTCTCTGTTCTTAGGTACTGTTAAACTTTTTCTTCTGCCTTTGGAGAACAGCTGCCACCTTCTCAAGTCTCCAGGAAATTCTTCCATGCCCTCCAAAAGCAAGTTACTAGCAATCACATTTATTAGCACAAGAATATACTGAGAATTAGCAGTAATTCTGAATAAAGCCCATTTTATAGAAGTTCAGGTAAGAAATAATCTATTCCAAGAACAGTCTTATATGGAAAACAGCTTAAATTGAAAATGTACTTTTGATTACTATAAAGAATAGGCCCTACATAATTACTAGAATGCACTACCAGTCATTTGCCCTGCCTCTTATTAAACTCTTGGCATATACTTCAGCCATTTACTGTAGAACAGAACAATTCAAAAGCCTGGGTCATAAATAAAGCAGCTGATGAGGAGGGGAAAAAGTTTTTGCGCTTTTTTGGGGTAACGCTAATTTTGTAAGAGGTTGTGTTATTCTAACAATAAATCTGTCAACTAAGAAAGAAAAAAACCCAGAGTATGGGGATTTTGAAAGGTCAGTATGCACTCACCCAAACTATATATATATATATATGCATCTAGTAATACACAAACACACAAGGTTTTCCTCCTGCAGTTAGAAGCACACCCTTCTGGACAGAAAACTTTAGAAATCACACTCTATTATAAAGCAAACACCTCTATACTACAGTACAGGAAATCTGACTTGACATCCCTGAGCTAGAATAGCTTTAAAGACGTGAAAAAGATAAAGATTTTTTTCAATCAATAAAAAAGTAACTTCTACTAGAGTACAAATCATTTACTGAAACACATTACCTCATTCATCTCCAACTCATGAATCTTTTGGCTCTTTCCACATGAAAACAGAGACTGTGTTCTTTTAAGTAATGCAAAATTAGATCCTCAATCTGTTTACTCAGATGCCTGCTGATTTATTTTCCCCTCAATATTTCAAAGCAACTCTTTAAAGCCAGTTCATTACTAAATGCGTGCTTTGTCATTTATACACGAGTCAACATCTTATCTAGTGTCATACATATATCACAAGCCATCACATTTCACACAATTAGACTAAAATTTTTCAACCTTCCACAAACTGAACTCTGCTTTTTCAGAATGTAAAAGCTTCAGTGTTTTAATGAGGCATCTCCAACAAAATTAAACTAATTAGGAGAGAGGGATACACGTTTTCTACAGAAGAGCGTGTCCAAAACTGCAAAGGAAAACAAAAGCAAATTCATCTCACCAGTTGTTACCATTTCTCCTTATTATTTTTTTTCCATCTGTCTTGTGCCAAATTCATTTGCAACCACATACTGGCTGATTTTCTGTTACTGGTGTAGTTGAGCTAAGTCTTCAAAAAGACATGTGGCCTATAAGCTTGTAAGATTATATTCTTTGCTTCACAAGAGAAAGTTCAGTTTTTACTGTGTAAATGACCGTAAGAAGTGGATTTCAGGAACACTTGTCCAGATGGAGTCTTTCTATTTTGACCTGGACAGGACACTAGTTGCAAACGTACTTCAGAAGGCAAATCACTCTGAACAAATGTCAGTGGAAAAAATAAGAATACTACAGCTATTATGATGATATTTGACTCCTAGTTTGGAAATATGCCATGTTCATTCTCAGCCCTTCCAGCTAAAGGATAAAATTGAGTAGTATGTTAAGAAGTGATGGATGTAAACCATAGTTTTGGTGATAACTGTACAGCTTCACGATTTTGTACTCCACATACCCTAATAATCATTCCCATTTCTTTCTGGAACATCTTGCAAAGTATGACTTGCTCAGGAGCACAAACATCCCTTTAAATACTCAGGCACTTTGATGATTTGATTTGATTCAAGTAAATTGAATCATTCAAATGAAATCAAATCTGCTGTGTTCACACACCGGCAGTTTCCCACTGCGAGTCACCGGGATTTACCTCGTGGTCTGAAGTTCATAGGTATATTTAACTACCTGTAAACACAGACCCTGCCACTGTTCAAGTGCCTCCACCTCAATCAGCAGCATGTGACTGCAGCTCTATACAGCTTTGTTACTGATGACCTTAACTGTTTCTTGCCCTACTTTACCCAGGAAAGAGCAACCACAGTATTTCTCAACCCAGCTTATTTTGTCCCCCAATACTCTTTTTTCCTCCAAGTCTGATTTTGTTATTCTCAACTTCACGTATCTGCTGACAACCAGATTTGCATGATGGCGTGTGCAACAGCTCACTCAAGATTTAGCATCTCATTCTCTTCTCTGACCTTGTTTGCTTTACACCCTTAAAACCTTTAGGGCAGGAATTCTTATTTGCCTGAGTTGTGTGTCTGACTACACCACCTCTATGACAAACAA
Organism: Eurystomus gularis; assembly: GCA_013400335.1. Taxonomy (NCBI): domain Eukaryota; kingdom Metazoa; phylum Chordata; class Aves; order Coraciiformes; family Coraciidae; genus Eurystomus; species Eurystomus gularis. Next base: position 182,375 of record VZZY01009564.1, on the reverse strand, counting down.
AACTACCAGCAGGTTTTTTCTACAAGCACTTCACTTAATCTTAACTGGAACTAAACACAGCAGCTTTGATCAACTGGAAAAAAAAAAAAATTACAAAGGATGAGAGAGAGCAGGGACTAGAGAAAACCGAAGCTATGTCAAGATTAACAATATAGAGAAGAAAACCACGTATATTAAAATCTATGTTTTTGTCACGAGACCATTACTTCTGTGGAAACAGAAGACAGGCTGGGAAGAGAAGAACCAGAGATGAATAGTATATACTTTTTAACATAGAACAATCCTGTAATAGTGCAGCTAAAACCACTGTTAGAACGATCTCTAATGCTGCCAAAGCCTTGCCACAGAACTGCCATGGTTAATGCAGCTAACACATGGATTTCCTCATCACTCACCCTTGTGCAATACAGAGTCTTAAACTTTTTTTTTTTGCTGATCACTGCAGCTATGAGGAATCTTTTTGCTGATATGTGTAAGATTTGCTTTTACTGAAATGACATAGCTGTTGATAGAGAAAGCTTTGATATGAAATGAGGACAGAGTGACCTGAAAGTAGGATCACTTCATTGTCTCACCAAAAATATGGCCTGATAAGGCCTCTCACACTTTGGCCACATATCAAAGGAGCTAACGAAGGTTAATGTGAAGTTAGTAAAGTACTAACACTGCATTACAGGGCGACCTTCCTTTAGGAGGAAGGAAAGAGGAACCATCCGCCAAGATCCCCTCTTTCCCACCGAGCAAGACAAGCAGCTGACCAGCCATTTGTTCAACCTGGAGTGAACCTGCAAGGGGGTTAATAACCAGTATGAAATACCAAACTGCTAGAAGCTATATAATACATAATGTTTTCCTACACTCTTATACAATACTGGCTCATTAACAAAGATTGCCAGTGTTCTTGCCTCTGTCTTCCACAGTTGTCTTGACTGCAGAGAACAGCTCTTGTAACACAACTTGGCATACACACTTTGACTATTCACGTATACCGGCTGTAAAACTCCTATTTCTGAACACAATGATTGGCCCTTTGGGTCAAGATTGCCCTACACAGGCAAACAGCATGAAACTCTTCAGGGAGTTATACACCAACAGAGCAAAGGTTGTAAGTCCCAGAAACGCCTACTCCTTGCAATTTAGGCACCTCACAGTCTGAACATTGAAGTGGGAAGGGCTTAGAGTTTGTCTAGTATGTGTTTTTCTTGTTTCTGGGGAAAGAAGAATCACTTCCCTGCCATACATACAGCTAGCAGACAGGAAGCCCTTGCAACAAAAGCAATTCCCAATGTAAAGATCTAATCTGTTCAACCAAGTCTTTTGTGCTCGCATACGCAAACGCACCATCTCTAGCGCTATAAAAACCAGCATCACACTCTGATCAAACAGAACTGCTTGTAACACCCACTTTAAAAAAAAACAAGCTGTTTATCGTGTTAAAAGGTATGAAAGAAGAGTTACTACATCAAATTTTCACTTGCTAGGGTGAGTCCTGACTATACACACCGGTAAGAGCCGCACAAGAGATGTTCAGCAAACACAGATACTATCCACGTGTTCAGACAAATCCTGAATAAGGTCTCTCCCTCATCTACTGTTCATAGCCTATAATCAGCTCACAAACAGATACTCAGTTGCGCCATCTCAGAAAATTTTCAATATTTCCTAAAGTACCAATCCTAGACAAATCCACCTCAGTAATATTAACCTAGGTTTTAAACCAAGTCACTTTTAAAGTTAGGGAACTGTGCTAGCTACAGCAGCAAACAACATGCCACTATATCCTTCACACTTCTGATTTATTTTTGTATTTCCATGGGAGAAAATAGATGCAAGCTCACAACAAGGCTCCTTGTGGCAGACTCTCTTGATTTATCCAGAAGTGAGGCTGGGAGTGCACAAGACAGCTGCAATGAAAGGTGAAATTTATACAGTAAGCCACAGGTAGAGACAAGAGTTTGTTAAAATAATGCATCTTATTTTTTTCTGCTGGGGCACGACAATGGAAGCCACTCAGAGAAGGGAAAAGTAATGTCAGAATCACAGAATGGCTTAGGTTGGAAGGGACCCTAGAGATAATCTGCCACGGGCAGAGACGCCTCTCAACCAGACGAGAGGGCAGAAGGCACGTGCTGACCCACAAATCTGTACCCGTGAGATATACCCAGTCTGTACCCGAATCTGCACCCGTGACAGTCTCCAGCCTTAACTTACCGTCACACCTAACCAGACTCTATTGAACAGATGCCATTTAAAAACACACGAGCGATCAAAGCCACTACCAAACGCCAGCAAGCAAAGCCACGCTCACCCGAGGGCACCGCTGACCCCGCTCCAGCCCCGGCGACAGCTGATTAACGGAGCGGTTATAACCACACGCACCAGCCGCCAAAAAACCCCATCCTGTTATAACCCAACCCGAAGCACCAACCTTCATACCTGCCTGCTGCCAATCTACACAAAACACGTCGCTCCGGGCCCGCGCCCCGAGTCGCGATGCGCAGGACACGGGGAGCCAAGAGGAGCGGCCCCCACGGTCCCGCCGCGGGGGCCCGTCGGAGGCTGCTCCTCCCTCCCCAGGCGTGTTTACTCTATTCTCCTTAGAAAATCAGCGAGGTTCAAGCGTATTTCACGTCTCCTGGACGGCGCCCGGGAGGGAAGCGGCTGCCCCGGGGCTCGGGGCTGAGGCGACCGCCGGACAGACGCTTCCCTCCCCGGGGGCCGTCAGGTCTGTGGCACCCTTTAAAGAAATTAAATAACCCCATGGCCTTTGTCGCAGCCCGCACACCTGCCGCCGGCCCGGGTGGCCGCGGCCGCCAGCCCCCGGATGCCGGCAGGGGA